>BPLQ01009123.1:0-67106 GCA_021605075.1 Caerostris darwini
TGACAACGTGACTGAATTGTATCTTTTTTTCAAAGCAGTATGAACCAATAGGATCTTAACAACATACTTAGTGATAAAATCGAATAATTACAAAATTAATTTATTATAAAAAATTATACCACTAATTTCATAACATTAAAACTACATCAAATATTATTTTCTTCTCATTATGCATATTAATTCATTATTACTAAGTGCTGAATATACATTAAAAATGCATTAGTTTAAAACTAAATCTTCTTGTATATTATGCAATCAAGCAATATCCTGCACTCAGACAGATTCGAATTTGAAAAAATTGATTCTAAAACACCCGTTAGCGGGTTTTGAGAGTAAACATAAATAAAATCAAATCTAATGCAATTTGAAAAAGTAATTAATTCAATATATTTGCGGGAACTATTCCCAGAATAACATTGTTCAGCAATTAGAAGGGAATCGATATTTTGTTCCTCGCTCTTTTTATGTCAATTACGAACCAAGAATAATTGTAACTGGTTTCTATTCTATTTACAGATGCAACGTTTCGCTTGAATGGATTACCTATTCAGGTACTTTTAAATAAAATACATTTACACAATCGATAATGGAAACTGGATGCAGTAATTGCAATTTTTCTGGAATAATTAGTTGTAGTGCTTTGCTTTCATATACATACCATAAAAGCCTTTAATTTTTGTTCTGTAATTTGTTATTGCACTTGATTTCTCGGGAACGAATACTAGGAATAAATACAGCTAGGAATAAATCCTATATAAAATTAACTTCGAGGCCTGATGGCTAAATGACTGGCGTTCGCTGCCATAGGGTTTGCGTCCTGGTGCTGCAATGGATGTTTGTAATGATTCGGATTCCACTTTAATACACCACTTGGTTACGGTATAATATTTGAGTTCTAGGGCTGCAATGGATGTTTGTAGCGATTCAGATTCCCCTTTGATACACCACTTGGTTACGGTCTAATATGACTGTAGGGCGTAAGGCTGAGACATCTCATAAAAAAGAAATCATAAGAAAACATCTCAAGTTGCGGAATCTGTCAGTAGACAGACAGTCTTGGCCTACCACGGGGCTGTGGTGCCAATGAAGAAGAATGTCCTTTATTTGTCGATATGTGTACACAATCACTTATGATTAAATTTCTTTAAGAAGAAAGTCTTTGACAAGTACTTGATTTAATTTTATACGCTAAAGGTGATAGAGAATGTATGCACTGATTTCGACTTCATCTAATTTTAAAGATGAATCTGTTTGAATGGCCATTGAAAAATGTGTTTGAATGGTCATATATGAAAGGGGATAGAGAGTTTTAGTTATACGTGAAAATAGATAGATAGTTTCAGTAATAGTTTTAATTGCATCCAATTCTGATGATTTTGAATGGCCCATCAAACAATTTAATATAAGCAATGGTACCGATTGATAGGTATCGAAGAATATCTTTACATTTTTAAATGCTCATTAGAAATGCTAAAAGAGAGAGAGAGAGAGAGATATGCACGAATTTTTATTCAATAAAGGGAATCCAATTATTTTTATGCTCTTCGCAGCATTTCAATAAATGCACCTTTAGTCTCAAGGAACGCATTAAATATTGGACTTGTTTTCGTTTTAGACTAATCTTGACTTTTTTTTGAACATACATGCAATCATGGTTTTCTGTTGTTGTGCTATTTAAAAATTGTCGAAAAGCAAGTTCACAACACTTATTAATCGAGAAGTCAAAACTGTTGATACTACAAACGGACTTGATTTGAAATCTCTTGCTCTTGTTTCATTTACGCTTGTTATATATTTCATTGACTAACGTGCTCTAATAACAAATATAAATACAAAAATGGATAGACATGTCCCGTGGGGATCCGGGTTAAAATAGCCCCACTGTAGCCCATACATGCCATAAAAGGTGACTATAACGTATATAACCGGGTGGACTGAAGTCAAATTTCTCCCTTTGTGTGACCCATGTGTTGGTGACACAAGGTCAATTGCAAAAGGAAGCTGCATTGTTTACCCTATACTTACACTCGTCGGTTTAAGATACGGGTTCTTGGACTTTGTTTACATGTTGCTGTCGACTAAGGGGGATAAGAAGCAACAACAACAAGAATATACATTTGTTGTTCGGTATGATAGAACGGAATAATCAATAGGCTATTTATTTTTAATAGAAAACCCACCGGAGAATGGTGCAGTGGATTTCTAATGCCAGGCTGAGATAATTCACAACTGATATCTGAATACCATATACCATAATACCATAATACCTGAGAAAATTCACAACTGATAAAGGGGTTATTTGGCAAACAGCATTATACAAGGCATATCATAAAAGAGGACAGGTGCTCTGCATTTAATTAACCACTTGCCACATATGCAAGTTGCCAATTTGCCACATAGGAAATTTGGAGTGAACATTATTTTCTATCAATCTCCATCTTTTAGTAGGCGCCCGACAATTTTTAAAAGTATGTCATCAAAAAAGTATGTCAAAAGCATGTCCTTGTTCCAAATGATTCGTATCCGAGAATGTAGAACATATTTTCTGTTGAAATAATAATAATTAAAAATAGCGCAAATAATAATTAAAAATATAGAATTAAGTATAAAAACCATAATAAATAGCAAAGCCAACCGAAATCGCCATCGATTTTACTACTATTAGTTTTCTTAAAAGCTTCTAATTCAACCAGCATGGCTGTATGAAACTTGTATGCAACTCACATACTTGTGAATGTTGAAAATATGATTTGCTTAATTTTAAGTTGTCTTTGAAGTTTACAAAGATAAAATTATCAAGTACTGAATATAATTATTGATAATACTGAATATAATTATTCATAAAATCAGTCATTGCCATATTTTAATGATATGGTCTTGAGATGCAAATGCTGCAACCTCAAGACCACCAAACGCGTATGAATTTACTTGCCGATTTTTGGAGAGAATGGAAGTTGATGATGTATGGCCTTGACAAATACTATAGTCAGATGAAACGAACTTTTCTTTAGATGGAACTGTGAATATTCAAAATTTCTTCATATGGGGTACTTCACTGCCCAACAACCATTGCCTTCTGATTAAGTGACTGCATGGAGTGAATTTACTGCTGATTTTATCCTCGGGCCGTTTTCCTTTGAAACTCCCACTCCTCAAGGTACTAAAGCGAGAATGTACAATGAACTCCTTCGACAACAGGTCATTCCTGCTTTACAAGAACGGCAATGTTTTGCAAACCACTGTCTTCATGTAATTCCTCTCATTGGGAGACAAGTTAAAGAACTGTTAACTTTAGCGATAATCGTGTAATATCTAGAGTTTTTCTGGTTGTCTGGCCTCCTAGTTCACCCAACTTAAATTTCTGCGATTTCTGGTTGTAAGGATTCCTAAAAGATCGTGTTTATGGAGGAGGAATGAGGACTTTATCTGAGTTGAAATCCAGCATTACACATCATGTTGATGAAATTCCTTGAGAGTTTCTTCGTGCTACCATTGAACACTCTATAATGCGCTTTCAGTACGTAATTGATGTCAATGGAGGACACGTTGAGCATATTCTGTACTTGAATAAATTTTAATGGTTCTGGCAATTTTTTTGTCCTTACTTAGGGGCCACCAGTGCTCAAAATTTGAACTATTTTTTTATTGCATAAATCTTTTCCCCATGGTCCATGTACCGTATATACAAAGTTTCATCAAAAGCCGTTAGGCAGTACGGGTTCTGGAGGAGTCTAAATAGGGTCACTTTAATTGTAACCACCTTGTATAATTTGCTTAATTTTATGTTGCCTTTGAAGTTTACAAAGATAAAATTATCAAGTACTGAATATAATTATAGATAATGCTGAATAAAATTATTATTATAATACCTCATTGCCAGCTTTTAATAACTTTTTCACTAATATCCTTGGTTTGAAGTAATGTAGAATAAATTTATAATTTCATTAAACTGAAAAACAACTTGACATAAAAAAACAAGTTTTCAATTAAACCCGTTTTCAACTGCAAATTAATATAATTCATCTTCATTAACAAGGTTATTTTCTTTGTTAAATCAACCCAAGAGCCCATTCCAAGGATCCGTGATTTATTTCGAATGCGCCATATTCATTTTCCCGCCTCGTAAAACGCTAAATTGGAACATTTACGTTCCTGAAACCCATCGAGAACGAGACACTAAATCTCTTCGAACCGAGGATTGGGAAGTTTTAATCTCCTTTCACCAGGCAGTTATTTACTGCGGGCCTCCAGACATTTTTATAACTCGATCGAAAGTGTGGGCATCTCTCAATGGACCTCTTCGTTTTTGTCTTATTTATTTTTCAACAAACTCCTTCGTTGATTTTGTGCTGCAGTAATAAATAGTGGTATGACGTATTTTAAAGTGTTAGAAAAAAGTTCACTTACTTAAAAAGATAATTGGGTTTCCTAGAATCAATTTTATTATTGGAGCTCATGTAAAGTAAAATCTGTATTTTCCAAATAACTTTGTATATTGCATTGGTATAAATTTAAAACAATTATATATTACATCTGTTGTTGTTTCTTATCCCACTTGGTAGACAGCAGTATCTGGCCAGGAACTCATGTGGTTTCATAGAAAGAGAGTAAGGGGGGTAGCTCTTGTGGATGTAATGAAGCACCCATGGGTAGAGGTATGACGCCGTGACGCCGACTTTTTATGGGCTAGAGTTGTCAGCCTTACGCCCAAAGTTCTACAGTCATATTGGACAGGTACCTACAGCTTAAAGTGGATTCTGAACCACTACAAAATCTGTGGTACCGCCGGGACACGAACCAGAAACCTGTGGCACAGAGCATCAGAGTGCTAGTCACTCGACCATTCAGGCCTCTATCGTACATCTATTGCTTTGAAACGGTGGGCTACGACCACAGTGAGAAGTATTAGAAAAGTATATCACTATTAGAGCAAAGCTTCAGCTTGAGTAAGCTTTAAACAAGCTTTTCTCACGAATTAGACGAAAGGCTCAGACATATAGAACAATATTGACATCTAAGCGAATGTCATTTAAAATTAGAACAACACTTGAGCTTTATTAAGGCGACCGATTGTCGTTCTTTGGGAAGGACAGTTCATCTTTTGTAAGTTCTATGCATCCTTGATGTCATCCTACATGCCCTCCTTTTCGATATTAGAAAATTATTCTGTAAATCTTTTTATTCCATCGATGAAGTTCCGATCCATTGCTTGTCATGTGACGTATTTGTATTTGACATGTCATTCATCAAGACACAGCACAGGTGGGGCGAGATGAGATTATGAGACACATGTGTTCTGCACAGGAGACTGCTCGAAATTGGCTTTGCTTAGTTCAACGTGGTACACCACATGCACACACATTATACTCCCTTTTTTCTTAGGGAATATTCATTAATACATTGGCAAGTACTATTCATGTTTTACTGTTTCAATATCTATTTAATTATTTTCAAATATATATAATTTCTTTTATTAGTTTACACATCCCTGTTGCCAACAGAAGTGTAAAATATTTTGAATTTAAAAAGTTGTTGTTGTTAAGTTGTTATAATTAATTTTATTAATTCATAATGGGCTTTCATCATTCGTGTAGCTCTATATTTAGTTTTTAGTTTTAAATTTCTTTTAAGGAGGAAAAAAATTAAGAAAAGATGGTATGCCAATTCTATTATCAATTGACAAAGGAATTTATTTTCATTCCTAATATAAAAAAAAATTACAAATGTTCTGTGCAATATTTGCAGCGGAGAATTTTGCATTGCAGTTGAAGGCAGATCAGCTATTACGGAGCACTTGATTAACAACAAGCATAATATTCGTCAGCTTCCAGTTATAAAGTATCTAGTTTACTCCAAATTTTAAATTATTCTGATGATAAACAAGTAATATAAAAATATTTTTTTTAAGTCAGTTCCTACTTTTTTTCACTATATTGCAGAAAGTCCTTTATAAATACTTTTAATTCATTTTTTAAGTTTATCTGGCGCCCTCGTTTGGTAGATATATGCAACTTAAATCTAAAAAAAAATTAAAATTAATTAATTAAATTTAATTACTGAATTAATATTTGAAAAAACTGTATTAACATCCAGTGTCATCCCCTACAAGTTCAAAAAAGGTATTTGAACTTGAGCGGATGAATAAAAAGTATTTTATGAACGATTGAAAATTTGAACAAGATATATATAGGGAGAGTGTGAGCTAATAGAAGGAATTGAAAAACAAACAAACAAACAAACAGTTATTTGCAATGGAAGGAACATTTGCATTTCATATCGTAATTCACATTAAGAGTTTTCGTTGTAAGGATTCTGCAATTAAAATATTGAAAAAAAATTTCAGAATGCTAAATTTTCAAGAGCCAGGAAAAAGTGTCAGGGTATTATTGAATAAGCATTTAAAAATCACTGTGATAAAATACTTACAGGACACTTGAAAACTTGCAGCATTTGTAAGGGTTTTATGTGAGGCATCAAAACATAATATAATTAAGTTACACCCATTCCTGTTAAAATATTTTAGTGTTACCTAAATATAATTCAGTTGTTTCACCCTCGACAGATCCTAATCCATCGAGAACGAAAGGTTGTTGAGGCGATTGAGGTCGTTTTAGATGAAGGATCCATTGAGGGCTATAGATGGTTGAGGTGATTGAGGTCGTTTTAGATGAAGAATCCAGTGACGGCGATAGATGGTTGAGATGATTGAGGTCGTTTTAGATGAAGGATCCATTGAGGGCGATAGATGGTTGAGGCGATTGAGGTCGTTTTAGATGAAGGATCCATTGAGGGCGAAAGATGGTTGAGGTGATTGAGGACGTTTTAGATGAAGGGTCCAGTGAAGGCGAAATGTCGTTGAGGCGATTGAGGTCGTTTTAGATGAAGGATCCATTGAGGGCGAAAGATGGTTGAGGCGATTGAGGTCGTTTTAGATGAAGGATCTATTGAGGGCGATCAATGGTTGAGGTGATTCGGGTCGTTTTAGATGAAGCATCTAGTGAATCCGAAAGATGGTTGAGGCGATTAAGGTCGTTTTAGATGAAGGATCCATTGAGGGTGAAAGATGGTTGAGGCGATTGAGGTCGTTTTAGATGAAGAATCCATTCAGGGCGATAGATGGTTGAGGTGAATAAGGTCGTTTTAGATGAAGGATAAATTGAGGCCGATAGATGGATGAGGCGATTGAGGTCGTTTTAAACGAAGGATCCAGTAAAGGCGAAAGGTCGTTGAGGCGATTGAGATCGTTTTAGATGAAGGATCCAGCAAAGGCAAAAGGTTGTTGAGGCGAATGAGGTCGTTTTAGATGAAGGATCTATTGAGGGCGATAGATGGTTGAGTTGATTGAGGTCGTTTTAGATGAAGGATCCATTGAGGGCGACAGATAGTTGAGATGATTGAGGTCGTTTAGATGAAGGATCCAGTGAAGGCGAAAGATGGTTGAGGTGATTGAGGTCGTTTTAGATGAAGAGTCCAGTGAAGGCGAAATATCGTTGAGGCGATTGAGGTCGTTTTAGATGAAGCATCCATTGCGGGCGACAGATGGTTGAGATGATTGAGGTAGTTTTAGATGAAGGATCCAGTGAAGGCGATTGAGGTTGTTTTAGATGAAGCATCCATTGAAGGCGAAAGGTCGTTGAGGCGATTGAAGCAGTTTTAGATAAAGGATCCATTGAGGGCGAAACTACTGTAATTTTGTTAAAAAATGTATACATATGAAAAATTCAATTCCAAATATGTTGTACAAACAGTTGATGATGCAAACCCAAAGTTTGTTGAGCCACTTACAAGATTTACAAGATTTATTAAAAAAATACATACAAAAACTAGGTTTTAATGAGCATATTCTGTCAAATTCAATCAATTGTTTCAAGTTAGATGGCATGACTAACTAAAAATTATTTTTAGTATTTTTAATATAGAAGTGTTCTATAAGTATTTGAGCTTCTCATATCATGATTCTTAGGCGTAGACAAATGTCTTAATATATGTGAATCATTATTCAGAAATGAAATATCTGAGATATTAATATATAACAAACATTTATTTTTCATGAAACGAGAAACAAAAGATTGTCTATGAACACATTTCAGAGACAGAAGTTACTTATATGGATCAAATGCGGAAAAGTTTATCGAAAAAGTGTAGAATTTTTACCAAACATGTTTTCAATATATCGAAGAATGGTCTGAAACAAACAACAGGGAAAATTACAGTTTCTAATGGTGTTATTTTTTGAGTTCTTAGCAAGTATATTGGACAGATACTGAATCTTGCGTTGGGTTTTCATCTAAAGGAATGCTAGACAATAAAATAAACGACAATTGTCACTTTGAAGAAATTAGAAGATGAAATGTATATTTAAATTCTCAAAAATTAATACAATGGGAAAATAAACAAGTTGAAATTGATAAAAGATAAATGGGAAATATTTAACTATTTCAAAAATAAGTATATTCTATAAAACATATACAACAATATGCTAGAAACATATACAAGCATAATTAATGAAGAAATATAAAATGATGTATAAATATAAAATGTTACAGATGTAAAATGTTACACAATTCCAATATAAAACGTTACAGATGTTTCTATCGAGTAATCATTTTATAATGTATCTCGAATTATTTTTGATATGAATAAAATGTTTCTTCTATTTACGATATTTTTTCTTCAATTTATAGAGTTCTCCTTTTCTGTGTAATAAAATTGGACAACTTAGATCTCTGTATAGATATTGTAACGTCTCGGCTATACTAGACATAATGACTTCAAGAAGAGGGCCACTTTAAAGTTCATATTAATTATATAAATGAATGCAGTTCACTCTAAGGTTGGCGATTTGCAATTTTCAAGTTTACGACGAATATAATCCACCTGGTCTGCGGCAAACCTTAATTATTACACGGCGGGTTACACGAAACCAAGGGACTCACTTTGTAAACAGGAGGAATCTTCGGTCTTCAGTCACTTACAGAAAAAGAGAAAAACAATTTTTCAAGTCGAATCGTCGCAGAATACTCTTCCTCTCCTTCTCCAAAAACCTCCCTTTAAGAAAATACGTCAATGATGGAGGGGGGAGGTTTTCTCACTTCTCATTGGAGTGGATACTTCCTCAGCCCATGGTCTGTCAGCAATTCCGATGCAACAACTCATGGAGTAGCCCACATTTCATCTGTAATTGTTTTGACCTGTAAAGGTCGGGCAGACAATCACTAATTTCATGATGTATCCTTATCCATGACACTGAATATGTGCTATCAGATTGTTCTCATTAGTACAAAATACTAACTGCATACAATATAACTATCCACAACACTGCTTATCTGCTGTCAGATTTGAGTCAGAGGTTGTTATTATGCACTTGTTAAAGAATATACATCCTTTTCTCTAGGAACAAAAATGCTATATCTCTTCCCGTGGGAAAATCAACTGGCTAGCGCTCTAGCCGTTGGTACCGAAGTCAGGTTCGAATCCTGACAGTGGCATGGATGTTTGTTGGTGGTTCGGAATCCCCGTTAAAATGTAGGTCCCGGTCTGTTTAGCCTAAAGTGTGCACAAGATGACCGTATAGCGACAAACCAAATCAAACAAATCCCGTGGGAATTATGTTACAATATATAGAGCTTAGCTAATCTCGATTTGTTGAAAAGGGAATTTGGCATATTTTTCGTTAGATTAGGGATCCAAATCCAAATCTTGCATCCAAAGTCCTACATGAAAACGAGAAGCGATTTCTCGTAACCACAAAGGAATCACTTAGGTGGAAATTTGGGCTATTTGTGATTGTTGCCACTTCCCGTTTTTCTTCCTTGTTGAGGTTTTCTTTTCCAAATGACACTGTTTTATAAAATATATTCTATTATCTACTCTAATTGACATTTAATCTAGTTTTTATTTGTTTAATTAATTTAATTTAAGTATACTGTTAGTTTAACAGTTGAACATTTTTAACGATGGTAATTTACTATTTAATATATTATATATTATTTTTAGAGATGAAACCAAATGGAACCGAATTTGTCATCTTTCATACTCGACCCCGCATTATAGAACCTTGACTTTTCAGAATATAATGTCAGAGGAAAAATTTCTAGAACATCTCAAAAGCAATAAAGGAAGAGAAATTCCATGACAAAATAAAACACCCAAAAAGGAGAATCTCGCAGGTGATAAACCGTTCAGAACCCTCAGGAGTCTTACCCCACATCCGGTCATCGTACAAAATAGAAGTTGAAAATGTTAAGCCTAGCAAAGAAACGAATTTGTAGAAGAGGAAAATCTGGATGATCATATTTAGCCATTGCCGATGAAAAACAGAACTGAAAAACAAAACCAATGCAGAAAAAATTCACAGAAAAATGCAGAACAAATTTACGTCTAATTAGAATTATTGAAAGTTATGAACTGAACTATATTACATTTTGCTTGTTTACTGTATTGTAAAATACACTCTAATATGAAACAAGTAATATAAAAAAAAATTTAAAGTCAATTCCTACTTTTTTTTCACTACGTTGAAAGTCCTTTATAAATAATTTTCATTCATTTTTTAAGTCTTTCTGGTGCCGTCTATTGGTAGATCTATGTAACTTAAATCTAAAAAAAACTAAAATTAATTAATTACATTTAATTACTGAATTGATATTTAAAAATACTGTATTAACAGTGTCATCCACTACAAGTTAAAAAAATGTATTTGAACTTGAGTGGATGAATAAAATAATTTTATTAACGATTGAAAAGTTGAACAAGATATATATAGGGAGAGTGTGAGCTAATAGAAGGAATTGAAAAACAATTGCCAATAAGGACTTTTTTTGGATTAAGAAATCAATTTGAATCACACTTCGTAAGCAGAAAAACTAAATTCTTGTTTTATAAAACCCTTATTAGGCTATTTTTGTTTATGGTTCAGAAACTTGGACTTTGGCAAGATTTCATGGGGCCCATTTGGGTATATTTGAGAGGAAGATTTTAAAGGCTATTGTTAGGGGTGTTAGGGAAAGAGATTGTTGGAGAAGACGGTGCAACGCAGAAACTTATAAATGCTATAAAGGAAAAGATATTATAAAATTTATTAAGATCAATAGATTAAACTTATGTTTAAGAATCATTTAAATCCTGTAAAGAGGCTCGCTTTAGTAAAGCCACATGGACAAACAGGAAGAGGTCTACGAGATGGATACACGCAATTGTAAGAGAATTTGCTGTACCAAAGGTTAAGAATTCCGTGATCATTGTCACCAAAATGAATGCATGGAAATCTCTTCAAAGAAAAGCCTTGGCTCACTCCGGGCTGTCGTGCTGATGGGATGATGATGATGATGATGATGATGATAAAAAAACAATGCAACATGTGATGAGTTAATTGCCAATTAAAAAAAAATTATAATTGTATAGCTTATTTCAAGTTATTTAAGTTGTTTTGACATTTACAATATAATTATTTTCATAAAATTTGGGTGGAGTTATAAATTATACGTGTAGGAATACATTCTACTGTTGCAAATAATGATCTAATTAATTACATTAAGACAATAAGTTAGGAAATTTTTTTTTTGAAGTACTTTAGAGTAATATGCTTGCAAGAATGTAACGCATCCATGGTCAAACGTAACTTTTCAAACTGAATAAAACAACATACTACATTAAATCGAATGAAATCTTTAAAAAAAATACTTTTTATCTTATTTTAAAACCAACACAAAAACTACTACCACAGTAAAAATGCCGAAAAAACAAAATACAATAACTATCACTATATCATAAAGTATTCCACAACTATATCATAAAGTATTCCAATCCGCGTTCAGTAGGAATTTATCACGAAGAAAAACTACCGAAACACAGAAAGTGAATTCCGCTCGCATTTTAAGAAGAAATAAAAACAGATGTTACAGATTTTTTTCAATGGCTCAGAACAAAAACTTTTATTTTCCAGCATAAATCGACTTCTTGTTTCGTAAACTGTTCATACTGCGACATGAGTTGTCCAGATTTTTTTAAAACACTGGCTCCATTTCTTCAACCATAAAAAAAAATCCCTACTAAACAAAAAGACCGAGAATAAAATGCAGAGCGGCAACGGAAAAATATCATCTGCTGTCTTTTCTAAAAATCCTCCTGTTTTCTTAGAACAAGGCCGAACATGTAGCATTCTAGAAGAAAAAAAAGAAAGAACGTAAAAGGAATAACTTGACAGGCTTTCGAACAAAAACGTCTGTTTTTCTATGTTTTTGATAACTGGAAAAACGTCAGGGGTTATATAGAAAATGAAAAGGGGGCTATATGAAGTAGGAATCGTATTTTTAGAACTTCATGGTTAGGTAAGAAAATTGAAAAAGATTGAAAAATCGAATACTTATTATTATGCGATGGCAACGCGGGTGCACGTGAAAAGGGAAATGTAGAAATCGAGTTTGCGTTTAGAACGTGCTGATGTGTAAGAATGTAATATTTATTCTGAAGAAAATGGAGAATAAATAGAATGTTCACCACGGAAATTGATGTTCGGTTTCAGAACGAATCGTTAGAAGAAAGACTGAATATGACAGGAAATGATTTCCTTAAAAGTACGAGAAAAAATACCCATTTTGGATGAATGGAAAATGTTATTTAAAATATCCTTACTCAGTGAAATGGAAATGATGTATTTGGTAAAGTAGTAACAGGTAATGCATTTGTAAGTATGAGATTGAATTCATGCTATGAATTTATTATTTAAAGTTTCACTTTTACATTTCAGTATGTAGGAATTTAAAAGATTTATCTAAAATATTGATCCACCAAATAAGTGATTTAACCACTACTAAATTAATTTTGATTTATAAACTTGGATTATCAAAAACTTATAATGTTTTATACAGTCCCAGTAAAAAATTGTTATTTTTTGCCTTTTTATAATTTATGTGAGCTGCATGCATAAGTTAAACATGTTTAGGCAGGCTATGTATTAAATTGTTTTATTAATTAAGGTCATGTTTTAAACAAATATGCTATTTTTTTATCTATTCGCAATTTCTAGTTAACTTGTTTGCCCCAGTTAAGAATTGCATGTGTTACTTTTCAGAAGGACTTTCCCACATATGTTCTGGCATTTACATCTTGTAAGAAAAGAACTGAGAAAAATTTCATCTGGTATCCTGATTGTTGGTGAGATGCTTAAGCAAATTAGCCATTTTACCTTCTCTTTTTTTGTAAATAAGGACTTCAAAAGGTTCGGAACTATACCTTTTTATACATTTGCAAATCATTTCATTAAAATTTAACTTAAAATATGTAACTTTGTTAAGAAAAAGTTATATATATATATATATATTTAAAAAATTATCATTCCAAAATATTAATTTTTTTAATGGATAGAGCAATATTTGATTAAATTTCAGAAATGTACGAACAATTTTGAGAGCCACTGTAGATATTTCGTCTAATATTTTTAACTGAAAAAAGCGTTTTTCTGTGTGTGGCTTCTTCAGCAAAATAAAGTAGCACAAGTTTATTTCGAAAACAGAGTTTTGTTAAAGCTTGCAAAAGATAAACATAAAGAAACTGAAACAGGAAAAAACGTTCAGATCAATTTCCGAAAGAGCTCAGAGATAAAAATGGCAATTGGGTGAAGCACTAACTGAACCTACTAGGAATATAGATATTGGTATAAGAGCTTAGTGAACTTTTGAAAAGGGCATGTATAACATTATGTACTTTTTATTTGCTTAAGTCGTTATGTTCCAGACTTATCATTAACTTGTAAAAAATATTAATTCATGATATTTGTTTCGTAACAATACATTTAGACTTTTTAAAAAAGCTTTTCCATATCCTTAACCTTTTTTAGCAGTCGCGGCCAATTATCACCGCATATTTTAAAAATCCTCAATATTTTAACCGATGCTAATTTTTTTCCAATATGATGATCAGTTTAGGCTTTTGGTATACATTGTACATATAATTTACATATTTTTTTCAGAAAAAAATGTTTTATATAATGAATCTAATAAGCTAAATAAGATTCAATAGCCAAAGATAACAATCTAAATATAAATAATTGCTCATGTACTAAGAAGAAATTTTCAAAATAATGTATGACAAATATCAGACCGTCGTATTTCTTAGTGAGACCTTTCTAAAGAATAATACAACGTTCTATAATAATTCGTTCTTGAATGAACTGAGTTGCATTGAAAGCTATATGTTGTTGTAACAAGTCTTAAATGTCCAGCAGCACAGGATGGACACCTTATGTGTAATCTACTCATTGATGGGGGAAGTGGGGCAGCTTCTGTTCTGACGAAGCTCCCTATGTAGAAATCTGACATGGCTTCGAGTCTCTGAAGAAGGTGGACAGTGCCTTCCAGAAGGACCTTTAAGGGGAATTACCCCACATATGCATATTGTATGGAAGAAAACACGGAAATTCCCATCAGGTAGTGTGATTAGCGAGGCAAGATATGGAACAACACAAACACCGTCGAAACTCCTCGTTTTTGAAACACTGTCTACAACAATGCCGCCAACGAATTGAACATTGGCCTTAATGCTCACCAGCAGCTCACGTTACCATTGAACCATGCGTTGGGCAAAATATATATGTTGTTATAAATTATAGCATATAAAAATAGCATATAGACATATATAGATATTAATACAGCATATAAATTAATTTAAGCAGATTATAAGGTTTTTGGGTTGTTTGTTACTGTCTCTGCCAAGAACAAAATATATGCTTTACCTTAACAAATCCACAAACTAATTGTTTTTTTAAAAATATGTATCCTATAATGTCTATTTACAATGAAATATTCTTTAAAAAGTTTCGCATGTAGTACGCTAATCTGTGTAGTAATATGAAATTATAGACAACTTCAGTGTTCTTTTGAATCTTTTTATATAACTGGAACTTGAACGTGGTTAAGATTTGAATAAAAAGTCTATATATATACATATTGTTATTTTTATTATTACTAATACTTATTATACTTATTACTAATACTAGATATTTTCTTTAAATTAAGTTTTAGGTTATTAAACCTTTTCATTACTACTAATAATAATTTTTAATTGTTTTGATTTAATATGTATTTAAATTTTAGATATTATGCCATATTCATATTATTTATTGTACAATAATCTTTTCTAATAATAATGTGTTTCAAATTCATTAATTAATTCCTAAATATTTGCTACAACATTAAATAATATTTTGTATTCATTAAAAGAATTATTTCTCTCGCAAACTTGTTTAATTTTTTAAGCGAAAGACTTAATTGTTGATTCGAAAATATTTCATGATAATTAATAAATAACTAAACCCTCATAATTAACAACATTACAAATGAATAACATTAATTTATACGAACAATTATT
Source organism: Caerostris darwini (assembly GCA_021605075.1). Taxonomy (NCBI): domain Eukaryota; kingdom Metazoa; phylum Arthropoda; class Arachnida; order Araneae; family Araneidae; genus Caerostris; species Caerostris darwini. The sequence continues at coordinate 15,367 of BPLQ01009123.1, forward strand.
GCTGATATTATTTAATAAATCATTCTTTTCGATAAAACTGAAATATCCCTGATTCATTATAATTACTTCCTTGCAAAATAAGAATATTTATTTAATTTTTAAAATTGTATAATAATCTTAATAAGGAACTATAAATATGGAGTTAATAAGTATTCTTAATCTATTGTCTTTCATAACAATATAACGAATTTATATAAATATATATGATTTTAAAGCAATTCCTTAGGACTTAGAGAATGGATTCTGAATTGATTTTAATCCTTTTGTATTGCATGTGATTTAATATGAATTCTCTTGTTAAAAATTTCTGATAGTTAACTTTCATCAGGAGAAGAATTATGAATAATTGAATTTTACTGCTGTTTTCCAAATGCAGGCATTCTGATTATTAGATTTATTGTCCCTACAAAGACATATATGTAGTAGATCCATCGTCATTCAGTATTAAAAAATTCTGATAGTTAACTTTCATCAGGAGAAGAATTATGAATAATTGAATTTTACTGCTGTTTTCCAAATGCAGGCTTTCTGATTATTAGATTTATTGCCCCTACAAAGACATATATGTAGTAGATCCATCGTCATTCAGTATTAAAAATTTCTGATAGTTAACTTTCATCAGGAGAAGAATTATGAATAATTGAATTTTACTGCTGTTTTCCAAATGCAGGCTTTCTGATTATTAGATTTATTGCCCCTACAAAGACATATATGTAGTAGATCCAGCGTCATTCAGTATTAAAAATTTCTGATAGTTAACTTTCATCAGGAGAAGAATTATGAATAATTGAATTTTACTGCTGTTTTCCAAATGCAGGCTTTCTGATTATTAGATTTATTGCCCCTACAAAGACATATATGTAGTAGATCCATCGTCATTCAGTATTAAAAATTTCTGATAGTTAACTTTCATCAGGAGAAGAATTATGAATAATTGAATTTTACTGCTGTTTTCCAAATGCAGGCTTTCTGATTATTAGATTTATTGCCCCTACAAAGACATATATGTAGTAGATCCATCGTCATTCAGTATTAAAAATTTCTGATAGTTAACTTTCATCAGGAGAAGAATTATGAATAATTGAATTTTACTGCTGTTTTCCAAATGCAGGCTTTCTGATTATTAGATTTATTGCCCCTACAAAGACATATATGTAGTAGATCCAGCGTCATTCAGTATTAAAAATTTCTGATAGTTAACTTTCATCAGGAGAAGAATTATGAATAATTGAATTTTACTGCTGTTTTCCAAATGCAGGCTTTCTGATTATTAGATTTATTGCCCCTACAAAAAAGACATATATGTAGTAGATCCATCGTCATTCAGTATTAAAAATTTCTGATAGTTAACTTTCATCAGGAGAAGAATTATGAATAATTGAATTTTACTGCTGTTTTCCAAATGCAGGCTTTCTGATTATTAGATTTATTGCCCCTACAATGACATATATGTAGTAGATCCAGCGTCATTCAGTATACACTAGTAGTAGAATGCAATGCTTCACTTATATTTTCCACCACATTTGGAAATGAATATCCCCAAGGGTATCATTTGGAATGTTCCTTCCTACTTTCTCCGGCTCAATCGAATGACTTTCCAGTCTACGGATTTACTCAACAGAAACACTGAAATAGCGGAATGTTTAATACTTAAATTAAAATTTCAAAGCCAGTTGTTTATTTTATACATGAAAAATTTTTTCGAATACTTTTGCCAGAATTAGAATTTATCTCTACATGGATAAAAAGGTTTACAAATACGGTATTAAATTCAAACAATTTATTCCGAACATTGTGTTATAATTAGGAAACATAAAAAAGATTAAACTTGTCTTTATTTTAGAATAATATAAGCTAACACAAGAGATTCATTTAAGTCCAGAATTACCTCTGAATAGATGAAAAGGATTTTAAATATAGTATTAATTTCAAACAATTTGTTCTGAACATGTTTGGTATAATCATAAAATATACATTATTATTACAAATAAACTCGTTTTTGCGTTAGAATAATATAAGTTTACACAAAATGTTCATTTAAGTTCAGAATCGCTTCTGAATGGATTAAAAGTTTTTCAAATACAATATTAAATTCAAACAATTTGTTCTAACAATTTGTTCCAACAATTTTTTCATAATATTTTGTTATAAAATAAATATATAAAAATTATAAAAAATAAATAATAAAAAATTATAGCGAATAAAGTCATTTTTGCTTTAGAGTAATATAAGATAACATTAGATAGTCATTTAATTTCAGAATTACCTGTGAATGGATAAAAAGTTTTTTAAATACAGCATTGAATCCAAACAATTTGTTTCAACAAATTGTTCATAATATTTTGTTATAATCTTAAAATATACATAATTATCATAAATAAACTCGTCTTTGCTTTAAAATAACATAACTTAATACAAAATATTCATTTAAGTCCAGAGGTAAAAATTAATTTCTGCATGAGATAACTCACGGTATTTCTAAAAGTCACAAATATGATAAAAGGGATATTTCGTTAAGAGGTTAATATGCCGAATTGAATAATACATTTTTATTAATAATAAATTTCGTTCAAATAAACATTAAACAACAACAAAACATTTCGTTCAAATTAACTAATTAAGTAAAGAAATTCGCAGTTTGTAAGTTGCAGTCCTTGAATGTGTCTCTAAATTTCGACGTTTAAAAAGTTCTCACAAAGGGAAAATGTCCACATGTGTAAGGACCCGAAATAACTTTTCCGGTAACAATTTAAATACTTTTATCGATTCAGAGTTCTTTAACAGTTCTTTGAAAAGCTTTGTTACAAAGTTCCACTCCAAATAGTTTTCGAAGTTCCTTAACTGCCATTTCCATGCAGGAAAATATGTTAATTTTATTTCCTTGGAATTTAGTCACGTTTTATGCGGAATCGTCCTTCGCACGAAAGAAATTAGTTTTCTTATGAAGAGACCTTTATTGGATTTGAAATGCACGGAGGAAAATGAAGCAATGAAAAAAGTAAGATAACTAGTCGGTTTTATTACTGACGCAGACTAAAATGAGCATACATTTTTCTATAGTAATGGTATAAGACATTAGTTAACTATTTATGCGTATTTTTGGTATGTTTTACTCATATATATGACATTATTATTTTTTTTACATTTTGAAGGATTAAATATTATAAAAATTCTGTTGAAGGATTTCGTTCTGCTTTACTAAAATAAAAACTTGAATATCATAATAGCTGTTTATATCTAATACTGAAATAAAAATTACTTCTAGATAATGCATAATTATGAATTATGTAAAAACAAGTATTTATGGAAAAATCGAACATTTTAAATTTTTCATGTATTACAATGCAATGTTTTAAAATGGTAGTTTTCTTATTTTTTTTAATGATATAAATTTATTAAGCACGTTTTCTACTTTAAACTTCTTATTGAGGAATTGTCATTATAAAGTACTGAGGGTTTTTCCCTACTTGCTTCGCTCACAACTCTATGTTTTCATTTAATCAATACATCAGTCAATGATACTCATAATTAAACTCCGATGATCCTTGTTTATCTACCATTTTCATTCCTGGATAACCAGTATTATTCAACTTAATTCATTATAATTACTTTTTAAATTTAAAAATATAACAAATCTATAGCACCCGCCGTAAGGGAAGTCACTTTGTAAAGTGACGAAAAAAAAAAAAAAGACGTTAGAAAGTCTTTCATCCAACAATTCTTTTTAAGGAAACTGGCCTAAATTCTTGTCACACATAAGAAACATTATAAGCCAACACATAAGAATTTCTAAAAAATTTTCGTTCAGCTTTTAAATTTCTTTATGGTTATTAATAATGTTAAGTTAATTAAAAGATAAAAACAAGACTCATATGCACAAGTCCAGGTGCTCATATGTTATATTAGCTATCAGTTTTTTTAATATAAAAAGTATATATCATGCTAGTATGAGGTAGCTTCAGTGAAATTGGTTACGCCTCGGATTTTTATCAAGAACGTAAAATGTCAGACCTCCCAAACTTTCAAAGAGTCATACATCCTAACATGCAGAAATCTATAATAGATAAATACAATAAACCCATCTTGAAGATGAGAAATTCGATTTTGAATTTTGCATAAACAAATACGTTTTCAAATCAAATCTATAAAGTTTTTAGCTTTTAAATTTCTTTATGGCTACGAATAATGTTAAGTTAACGAATAAGATAAAAAAAAAAGAGTCATGTGCACAAGTATTTTACGCAATGAAATTACCTATTTTGATTAGATGATGGATTTTAGCCTCGAAAACTTAATTGATTTTGCTATTTAAGTACTCATTTTATTCAAAAACACATTTTTATGATAGAATTGAAACACCTAATTATGCGCTTACTAAGCGCAAAAATACTTTTCAGTAATTTCCTTTTAGAAACTAAATCCTAGATTTTTCCATGCGAAGATTTTATAGAAATAAAGTAACTTTCAACTTAATGATTTATATATATATACTATGTCACTTTAACCTTTTAACCCTTTTGAACAAGACTATCAACAAAAGTGACCACCTGATCTCGAAAAGGAATAGACCAAACTTCTTTTGTTCTTCCAGAGAAATTGTTCGGATCATCCGAAAAGCAACTTCTGCAATCAGGATGATGAAAGGATTCTTTGATGTGGGGGAGTAATATTCCTTTTGGCTTGCATCATATTCTTCCATACTCAGTTATGGATAAAACATGCTATATGGGATAGACGCAGAGCTTTAATAGTGTGACAATATAGAACAATCAAATTGTAAGTTGTGTTTGTGATTATTGTAAGGATTGTCATTTTATCATTCCTTATTAAAAAGGTGGGCAAATTGAACACGCAAAGAATGTTTTTAAAACTTAAGCGTTTTTGTCTTACATTTTTAATTAATATTTTAATACATTTCAGTTTACATAATAAACGTAAACATAATATTAGGAATAGATAATTGAATTATTTTTTTTTAGGAAAAACGGATTAAAAAGCTTTACTTTGTTTTTTTTCAAACGAGAAAACAAGCATGAACTCAGTCGTTTCACTCAGTCGAATAACTCAGCCGATTCGATTATAGATAATGGAAGTTTTAAAACCTAAATACTTCTCTCCAATTAAATTTCTGTTGCATTCTTAGCCGAGTTATGGTAATTACAAAACATTTGTTTGAATTATGGATACTAGAATTGTATATATATCTTCGCAGAATAAAATGTTGGTCTATACTGAAGAATTTCATGATTTTATTTTGTAAGCACTAAAAATTAACTGTATCTGTAACGAATTTGATCGACTGTTAGTGTCACAGGATCAGCAGCGTTTGACGTTCATCTTATAAAGACGAACATACTATCCATAAACTATAGAAAAATAACAAAAAGAAATAATTCAAAAATTATATGTTAATTTTAACAACACTGGAGTACAATATGCATTACAAAAAAAGTATAAGTTAACATGGACAAACTTTTTGTACATTTTATGATGTTTTAGAAATGTGCTCATGTACTAAATTGAAAATAGGAAAGTTTAGTACATTAAAAGTAAAAGATTCAATATGGAATGCGATAAACCCAAATAGCCATGAATCACAGACGCAATACATGACGCTATTGAAAAATTAATCTATACATTAGAGTTAGTGATTTTGGAAACTTGCTCTTAGTAACGGCCAGAGGGGAACTGCATGTAGTAAAACATGTCAGTGGATAGTTCTAAAACAGGTTAAAGCTGGTCTTTCGATAAATTTACGTGAGCTTTCCAAGATAAGGTGATCTTTTCATTGCATTACGTTTTTCTATCTATGAAGAATTATGTACATTGGAAATTGAAATTACGTTTTATTTGGGTTCAGTAGCATTAACTGTTGTGGCCTGATGACAATCTGGCCCCAACAGTTGATGCTATAGGCTAACAATTAATATCAAGAGTTAGGCATAGTGTATTAAGCTCTGGCTTTTGGTGTCACAGGTTTCGAGTCCCTGCCGTTCCATGGATGTTTGTAGTGGTTCCATAGGTCCCGGTCTAATTTGACTGTAGAGAGTAGGGGTAACCACCCTACCCGTTTCAAAGAAAACATATCCTGACTCGAAATCTACCAGTAGGCAGAGAACTTTGTCCCACCTGGGCTGTTGCGACAATGAAGAAGCATTAACTGTTGGATTCTGGAATTATTTACTGAAGTTCCTAGCATAAGAGGTCGAAATGTTTTGCAGATGTGTAGTTATAATTTAGAAATAATGAGTGACAACAGCATCAACGTGACTATTGTTGAATGACGCTTCCTTGAAATCTAAATTAATACTGAGAAATAGGAAAAATAAATCATTATATATTGAATTTATTAGATGAGTATAATCCTCTTTATTTATATTCATCAATAATCATTATAAAAAAAAAAAAAAAAAAAAAACCCTGAAAATTTCTTTACGGAAAAAAAATTTTCTAAATGTTTTCCGTAGACGATTTTTAAATAAAATTGAATACCACAGATTTCATCAATAAACAGCTCGGTTTAAAATTCTTTCCTAAAGTGATTACTAAACTTCTCCTCCTCCATGTATTGGAGTGTTGCAGCGAGGAAGCCCAAAAATGTCTTCATGAATAATACATTGGAAGAGAAGCGCTTCCATCTTTTATCCCTTTGACATTCGACATATTTTTGATGAAAACTCTCCGTCGGTTCCAGTTCAAATATCCTTTCAAAGAGAAAGAGGGAAGAAATCGTGTTTGAGAAATAATGGATGTTCGCCGAGTATTTGAGTGTTTGCTCAGAAAAGAATGACATACAGATCCACAGAGGTATTTTGAGTCTAAAATTCAATTTACTTCGTTTTTTTTTACTTTCGGTTTCGAGTCCCGCTGGTGTCATGGATGTTTGTAGTGGTCCGGAATCCACTTCAAACTATAAGTCTCTGTCTAATATGGTTGTTGGGCGTAGGTCGGAAAACCTGCACCGTTAAAGGAAAACATCACATACATCTTGAATTTGCCAGTAAACAGGCGACCTTGACCCACCATGAAGCTGTTGCGCTGATGAAGCAGTGCTAATTGTTGGATTCTGCAGCTAATTCCCGAAATTTACTAGCTTAACATGGCCAAAATCTTGCAAGAGTGCAGCTATTTAAAATAATGAATGAAAACAGCATCAACTGCTCTTGTCGAATGAGGCTTCTTTGAAAACTGAATAATTGCCCAGAAATAGGAAAAATAAATATTTATGGATTCAATTTATTAGAGCAGGATAATAATTCACCCGTTTATTTATATTCATGAATATTCATTAAAAAAATCAGAAAATTACTGTAGAAAAAAAAAACAAAACTTTCTAAGTATTTTCCGTAGACCATTTTTAAATTACATCGAATACCATAGATTTCATCAATAAGCCGCTCGGTTTAGAATTCTTTCTTAAAGTGGTTATTAAACTTCTTCTCCTCATCCATGTATTGGGGTGGTGCAGCAAGGAAGTCCACAAAATATCTCCATGAATAATGCATTGGAAGAGCAGCGGTTCCAACTTTTATTCCTTTGGCATTCGACATATTTTCGATGAAAACTCTCCGTCGGTTCCAGTTCAAATATCCTTTCGAAGAGAAAGAGAGGGAAAAATCGTGTTTTAGAAATAATGGATGTTCGCAGAGTCTTTGGATGTTTGCTCGGAAAAGAATGACATACAGATCCGCAAAGGTATTTTAAGTCTAAAGTTCAATTTACTAAAAATACTGTAGTATAAAATACATCCCAGAGAAGCATGATACTCTTAAAGTATCTATAACAGAAGTATTTTATTTTCTTGAAATGAAAGTAGACTATTTTAAAATTTTCAAAATTATCTGCTTCAAGTTTTTAAAGAAAAATATCGAATTTATTGTGCATATACTATAGTTTACCATTATTATTTTGCATTTTTCATAATTTGAAATTTTTTGAGTGTGTTAATTAAAAATTGCCGGAAGAGATTTTTATATATTAATAAATTGAGTATTGTACAAAAAAGATATCTTCAACCGGCGTTATTAAAACAATTATAAGTAATAGAATAGGAGATCAATTTAAAGAAAAGTGTGCAAATATTTATGGTTGATATTTTTGTTTGTTTATTTTGTCGCTCTACTGTTATTTATTACATACTTTAGGCTAATTAGACAGAGACCTACAGTTTAACGGGACTTCCGAACCACCAACAAACGTCAAAGCCACCGCAAGGATTCGAATCTGAAGTCTTTTTTTTATGTCCGATTCGTGGTACAGTGGTAAGGACCAAGTTTCGAATCCACTGTTCCCATTCTTCAGTGGTAAGGACCAAGTTTCGAATCCACTGTTCCCATTCTTCAGTGGTAAGGACCAAGTTTCGAATCCACTGTTCCCATTCTTCAGTGGTAAGGACCAAGTTTCGAATCCACTGTTCCCATTCTTCAGTGGTAAGGACCAAGTTTCGAATCCACTGTTCCCATTCTTTGCAATCCCTTTTTCATAAATGAGGTGAATTGATAATGACAGTAACAATGTTTGTAAATAGTCTCACATTGATATTTAGACTTTTCTGCTTGGTGTGAGTTTTCCTGTTTTTCTCCCATACAACATGCAAATGTCGTAAGTTAACCCCGAAAAATTCTCTCAGAAGTCAGCGTATTTCCCTCCTCTTTTGTCAAATGGCTTTTTCGTGGTATACATTAGTGGAACACGGAGTCCCCTGATGTTTAACATAGAAATATATTTTTATTTTATTCAATATATTTAGTGTAATTACAAATCCTGTGATCAAGATATATGTGAAAAATAGGAATTATTACTATACAATCATTTCTGGAACAACTGGTAGCTAATTCCTCCGGGGTGGATTGATGGCTTCCGAACCAAGGGAGGGATTGATATGAAACCCGGCATCATTGAATCAAAATAAATCCGTAAGCTGAAAAGTCCCTCTGTTACTTTCTACGAAATGAGGGAGAGAGTAAGCCATCTGATGCTTTGTGGAGGGAGGCAACCGTTTCAAGTTGTCGTTGTGACTCATCTTCAGTATCTTGCAACGCGAGGAGTACATACCACGACTATTCTACTCATGGATAGAGATAAAGGGGCAGTGTTTGTTGTGATAGAGCATATATAGATAGAAGTCTGATTTGCCTCCGAGTTGCTGAAAAAGGAGGCCAGTGTCTTTCGGGAGGACATTTAGTTTGAACTACCTTTCATTTGCGTATCGTATGAGATAAAAACCTGGAAAATTCCCACCAAGGAATCTGAATAACGAAGCAAGATTCTGAACATTACTAACGCCATCGAGTCTAATCGTTTTTGAAACAATGCCGTCAACGGATTTAACCTCGGCCTTAATAACATACTTGACAGCTCTTCACGTTAAGACTGAGCCACGAGTCGGGCGCTATGTCGCAGATTCAAAATATGGTTGTAGTTAGCAGATCGTTACTAGCACACACTGAGCAATCTGGCTAATTTTGAATCTGCTACATATTTGCTAATTCAGTTGTAAAATATCTTAGATCAAATGCGCATATCTGAAAAAAAAACACACACAATTGTTAGTAATTAAACTAGAACAGCATGTTTTAAATACTTCATTGCTTACTTTTTCATGAACTGAAACTAGTAATTGCGTAAATGGAAAATTTAAACTCACGTTAATTAAATAATTACGAGATTACAATTTCGAATCTGTTCAAAATATAAGAAGAAATTCTGGAGAAATGGCACTCACATGAATTTTTTCATACTTGTGCAAATTGTGTTTACAGAAATAAATAAAATATTAACTAATTACTACTATACTAACTAAAATATTAACTAATTTCTAAGCAGTTTTTTATTGAAACTTTTAAAGTGTTAAGAGAAATATCATATTTTTTTCATTTTTTAAAATTTATTTTAATAATATTTTAAGGTGATTTATTATAACTACATGCATGCTGTCAATACATAATGCATGTAATACATAATGTCAATGCATGTTGTCTATATAATCAATACAAGATGTAAACGTAAATAAAAAAAAGGGACATCATTATTAATGTATATCATTATTATCATTATTAAAGGAATTATCATTGTTATTTCGGGAGACGCTAGAAATTTCAAAGAAGCATCAATTGTAAGCTAATTCTGTTCGGAGTAAGATAAAAATTATTCTGTTTATAGAAGAAAAAGCCTCTAAATATGTTTATGAAATAAAAAATAAACGAGAAACACATTTTTTTAATTGTACATACGAAATTTTAATTTCCTTTTTAGATCTACCTAAAGTATATAAAAACAAAAGTCCAGAAAACTGAAGAGCAGATTGCTTCCGATATATAAAATCCTTCATCACTTTCAAGTATTTGCAGCAAAACGAAATCAGAATCGAGATTTTTTCCTCCAAGAAAAAAAAATCTCATTTCCCGCCAAGAATACAATTTAACATAAAATCTCCGAAACGGGTCATAAAGTCTCGAACTTCCTCTTGTCCCCACAGATTGAAGGACTCAGATTCTGAATTTGTTTGGAAAACGCTAATTAATGAGACATGCTTGAAAAAAAAACTTCTACGCATATGCTTTTGGTGGAGGAACAGGAGATTATTTTAGAAGTTAATAATGAATATAAAAGATGGAAGTATTTTGCATCATTTGGAAGAAGTGAGATCCTTTCAACGTTTGGACAACCTTTTTTTGGGGGGAGATAAAGAGGCTTGGCTTCTTTTTTTGAAGATTTTATTTGGTGTATCAATGTTGTTGGGGATGCCGTATCTCCTAAAGTGTACAAGAAAATCAAATATCGTAGTGCTCCCGTATAATATAGAGTTTGTCGCTCTACGGTCATCTTGTGCACACTTTAGGCTAAAAAGACCGGGACCTACAGTTTAAAGTGGATACTGAACCACTAACAAACATCCATGCCACCGCCAGGATTTGAACCTAGAGCCTCTGTTACCAAAGGCCAAAGCGCTAGCCAATTGGCCATTAGGCTGCTCGAATAATATTTAGAGTATAAATGCTCTTCCGAGGTATGATCCAGACAATGCTGCTCCATCTGTACTAATATACAAATGTCCCCACCTATTCTATATAGTCCCCACCATTTGGAAATCCAATTAATTCTTGCAAAAAAAAAGAGTTATTATTTTATCCATTAATAAAGTGGACGAATGCTATGAGTTGCACCTTGCTGATATATTCTGTTGACACATCAACTTACAATGCTAAATCTGAAAACAGTTTATTACTGCATACGGTCTTCTCGATATCAGAAGACATTTCTATAATACGCCTATTCATTGTATGATTGGACAGATGAATCTTGTTTTTTTTTATTCCTGCTTTATTTTCTAGCATTGTCAAGAACGATTTTCTCCATGCAGGCAAAATTAGTGACTCACCTAAAATATGAAAAAGTTAAAAAAAAAAACAATTTAAAAATATAGTAATATAAAAGCTTATAAATATAAAAAAGTCTTTAAAACATTGCTGTCGTTGTTTCTTATCCCACTTGGTCGATAGCAGCATCTGGACTAAGTCCATGAACCCGTGTAATCTCAAAAAAAATAAAATTATATAAGTAATAAAATATAATAATTTAAATAATTTAAAAGCTTAGAAATATAGTCATATAAAAATTTACAATAAGAGAAACTCAAAATCATGCTATAAAAATGTGTTGTTGGTAAGTATCATTACTCACGTTTAAATTAAGTAAAACAATTTTTAATTTTTTTTTATTATTTTAAAATTTAATTTATACTTTACAAAAATCAAGTCATTTTCTAAAATAGTATTGATAAAATAAAATAAATACAGAGCAATGCTTCATAAGCATTTGCTAGCAATATGCAATTTATTATTGTTTACTCTAGATTTTACAGGAAATGTTAAGATATCAATTTGTTCCAGAGTTATAAAACCCTTCCTCAACTTCAGGCATTTGAAACAAACGGAAAATCATCCTCTTAGGCCTTCTCAAAGGAAAAGTCCTCCTTCTCGCCCAAAATCCAATTTAACATGAAATCTCAAAACACGTCATAAAATTTCGAACCTTCTCTCATCCCGAGGGGGGACTCGAATTCTGGACTCGATTGGAGATTGCTAATTAATGACGTATACATGGAGACGGTGAATCTTCCCCGCACATCCTTTTGTTAACTTGGAGAAAAAGCTGGAGATTATTTCGAAAGTTAACGAGGAATGCAAAGAATGGATTATTTGCTCATCATTTAGAGAAAAAAGGCGCTTCTTTGCAAGTTTGAAAATCATCTTCTCTGTACTTTGTTTAGTTCTATGTATTTTTAGAGAGATTTGGTTTTCTGCCTCATTACTTTTTGAAAGCTGTTGCGTTATGTTTCTTAAAATAGCTGATAAGGCTGTTGATTTTGTGAATTAAAGACGACGTTGTTTTCGAGAATCAAATATCCATTAAAATTGTTTTAAGTCAGTGAATTAAACTACTATATGTTTATCAGTAATGATTTGAAGTGTAAAGGTTCTTGAATTTCATTTGAAAGGAAATTATTTATGCATACTTATTTTTAATGGATTGATAAGTTTAGCAAGATTATTATGTTAACAAAAATAAACATTTTGTATTGTTTACCTTTTAAATAATTGTTTCTAAAATTGAAGTAAGAGTTTGAGTTGTAAGATATGTACATGAAATGAAAACAAATTGATGTATTTGGAGAAATATACGCATGTATATTGTGTGATATGTTGTATTATTTGATGAATGTATCGTTACAATATGACACGACTTCGCAATCAGTGTTCTGAACTGAGAATGTCCAGTTAGAAACTTGGCAAAAACCATTGAGTAATTAAGAGGCCTATTATTTGAAAGAAAATTTTAAATCTGACGGTTTAAATTCTTACGTTATGATTAGAATGTTTGGACGCATATTTCAATTTCTATATGATGTCTAGGAGTTTCCTTCTAAATTACTGTGATAAAGGTAGTCCTGTAATCTAATCCCAATCCAACCCCCCTATATAAGCGTATTTTAAAGGTAAATATGTGGTGTATCAGTGACATGAGAATATATGACAGCAGTGTAATGAGAAATACCAGTTATAATGGTATGAGAATCTATAAATATAATGTTATTAGAAAGTGTAAAAACAATATGAGAATTTGTGACAATAATGATATGAAAAGTACTTGTTGCATGGTATGAGAATTAGCAGAAACATTGTTATCAGAGTCAGCAGTATCATTGTTGATGAGAGTTAGTAAAAAAAAATTGGCAGTTACCGATGTTCTTTAAAGCGCGATTCAGCTAAGCAAATTTACTAAACGTTTAATTAAAAGATATTTAAAATTATAAAATAAACTATATTATATTTTGCTTATTTACTGTATTATAAAATACGTTCTATTACGAAAAAACAATACAACAAGTAAAAAAAATGTTAACTAATTGCCAATTAAAAGACCAATATAATTCAGTAAATTATTTCATGATTTAATTTTGTTACGTATTTAATCGTTCTCAATATAATTATTCTTAATTAAATTTTATCTGTTTCTAACGTGGTTGTAGTTACAAATTATACGTGTGAGAATAATCTAATTAAATAAATTGAGATTCTAAGTTATAAAAAACACTTATTTAAAAAGTATTAAGAAATAAAAACAGATGTTACAGTTTTTTTCAATGGCTCAGAACAAAAACTTTTATTTTCCTGCATAAATCGACTTAACTGTTTCGTAAACTGTTCATACTGCGACATGAGTTGTCCAAATTTTTTTTTAAAACACTGGCGCCATTTCTTCTACCATTAAAAAAATCCTAATAAAAAAAAGATGGAGAATAAAATGCAGAATGGCAACAGAATATATCGTCTGCTGTCTTTTCTAAAAATCCTCCTGTTTTCTTAGAATAAGGCCGAACATGTAGCATTCCAGAAGAAAAAAAAAATAGAACGAACGGAAAAAGAATAACTTGACAGGCTTTCGAACAAAAATGGCTGTTGTTCTATGTTTTTGATAACTGGAAAAACGTCAGGGGGTATATAGGAAATGAAAAAGGGGCTGTATGAAGAAGGAATCGCATTTTTAGAACTTCATGGTTATGTGAGAAAATTGAAAAAGATTGAAAAATCGAACATTTATTATGCAATGGCAACGCGAGTGCACGTGAAAAGGAAAATGTAGAAATTGAGTTTGCGTTTAGAACGTGCTGATGTGTAGGAATGTAATATTTATTCTGAAGAAAATGGAGAATAAATAGAATGTTCTGCACGAAAATTGATGTTCGGTTTCAGAACGAATCGTTAGAAGAGAGACTGAATATGACTTAAAATAATAACAGGTAAAGTAATAACAGGCAATGCATTTGTAAGTATGAGATTGCATACATCCTATGAATTTATTAATTAAAGTTTTTCTTTTATATTCCAGTATGTCGGAATTTAAAGATTTATATAAAATATTGAACCACCATTTAAATGATTTAACAATTACTAAATTAATTATTATTGTATTAATTTTGCTCTTTGTATTACTTTTGATTTTTGTAATTTTGTATTAATTTTGATTTTTTTGATATCATGTCCGAATAAAATCGAACAGATAAAAAAAAAAAATATTGACTTATTTTCTTCAAATTGAAATTAAAATGCAATAAAAATAAAATTAAAATTAAAATGCAAGGAAGCAGAGAACAACTAAGTCGCAGAAAAGATCGTAGTTGAAACCTTTTTCAAAAAAATTCATAAAAAAATTTATCTTCTGCCGCTTTTTTTTATTTTTACGATTTGGTGACACTTAAAAATCGTTTGATTTCAGACTTTGCTTGTTTACTTTATTCTATTTTATCAATTATTTGAAAATGTCTCGTAGTCATAAAGAATTAACGAATAGCATTCGAAAATTGATTATTTTTAAGTGTAGTAGTAAATTTAAGTAGTAAATTTATTTCATTCCACTTTGCAGTACGTAATAAAACGCTTGAAGAGAGGAAATAGGATCGAAAACAAGGTCAGAAAAGCTCGTCCAATAAAGTTAATTCCATGTTAGCATAGATTTCAGGTAAGAATTTTTAAAAAATTTTCCTTTCAGTGTTGTAAAAATTTCTACAGAATTTAATAAAAGTTTTTTACTTAAGTTTCACCTGAAACTATTCGAAGGAATTTTTTTGAGCACAAAGGAAAGGCAAAGTTTGTTTGAATTAGTTCGAAATTGTTAAGTTTAAACATTAAAATGAATGAATTAGTTCGAAACGTAATGGAATCATGTGTTATTTGAAGTTTGAGAACAAATTTAACATTTTCGGTTTCGATGGTCATATAATTGCGTAGAGAAGAAAACAAGTAAAAAAAAAAAAAAAAAAAAATTAAAGTCAATTCCTACTTTTTTTCCCTCACTATAATGCAGAAATTCTTTCATAAATAATTTTCATTCCTTTTTTTTTTTATGTTTATCTGGCGCCATGTATTGGTAGATATCTTTAACTTATAATTAAAAAAAACTAAAATTAATTAATTAAATTTAATTAACGGATTAATATTTGAAAAAACTGTATTAACATCAAGTGTCATCCACTACAAGTTCAAAAGAAATGTATTCAAAAGAAATGTATTGGAACTTGAGTGGATTAATAAAAGTATTTTATTACCAATTGAAAATTTGAACAAGATATATATAGGGAGAGTGTGAGCTAATAGAAGGAACTGAAAAAAATGAGGAACCTGATTCCAATAATTTAGAAGGAACAATAAAATTGATTGTCCTTGTTTGAGGATGCATGTCAGCATCACGACTAGATAACTTGGTATTTATCGATATCATAATAAATTATGATCTTTATTTTAATATGTTTTAAATAATTTAAAATTAACAGTGCAAAATGTGGATAATGGAAACAATGTTTTTAATCATAACAATTCTAAGCAAACAATGTTCACCTATGATATCTCTATAATTGTCCACAAGTTCTGAAAACTAGTCGAACATATTAGGAGAGGACTGGAGTATACAATTTGAATGTATGGCATTAAAGTTAAAACCGATCTAAAACAATAAAGAAGGAAAAATAAAAGAACATTAATATAAAAATTATAGCCCCCCAAAAAAAAAAAAATTCAATTCTCTGACTTTTGAAAGCTATTGTGAATGTTGCAGGACATCCTACAAAGTACAATTAACAGAAATGTTACAATATTTATTAATAAGTAGAGTTTAAAAAATGTTTTATTTTATTCTTAAAATATTTAATATACTTTTGTTAAGAAAAGTTTATAATATTTCAGAAAGATCATATATTACAAAATTACCATTCTGAAAAATTAATATTTTAGAATGGATAGAGTAATATTTCATTAAATTTCGCAAGTGTACGAACATTTTTGAGAGGCACTGTAGATATTTAGGCTAATTTTTTTACTGACTTTTCCTTTTTTATCTTTGTGGCTTCCTCAGCAAAATAAAAACGCACAGTTTATTCCTGAAGCAGAGTTTCATTAAAACCTGCAAAAGATAAACATAAAGAAATCAAAAGAAATACATAAAGAAATTTAAGGGAAAAAAAAACGTTCAGGTCAATTTCCAAAAGAATTCAGACATAAAAATTGCAAATTGTGTGAAGCACTAACTCAACCCACTATATATTGTTTAGAGTTTTGTGAATATTTGAAAAGGGCTTGTGGAACAATACGTAATTTTTATTTGGTTTCGTCGTTCTGTTCTGAACTTAACAATTTTTTTAAAAATATTGATTGATGATAATTTTCTCGTGATGAGCATTTAGACTTTTTAAAAACTTTTCCCGATCAATTTCTAACGTCGCTAAATGTTTTAGCAGGCGCAACCAATTATCCCCGCCCATATTTTATGAACAACCAATATTTTAACCGTCCCCAATTTTTTCTCTACTATGATGATCAGTTTAGTCATTTGGTTTATTTTGTGTATAGTTTATAAGTTTACAAGCAATGGCTTCTGTACTAAGAAGAAATTTTCAAAAAATTCGGATTTCTTAGTGACACTTTTCTGAAGAATAATACAACATGAAATAATTCGTTCTTGAATGAACTGAGTTGCATTGAAAGTTATATGTTATTGTAATGAATTCTCAGTGTCCGGCAGCTCGGGATGGACACTCCATGAGTAATCTACTCATGAATGGAGGAAAATAGGAGGGAAGCTTTAGTTGTGATGGAGCGCCCGTAGGTAGAAGTCTGAACATGGTTCCGAGTCTCTGAAGAAGGAGGGCAGTGCCTTCCAGGAGGAGATTTAAGGGGAATTACCCACATTTGCATATCGCATGGGAGAAAACTCAGAAAAATCCCAACAAGTAATCCGATTAACGAGGCAAGATATTGAACAACACAAACGCCATCGAATCTCCTCGTTTTAGAAACAGTGTCTACAATAATTACGTCAGAGGATGGAACTTTATCCCTAATGCTCACCACTGGTGCACATTGCCACTGAGATACGAGTCAGACAAAGTTATGTATAAATAATATAGCATAAAAATTAATTTAGGTAGTTTATAAGCTTTTTTTTGTGTTTTATTCCTTTTCAGAATTTTGCCAAGGGCAAAAATATATGCTTTATTCTAACGTATCCACAAACTAATCGTTTTAAAAAAAAATGTGTCATATAATGCCTATTTACGATGAATATTGTTTAAAATTTTCTCTTGTATATATTTAAATTAAATTCACATTATTTTACTATATTATGCAAGTTTAATCCTTTCCATTAATAATAACCATTTATAAATGATTTGATTTAATATACAATTAGATATTATATATTCTTCCGTATTCATAATATTTTCTAAAATAATACTAATTTGATTGAAATTCATTCTTAAATATTTTCAATGAAACTAAATAATATTTTATATTCACTGAAACAATTATTTGTTTCTGGAAATAATTTAATTGTATATGCGAAAGAGTTAATTTAAGATTAGGAAATTTTTCGGGGTAATTAAGAAATAAAAATAAACCCTCATAATTAACATCCTTACATATGAATAAAATTAATTTATATGAACAATTATTACTAATACTATTTAATAAATTATTCTTTTCGTAATAACTGAAACATCCCTGAATTATTATAATTACTTTCATGAATAATAATACTAGGTATGTAATTTTTTAAATTGTATATTAATCTTAGTAATTCTCTATAAATATGCAATTAATTGTGTTTTAGAACAATATGTCTTAGGAACTTATCAGAATATTATATGGTTAAATTTCACCGTGACTTATACAATTGGATCTGAATAGATTTGAATCCTTTTGTTAAAAATTCCTGATGATTAATTTTCAAGAGGAGAAGAATTATTAAAAATTGGATGTTGTTTTCCAAAGCAAGACATTCTAATTATTAGGTTTTTTATTGCCACTGCAGTGAGAGATATATAATAGATTCAGAGTCATTTAGTATGCACAATCAGTAGCCTGCAATACCTCACTCATATTTTATACCACCAAGTTTGGTATATCCCCAAGTGTAAACGAATACATCCGAGTTTAGCATTTGGAATCTCCCTTCCCACTTCCTCGTGCTCAACAAAATGACTTTCCAGTCTGCGGATTTACTCCAAACAGAAACACTGAAATACGTAATGCTCTTATTGTTGTCGTACCCCTTGAAGAGTCCGTGAAAATCAAATGTCTTGGTGCTCCCGAATAATGTTGATTATATCAGCGCGGAGTATAAATCCTCTTCCGAGGGATGGTTTTGACAATGTATGGCGGCTGCAACAGCTAGTCAATCAACATCATCATAAGATCGACATCAGGGCATTTTCCTTTTTTTGGTATTTTTTAGAAATTTTCATACTTTTACAGTGCTTCATCCTTATTCTTGTGAGGGCAGTAGATATTTTTTGTCTACATTTGGTTTTTTTATTTTGGCATTTAGTTTCTATCTTGGAAGGAATTATAATTTTAGATTTTGCAGTTTGACAATTTGATCCACACTTCTGATTTCTTTGCCAAAGACTCTGCAATTTCATTAAATTCAAAATCCACATGAGCAGGGATCCATTGCAGGATAAACATTGCGTGCAAGTTGTGAATTTGTTCTAAAAGGCATATAAGGTTCAAGATCATACTTGAGAAACAGTTATTAAGATCCTGTAAGCCAGACCATGGCAATGGCAACCCTTATCCTCATGGTATGTGTGGAGGTATCATGGGCATGTTAAACAATTAAATTAATTGTTTAGCTCAATTGTTTGTTTTAAATATGAAAAATTTCTCCTAATACTTTTGCCAGAATTGGGATTTATCCCTGACTTGATAAAAAAAAATTCCAATACAGTATTAAATTCAAACAATTTGTTCAGAACATTTTGCTATAACCATAAAATATACACAACTATAACGAATAAACTCGCATTAACTTTAGAATATTATAAGCTAAAACAAAAAAATTCATTTACGTCCAGAAATAAAAGTTAATTTCTGTATGAATTAACTCATTGTATTCCAAAAAGATACACAAAGAATATTCCATTAAGAGGCTAACATGTCGAAATGAACAATTCATTTTTATTTATTAATAATGAATTTCATTCAAATAAACTTGAAAATTTAAGTAAAGAAATTCACAGTTTGTAAGTTGCAATCCTCGAATCAGTCGACATTGTTTAGAAGTTTGTCTACTACCTACAAAGAGAAAATGCCCACATGTGTAAGGACCCGAAAGAACTTTTCCGGTAACAATTTACAGACATTTATCGATTCAGAGTTCTTTAAATGGACTTTTAACAGCCAGGGTTCTTGAAATGCTTTAATACAAAGTTCCACTCCAGATAGTTTTGCAAGTTCCTTAACTGCTATTTCCATGCAGGAAAACATGTTAATTTTATTTCCTTGCAATTTAGTCACGTTTTATGTAGAATCGTTCTTTGCACAAAAGAAATTAGTTTTCTTATAAAGAGAGAGCTTTATTGCATTTGAAATGCATGGAAGAAAATGAAGCAATAAAAAAGAGCAAGATAACTAGTCGGTTTTATTGCTGACGCAAACTAAAATGAGCATACCTCTTTTCCTTAGTAATGGTATGAGGCATTCGTTAACTATTTATGAGTGTTGTTTTGTATATTTTACTCATAAATATATATAGTCTTATTCTTTTACATTTTGAAGGATTAAATGTTATAAAAATTGGGATGAAGGATTTTGTTCTGTTTTACTAAAATAAAAACTTGAATATCATAATAGATGTTTTTGTCTAATACTAAATTTGAAATTACTTCTAGAGAATGCAGAATAATGAACTAATTATGAAACAGTTTTTATGGTAAAATGGAACACATTCGATTTTTTGGGTATCAAAATGCAATGTTTTAAAGTAGCAGTTTTTGTTTTTTGTATTGATATAAATTTTTTACGCACATTTTCTACTCTAAATTTCTTGATGAAGAATTGTCATTATACACTGAAGTGACAAAAGTCATGGGATAGCAATATGCAAATTTTCAGATGGCAGTAGCATCGCGTAGAACAGGTATAAATGCGCAGTGCTTTCGCAGAGCTTTCATTTTTGTTCAAGTTATTCATGTGAAGAGGTTTTGACGTGATGATGACCGCACGACGGGAATTAACAGACTTTGAAAGCGGAATGTTAGTTGGAGCTAGACGCATGGGTCATGCCATTTCGGAAATCGTTAGGGAATTCAACATTCCCAGATCCACTGTGTCAAGAGTGTGCCGAGAGTATGAAATTTCAGGCATAACATCCCACCATGGACAGCGCAGTGGTCGACCGCCTGCACTTAACGACCGAGACCGGCGACGTCTGCAAAGAGTCGTAAATTCTAACATACAAGCAACACTGCGTCAAATAACCTCAGAAATCAATGTGGGACGACATCGCTTGCAGCGACTCTCGTGGGCACGTGAGCATATCGGTTGGTCCCTAGATGAATGGAAAACCGTGGCCTGGTCCGATGAGTCACGATTTCAGTTGGTAAGAGCTGATGGTAGGGTTCGGGCGTGGCGCAGACCCCACGAAGCCATGGACCCAAACTGTCAGCAAGGCACTGCTCAAGCTGGTGGTGGCTCCGTAATGGTGTGGGCTGTTTTTTCATGGCATGGACTTGGTCCTCTGGTGCGACTGGACCGAACATCGACTGGAAATGCTTATGTTCAGCTACTTGGAGATCACTTGCAGCCATTCATGGACTTCATGTACCCAAACAACGATGTGATTTTTATGGATGACAATGCGCCATGTCACCGGGCCACAACTGTTCGTGATTGGTTTGAAGAACATTCTGGACAATTCCAACGAATGATCTGGCCACCTAGATCGCCCGACATGAATCCCATCGAGCATTTATGGGACATCATCGAGAGGTCTGTTCGTGCCCAAAATCCTGCGCCATCAACGCTTTCCCAATTATGGACGTCTATCGAGACAGCATGGCTCAATATTCCTGCAGAAGACTTCCAACGACTCGTTGAGTCCATGCCACGTCGAGTTGCTGCACTTCGCCGGGCGAAAGGAATGCCGACACGATATTAAGAGGTATCCCATGACTTTTGTCACTTCAGTGTAAAGCACTGTGGATTTTCTTCTACTTTCTCAGCTAACAACTCTTGTGTTTTCCTGTAACCAAGTAAATCTTTGACTGTGGCTCATAATAAAGTTCCGATGCTTCATGTTTATATACCATATTCATTCCTGGATACTGAGTGGTATTTAGCCAAGTTATAATATTTATTTTTTTAATTTTAGTCATTGGAAAATTAGCCTTCCAATTTATAAAAAAATTTATGTACGAAATGAGTCAACAAATTCAATAGAATTTCAATCCTCCTTGCATTTCTTCTTTTTCTTAAATGACATAACAGCCCCATGGAGGGCCAAGTTCGTCTATCTTGTGGCAGGTTTTCTTTTTACTAGATAAGTGTGTAAGCCCTACTCCCAACAGTCATATTAGAAAGGGACCTATGGTTTAAAATGAATTCCGAACAACTATAAACATCGTCATAGACGTGGACTCGAACCCGTTGCCTGTGGCATCGGGCACTAGTCACTCAGTCATCAATTTCGATAATGATATCTTCCATCTTGAAGTTGAGATGTTAGATTTTGAATCAGCAAATACATATACAAATCAAATCTAAAAAATTTTCGTTCAGCTTTTAAATTTCATTATGTTTATGAATAATATTAAATTAATGAATAAGATAAAAGCAAGAGTCAATCACAAGTATTTTAAGCAATAAAATTACCTATTTTTATTTGATGGGTGTTTTTAAGCTAGAAAACCTAATTGATTGGCCATTTAATTACAGATATTTATAAGTTTTATAAGGTCAAAAACATTCCTCGATAATTTCCTTTTAGAAATTCTGAATCAGAGAATTTTTACATGAGAGGTTTTCATAGATTTAAAATAACTTTCAACTTAATGATTCCTTTATACACGTTACTTTAACCTTTAAATCTTTTTTCAGTAAGGCTATTAGCAAAAGTGACCCCCTGATCTCGAGAAAGAATGGACCGAATTTCTTTTGTCCGTCCAGAGCAATTGTTCGGATCCATCCTAAAAGCACCTTCTGCAATCAGGATGATGTAAGGATCTTCTGGTGTGGGGAGTAATATTCTCATTGGTTTGCATGATATTATTCCATATTCAGTTGTTGATAAAACGTGCTTGTACGGGATAGGTAATTTTTATTAAAAAGCCTTTAATGATGTGATAGGGTAGAACAATAAAATTGTAAGTTATGTTGGTGGTTATTATAAAGATATTCGTTTTACTAATCCTTACTTGAATGGTGGGCAAAGTAAATACATTCAAATAACCATATTCTAGCGTGTTTCGGTTGATTTCTTTTGAAAAGATTTGTTCTTATGCGAGCTAGCGAATTAAACGTATGATAACAAATATAAACAAAATGGCAATAAGAAGGTTTAAATTACATATATATATATATATATATATATATATATATATATATATATAATGGATTCCATTTTATCTTCATATTGCTAAAATTGTGATTCTCTAAATAAAAAAGAAGATTTTGTCATTTTTTTTGGTATTAAACAAATTAGTCATTCAAGAATGTCATAAAGTTAGTAATTTTACTCCCCAGTAACATTTATTCAACAGATTGCATTACTTTGTTTTTCTCTTTAAGGTGAATTATGTACATTGGAAACAGAAACTACATTTTATTTGAATCCAGTAGCGTTAATTGTTGGGGCCTGATGGACGAGTGACTTGTGCTGTGGCGAACGGTGTCACATATTTTGGATTCGAGTTCCTTCGGTGTCATGGATGTTTGTAGTGGTTCGGAACCCACTTTAAGCAGTAGGTCCCAGTCTAATATGACTGTAGAACATTAGGCAAATGAGTGACAACCCTACCTGTTAAAAACATCTCCTATCACGAAATGGGTCAGTAGCCAGTCTTGGCCCGCAATAGGGCTGTTGCGCCAATAAAGAAAAAACGTAGAAGCAATAACAGTTGCATTCTGGAACTATTTCCCGAAATTTCCTGGCATAAGATGTCTAAAAATTTGCAAGTATGCAGTTATAATTTAGGGTCAAATGGGAATAGCATCAAGGTGGCTATTGTTGAATGATGCTTCTGTGAAATCTGAATTAATACAGAGAAATAGGAAAAATAAATCTTTATGAATTGAATATATTGGAGCATAATAATAATAATCACGTTTATTTATATAAAAAATCATCATCAATAATCATAAAAAAAAATCTGAAAATTTATTTGGGAAAAAATACTTTCTAAGTGTTTTTCGTAGACGTTTTTTAAAATTAAATCGAATATCACAGATATCATCAATAAATCGCTTGATTTGAAATTCTTTCTGAAAGTGATTATTAAACTTTCAGCAAGGAAGTTCAAAAATGTCTTTATTAATAATACATTGGGAGAGAAGCGTTCCATCTTTTATCCTTTTGGCGTTCGACATTTTTTCGATGAAGACTCTCCGTCGGTTCTAGTTCAAATATCCTTTTAGAGAGAAAGAGGGGGAAAAAATTGTGTTTTAGAAATAATGGATGTTAGCCGAGTCTTTGAGTGTTTTTGCTCAGAAAAGAATGGCATAGAGATCCGCCGAGGTATTTTCAGTCTAAAATTCAATTTAATAAAAAATCTGTAGTATAAAAATAAATACATAGAAAAACACGATACTCTTAAAATATCTATAAAAATAGTATTTTATTTTCTTGAAAAGAATGTCGACTATTTTAAAATTTTCAAAATAATCTGCTTCAAATTTTTTGACTGAAAATATCAAATTTATTGTATACTGTATACTTTATTTATTTCTTATTTATATGCTGTATTTATTTTCATTGATATTTTGCGCCTTTCATAATTTGAATTCTTATAGTGTGTTGAAATCTGCCAGAAGAGATTTTCTCTATATTAATAAATTGAGTATTGTATTGCGAAAATACATTCAACAGAAATTTTCAAAACTATTATAAATAATAATTTTCAAGAAAAGTTTGCGAATATTCATGATTGATATTTTTATTTGTCCAACCTTTCACGTCCTTTGCAATAGCTTCCCCTTTAAATTCTTTGGAATCATTAAAGAGAAGACTCGATGATGATTGTGACAATGTGTGTAAAGGTCTCACATGGATCTTAAGACTGCTTGACGTGGGTTTTCCTGATTTCCTTCAATTACAGCCTGATGTCCAATTGGTTAGCACTCTAGCCCTTGGTACAGAAGGCTTCAGATTCGAATCCTGCAGCAGCATGGATGTTTGTAGTGGTTCGGAATTCACTTTAAACCGTAAATCCCGGTTTAATACGACTGTAGAGCGTACGGCGACAATCCTCCCCATAAAAATAAAACATATCATGTATCGAAATCTGCCAGTAGGCAAACTGCTTTGGGCAATTGTGGAGCTGTGACGCTAATGAAGAAGACGCATTAAGAGTTGGAATCTGGAACTGTTTCCCGAAGTTTCCTAGCATAAGATGTCCAACATTTTGCAAGTGAGCAGTTATAATTTTAAAATAACGAATGATAACAGCTCCAACGTGGCTGTTGTTGAATGGTATCTCTTTGAAATCTAAATTAATCATGAGAAATAGGAAAAATAAATCTTTACAAATGGAATTTATTGGAGCATAACAATAATTCTCGCGTTTATTTTTATTCATCGATCATCAATAAAATTTCTTTGGGAAAACAATTTCTAAATGTTTTTCGTAGACAATTTTTAAATTAAATCGAATACCACAGATTTCATCAATAAATCGCTCGGCTTAGAATTCTTTCCTAAAGTGATTATTAAACTTCTTCTTCATCCATGTATCGGAGTGTTACAGCAAGGAAGTCCCAAAAAATGTCTTCATGAATAATACATCGGAAGAGAAGTGGTTCCGTTTTTTATCCCTTTGGTCTTTCGACATATTTTTGATGAAAACTCTCCGTCGGTTCGGGTTCAAATATCCTTTCAAAGAGAAAGAGTGTTTTAGAAATAATGGATGTTCGCTGAGTCTTCGAATGTTTGCTCGGAAAAGAATGCCATACAGATTCACCGAGGTATTGTCAGTCTGAAGTTCAATTTACTAAAAAGCATGTAGTATAAAAATATATACCAGAAAAGCATGATACCCTTAAAAAATATCTATAAAAAAGTATTTTATTTTCTTGAAAAGAAAGTCGACTATTTTATAATTTTCAAAATGATCTGTTCAAAATTTTGAAGGAAAATATCTAATTTATTGTAAATTGTATTTTAATATTATTATTATGCACCTTCCATAATTTGAAATTTTATAGTGTGCTAATTAATAACTGCTATAGAGAATTTTTTTACATATTCGTAATTTGAGTATTGTATAAAAATAATAACTTTAGCAGAAATTTTCAACACTATTGTAAATAATTAAAAATAGTAATAATTTTTAAGAAAAGTTTGCTATTGCTTACGGATGATATTTTTACTTGTCCAATTTGGGGACCATACGGACAAAGGTTCGAATCCACTGCTCACGTCCTTTGCCATTAGCTCAATCCTTAAAGAGGAGACTCGATGAGGATTGTGACAATGTGTGTAAAACGTCTCACATGATCTTCAGAGTGCTTGGTGTGGGTTTTTCCGATTTTCTCCCATACAACAGCAGCTTAATGGCCAATTAGCTAATGTTCTTGCCTTCGGTATCACTGACTTCATGTTCGAATTCTGGCATTGGTGTGGTTGTTTGTTAGTGGTTTGGAATCCACGTTAAACTGTAGGTCCTTGTCTAATTAGTCTAAATTGTACAACAAAAATGACCGTAGAGCGACAAACTAAACTAAATACATACCGCACGTAGCCTACTCGTGGATGGAGGTAAAGGGGAAACTTCTGTTGTAAGGGAACATCCGTAAGTAGAAGTTCGACTTGTCTCCAATTAGCTGAAGAATGAGGACAGTGAATTCTGGGAGGAGTTTTAGGAGGAACTACCCCGCATTTAAATTGAATGGGAATAATTGAAATGGGAAGAAACCTGGAAATCTCCCACCAGTGTGAATAACGAGACAAGATACGGAAATTCACAAACATTATTATTTTATAATTGAGTCTCGAGTCTGGCCCGAAGTTGTAGAAGCAAAATATGGGTGTAGTTAACAGATCCCTACTGGCACACGCTCTGAAACCTGTCTAAAGTTGTATCTGCTACATATTTGCCATTTCAGTTGTAAAAGAGCTTAGTTCAAATGCTGATGTCTGAAAAAAACCCCTACACATAACGTTGTTAGTATTTAAACTAAAACAACATGCTTTAAATTACTTAATTGTCAAGTTTTTCATGAACTAAAATTAGTAGTTAACGAAATTAGTTAATGAAAACTTTAAATTCACTTTAATGAAATAATTACGAGATGATAATTTGTAAACAAGTAAATTCTGTCCATGATAAAAAAAATCATTGTGTTTATAAAACATAAAACCTTTAAATGTGTTTATCATCTAAAAAACCTCATTTTTAAAATTTTTATAAACCATACGAAATTTGAATGTGTTTTTTTTTTATCTACCGAAAGTATATAAAAAGAAAATTTGTGGAAAAGTCAAGAGCAATTTGCTTCCGATATATAAAATCCTTCGTCACTTTCAGGTATTTGAATCGAAAGGAAATCATCGTCGAGGGTTTTCCTCCAAGAAAAAAAAATCTCCTTTCCCACCAAGAATCCAATTTAACATAAAATCTCCGAAACATGCCATAAAGTCACAAACTTCCTCTTGTCTCCAGAGATTGAAGGATGCGGATTCTGAATTCGTTCGGAAATTGCTAATGAATGTCTTATACTTGAACACAAACGCATATGCTCTTGTTCTTTTGTTGAAGAAAATGAGATTATTTTAGAAGTTAATGATGAATGAAAAAGATGGAAGAATTTTGCATTATTTGGAAGAAGTGAGCTCTTTTCAACGTTTTGGAAACCCTTTTTCTGCGGTTTTCTTTGCTGTCACATTAGGCTTCTAAAAGTTTTTGCTGCAGTTATATAAAGTAATAATAATAATAATAAAAAATAAAACCTAGTGCAAATGTTGATTTTTCGATTTTAGAGTGACGTAATATTTAGAAACGAAATATCTCTTAAATTATTTTTCAAAAGTTTATACTAATATACTATATTGGATAACAATGCTTTGAACATAAATAGAAACATGTTTATAATTTAACTTACTATTTTGCAATTAAATTATTAATTTTTGAGTATGTTTGGTTGAGTTGATTCTTTTAATTTAAAGTATTTTCTTTCAAGCACAAAAATTCGGTGTCTTTTTCTGTTTAATAAATAAAATTTTCTAAAAGTTTGGATGCGCGGTAATATGTGTAATGTAATGAAAATATAATAGCGAATTATGGAAGAAGAACATATATATTCTATGGTACTTTTGACACAAAACTTTAGAATACTGTAATGTGTATTTCGTGTTGTGAATATAAAAAAAAAATGTAATTTACCTTTAAAAATTATGGATGTCTGTTGCAATTTTTTGGTTCATAACAATGTTTTATTTTATGAGCTAAACTAAAACCTCATAAAAAAGTTTACAAACATTTAAAACAAAAACTATGAGTAAAAACGTGCAATAAAGACCTACGAATATCTAAAAAATAAATAAAATAATGAATAAACATGTTGTTGTTGTTGTTTCTTATCCCACTTGGCTGGCCAAGCCCACGAGCCCATATGGACTCATGATTGAAGGGGAAGGAAGCAGCTTCTGTTGTGATGGAGCACCCGTAGGTAGAAACTTGACTTTGTGAATAAACATTTAACATTAATATAAAATTAAAATATATTTTTTAAAAAACATTACAAAATATAAAAATTTTCATATAAAAGCATAAAATGTTTCAAAAGATAGTGATACAATCATATAGAACCTTAAAATAAATGAAATTTAGAATTTTGTGATAGGGATTAGATATTGTAAGTAACATGTACTAGATGAAATATCCGATTTGCAAAATTTTTTTCTCTATAAGTCAGACAAAATAGTTTAAATAGTAACAATTTAATATTATATATATATTTTTTTTTTAAACGACCACCAATTTTAGTGATTTTTAGAGCATGGAATAATTGATTGATTCAAAAGGTAGTTGCCATGGATTGGGAGCGACAATCAATTCGTTAATGATATATATTTCAGTAGAACAAATGAAGATTGATTTGAGTAGTATATCATTAATTTTTGTAATCGTCTGATGGGAGTTTTTGCACTAGCATATTTCTATATCTTTAAGAAATAAAATGCAAGAAATAGAATCAGTACAACTTCAAAATCTCATAAAAATGAGGATATCTCATAAAAAGGAAACATTACTGCATTTGTACAATAATTCCTATGTTAATCGTATTATATAAAATTTTTAAATACACTGCATTTTGCATTCTTTTAAATAGTTAGTACTCAATTTTTTTCATTTAATTAGAACAGTTCACATTTTTATCTGTTTATTTAATTCTACCATCAACATTATAGAAATTGACAAGCTCTCATAAATTTGAATATCATCTAATATTTACTTTGAGAGAATTTGCCTATGTCCATGGTTCTCAAACTTTTGAAGTCGGAACATTAAAAATCCACAAATAATTTTAGGCGCTCTTTACATAAATTTCTGAAAAATATGTTATAATAATTAAGTCAAATATATCTCTTCTTCTACTTCATTGGTGCAACAGCAACATGGTGAACCAAGGCTGTCTGTCTACTGGCAGATTTCGACAGAGGAGAAGTTATGTCAAATATTACAGAAAAAAAAAATGCTTTGAATAATGAATTAATTTGACATGATTCATTATGTCAAATATTACAGAAAGAATAATTCATTGGAGAAGGAGAGAAGAAATGCTTTAACTTTATTCACTTTTGTTTTTCTGAGAAGTATGAGCCTTATGTATGCTTTCTTCAACGGCACGGTCTATCTCTCTTTCTCTTCTCTCTCTCTCTCTCTCTCTCTATATATATATATATATATATATAGTCAATGCATTAAAATTTTCCTCTATTTTTATATAGAATTGTTGTGAAAGTATCAAATCCTAATTAACGTTAATACGATAATGAATATTGTAGCAAAATGTCCAAAGACTACATGAGACACTTCTTTACATTTAATCCTCAATCTATATTAAGAGGATATAGTCACTAGTTCTTTTACTTCTGTTAATATTGAACGAAATTCACTTGAATTTTTATAGAATGGATTTTTATAGAAATGATTCAGTCACATTGTTCAGTGTCAAGCTGATGGAAAATAACAACTCGATTTTCCGTCTATACTTGTTGAATATTCAACCATTATTGGAAGTATTTCATTTAGGTAAGTGATTTTTTTTACAAATGGAAACAATTCCAAATTACCTTCAACAGCTTTTCTTTTCCGAATCTGTAGTTTTTCTGAAACGTTTTCCTTTTGTCAGTGGATGTGAGAATATTTTCTTCTATTTTCTGCATGCTGGTATTCCAAATATAGAACTGCTGAAATATATCGGCCAAATACTGTAACCTGACAGTCAAAAATTCCCACCGAAGAAGGCTACAAAAATATATTTGTTTCATCTCTTAAAAAAAAAGCATGAAGTTTTTTGTCTTAGTTCGTGTATACGGGTTAGTACTTTCTCCCCTTGATCCTCCTAGCCACAGCGTATAAAAAAGTGTGAAAGCAGCCATTTAAGCAACCGAATAAATATCGATAGAAAGCTTTTCGAATAAACGCGATTTTATTGGTTTTGTTTTTATAAAGTTTACCATCTACTTGATGTGGAATTTCTTTTAATTTTTTCCCAATGTTTTTGACATCAAAGCCTTCCTATGAAGAAAGCAATGAGTTACATTATCATTCCCATTTTTTTTTTTACAAATGACGTAAAGCTCTTAAGAGTCTACTACGTAAAGGGTGTCTACAAAAACTCCATTTTAACTGCTACTTATCAAGATAGTTATTCAGAATGTTGCAAATGTCTTCACCTTTTGTCGACACACTTAATTCTTAGCAAAAAAGAGTTATTATTTTGTCTTCTTTAATAAAGTGAACGAATAGTATGAGTTGTTTGTAATATCTGTTGTCTCATAAATTTGCAATGGAAAATAGTTTATTACTGCATACGTTTTTCTCGATATCAGAAGACATTTCTATAATACACATGTTAGCCGTATCAATGCACAAAGGATTCTTTCTTATTTTTTTTGCTGCTTTATATCCTAGCATTATCATGACCAGTTTTCTACATGTAGGCGAAATTAGTTACACACAAAAAGTATGAAATTTATTTTAAAAAAGCTTAAAATTACAGTAATATAAAAGCTTTAAAATATTAAAATAAAATAATTAAAATACTTTAAATTATCAGAAATATAGTCATATAAAAACTCATAATAAATGAAAATCAAAATCATGTGATGAAGATTTGTTGTTGATAGGTAGCATTTACTATAAGGACGGGGGAGATTCTCAAATTGTAAAATCTCACTCTTAGATTAAGTAAAGCATAATTATTTTAAACTTAATTTATACTTTGTAAAACGCAAGTCATTTTCTAAAATATATATATATATATATATTCCTAAAATATAAATAAACAAAAAGCACTGTTTCAGAAGCATTTACAAACAATATGAAATTAATTATTGTTAACTCCAGCTATTACAGTAAATTTTAAAAACCAATTTGTTCCAGCGATATAAAATCCTTCATCACCTTCAGGCATTTGAAACAAACGAAAAATCATCCTCTCAGGCCTTCTCCCAGGAAAAATCCTCCTACTCGCCCAAAATCCAATTTAACATGAAATCTCAAAACACGTCATAAAGTTTCGAATCTCCTCTCATCCCCAGGGATTGGGGTGAACTCGAGTTCTGGATTCATTTGGAAATTGCTAATTAATGACGCATAGTTGGAGACGGTGAATCTTCCCCGAGCATCCTTTTGTTAACTTGGATAAGAAACTGGAGATTATTTCGGAAGTTAATGAGGAAGGCAAAGGATGGATTATTTGAGCATCATTTGGAAAAAAAAGACGCTTCTTCACAAGTTCGAAAATCATCTTCTCCATACTTTGTTTAGTTCTGTGTTTTTTGAGAGAGGGATTTGCTTTGCTGTCTCATTAGTTTTTGAAAGCTGTTGCGTTATGTTTCTTAAAATAACTGATAAGGCTGTTGATTTTGTGAATTAAGAAAGACGTTGTTTTCGAGAATGAAATATCCATTAAAATTGTTTTATGCCAGTTAATCAAGCTGATATATGTTTATCAGTAATAATTTGAAGTGTTAAGGTTCTTGAATTTTATTTAAAAATAGATTATTTATGCATAGTAATTTTTTAATGGATTTATAAGTTTAACATGATCATTCTTTAAATAAAAATAAAAATTCTGTTTTTTTAAACAATTTTTTTCTAAAATGAAAGTATGCGTGTAAACTGTAAAATGTGTAAATAAAATAAAAACAAACTGATGTGCGGGGACAAAAAATACACGCTTGTATTATATGATGAATGTGCCGTTAAAATACGAATTGCTTCGCAATCAATGTTCTGAACAGAAAAACACCAGTTAGAAACTTGGCAAGAACGATTGAATAGTTCAGAAGCCAATTTTATATACGAAAATTTTAAATCTGATGCTATGAAGTCTTTCCTTATGTTTTAAAGGCGTAGAAGCATATTTCCATTCTTATATGATATCAAGGAGGTTCTTTCTAAATCACTATGATAGCGATTGTCTTGTAATCTGTTTAAAAATAGAATTTAATGCCAATCCATCAGTATAAGAGTATTTTAAAGGGAAATAGGAGTGCTAACAGTGATATGAGAATATGTATGCTTTGGGAAATACCAGTGTTGTTGCTATGTCTTATCCTCAGTATCTTCTGAGTATCACGTTAAACTGTAGGTCTAGGTATAATTAGCCTAAATTGTGCCCAAAATAACCGTTGAACGACAAGCCAAACTTGCAGTGTGGGACGGACATCCCATGAGTAATATACTAATGGATGGATGGAAGGTGGACAGCTTTTGTTCGATGGAGCACCCTTATATAGAAGTCTGAGTAGGCTCCGAGTCTCTGAAGAAAGAGGGCAGTGCCTTCAGGGAGTTTTAAGAGGAACTATCTCGCCTTTGCTTATCGTATGATAGAAAACCAAGAAAAATCCCACCAGTGTTCGACTAACGAAGCAAGACGTTGGACAACCCAAACGCCATAGAGTCTCCTTGTTTTTTGAAATAGTGTCTACAACAGAGTCGCCAATGGATTGAAACTTTGCCTTAATGGTCACCAGTGGTGCACATTGCCACAAAGCCACAAGTCGGGCAGGAATACCAGTTATAATGGTATGAGAATCTATAAACACAGTGGTATGAGAATTTGTAATAACACAATGAAATTTTGTAGCAATAATGGTATGAATAGTACTTGGTATATAATATGATAGTTAGCAGAAACATTATTATAAGAGTTATTATAACTAGTTATAAGAGTTATTATAATAATGATACTATTGTTAGATTTATTATTGTTTATTAATATTACCCTATGCTTATTTAATGTTGTTTCAATTTTTAATATGAAGCATTAAGAATGTGAACTAATATTCAAACAATTAAATACTTCATTGGTCCAATGAATTACAAATATATAGTTTCTATACATAGTATGCATATATGAATTATTTATGAATTGTTATGTGAATTTCATTTAGTATTCATATATGGCTAATGAATAAGTTGTTTTCCTGAATAAAATAAAATTCTTTTACCTAAACATTATTTGTTGATGTGATTAAATATGAATATTATTTAGATAAATTGAAATATTCTAGAATTCTATTGTACCGAATTTAAACTTAACTTTAAATCCTTTTATTTTGTATCTTACTTTTATTTATTTATAGTATTTTTTTTATTTTTTTGAGTACCACATTAATTGAATTTTTTGAAACTTTATCTTTTATTTTTGATACTAATCTTAAAGCAGCCCATTATAATTCTAAACATATTTATGAATTAAAATGAGGAGGTTTAAGGGGTATTTCCCCCTGTTGGTACTCCGTAATCGGTATGCCAGTTGCCAGGTTGCTTAAATTCATGTTTAACAGCAACATTTATGTAATTTTAAAAATTGTTAATCCGCATTATTGTTTTCACTGTTTTCTGTATTTTATATTTTTGTGAGAAAAGTACTTAAATAAACAAAACATTATTAAGTATTAGTTTAATTAACATTTTGGGAAAAAAACCGGACACTAAATTAACAACTTAATGAGAATTGACATTTAGATTTTTTCTAAAAAGGCCTATAAGTTTAAGGTACTTGTGAGTTTAATGTTTATCTATCATTATTTATAATTATCCGTTATCTATAATTATACCATTAATTCATTATGAACAAATAAACATAATATTCTGAAACGGAAAACAAATAATTATCTTCAAAGGGAAAAATAAAAATTATCTATCAGAAATTTTCTCAGAAGAAATGCAGAATAAAGCTGTGAGTGTTAGAAAACGTAGCCATTTAATAATTCAAAAATATGCGTTAGGAGAAAGCTAGGAAAGATTTGAAAAGAAGTTAATGTACTTTATCTAGAATCGTACAAACAAACTTCAAGGTATTTCAAGACGAGTGCGCGTGGTTACTTGCTTTTCTTTCTTCTTAAGACAATTATTCAAATGGCTTATGTAATATTTAGGGACTTATCAATTTGCACGCAATTGCTTATGTGCACATACAAGTTTAGCTGCTAATCATTCTTTATCTGTGAGCATTCTCTGAAATTTGAAAGTAAACGTAAAGTAACGTTTAGAAGATTATTTTATTGCCATAAACAAATTGCTAATGCCAGTTTCATGGAATTGTGGGGAATATTTGTTGTCTGAATAACTGTTTTAGAATGTAGTTAGAAATATAGTTAGATGTTAGAAAACTAGTTTTAATTTTAGTAATGGAACCATTTCAAAATAAATGTATTTTAGTGCGGTATGTTTGTTCTTTAATGCAAAAAAACCTTCAAAATTTATTATTTAGATGCTTGTAATTAATGAATGAATGGTTAATTTTGAATTTAAATATTAAAATATCACAAAGTAGGCAGTTATTTCAAATTATGCTATGAGCTTTTCAAACTTTTTAAAATTTAAAACTGATTAACAAGACGCAAGTTTTTTAAAAGCACGACGAACACAGATAACGATCTTATTACTTTCTTTATATCTTTCTAAAATTTATTAATAATGTATAAAAGCATTTTATTGTTATAAAATAATTGCTACTGCAGACAAATAATTTGTTCCATGTAATAAATTATTTATGGCTATTGTATCAACTATGAATTATTCCAGGTTGAGCGACTTCGACTCAAAAATTGTTGTTGTGATTAATCCTCAGTGTCCGACAGCCTTGGATGGAGTAGTTTATGCATGGATCGAGGGAAAAGGGGCAGCCTCTGTTGTGATGGAGCATTCTTAGTTAGAAATGTGACTTGAATCCGTGTCGGAGTGCCATACGGGAGGAAATGCCGTGGGAAATACTATGCATTCCTTTGCTGATCGTGTGGCTGAAAACTTCCACCAGGCAATCTGACTAACGAAGCAAAATACAGAACTTTCCAAACGTCATCAAGTCTTCTCGCCTTTAAAGCAGTGTCTATAACAATGACGCCAGTGGATTGAACCTCAGTCCTAATGCTTACCAGCGGAACACGTTACCACTGAGCTACGAGTTGGACACTCGCAAATTTGTAAATATATATACAGTTTAATTTGCACATTTAAAGTTTTGACATCACCAAGTAAATGTTTTACACGTTCTTATACCTAAATCAAGATTCATGGAAAATTTATAACATAAGTAAAAACGCGCACCAAAATTGTGCTTTTGTGTACTTTCATTCATATAGAACCGTACTGATTGGAAAATGTCGAAGAAACAGAGGAATCAGGTATAAAACCCAGCAAATGAAAACGGACTAAAAGCTTTTATTTCTAATCCCAGATAAGCACCTTAAATCTGTAGTTTGGAAAGTCCTTCGCTAGACCCCGATGAAGGGAATAAGAGATTATAATCCCTCTTTGCATATCATCATTGGCAGTGTCAGTTTCAAATTACTAATGGACAAATATGAGAGCAGTGCAACAGTCCTCGACGAGTGGCCCTGGGTAACACTCAATCTGCTATGTATGTTCCTTTTGCGACGGTAAACAATTAAAAATAACAACACTAACATGTCTATACAGCAGATAAGCACGATAAAATACGTTGGTCGGAAAGTCTTTCCGTTGGTTCTGTATGGATGTGCATGCCCCAGATGCTACCCATGGAGGTTTTCGTTCAAAAATGTATGTGTAGATCAGCCAACACCAGGTGTTTACAGTGGATAGCATTGATTCTACAACTTATCTACCTGAAATGTAATATGTAGTATCTCTAGTAACATCCCATCGTCTAATAGCCAATTGGCTGGCTCTCTGGCCTTTGGTGCCACAGGTTCCAAGTTCGAATAATGGAGATGGCAAGGATGCTTTTTAATAGTTCCAAATCCACGTTAAACTATAGATAGTTGCCTAATTAACCAAAGTGCGCAAAAAAGTGACCGTAGATTGAAAACTCAAACTAGGTAACTGCTCAATATTTCAAAACAACAATAAAATTGTTATAATTTTCTGCTTTTTTTCTTATATATTTCATGACTGACAATTAAATGGCAATTAATGAAAAGCAATACAATTAAAATTCCTTACATTTAAAAACAAACTGAACAATACATGCATTCTTTAACAAATTCTTTTTATTTAAATAAACTATTTAGAGTTTACATCCACAATAAAGTTCAGTTGTAAAGAGAGCTTTATTCATGTACTATCCAAACTTTCCCATAACTGCAGGACTCGAAGGTAAGAAGAATATATGACGTCAATGATTCTCCGGTAATCGCATTCCAGGGCATTCTTTTCTCCTCCTGGAAATTATGTGACACTAGCTCCAAGCCGTTGCCAAGGCCATCAACAAAAACCATACATTTTTATTGTCAGTGGAACGTTTCAGGTCTGTCTCAGATATTCTTAAATCTCGGCGATATATGACCACACGGCAGTGGGATATTGCTCACCGATCATTTCAATAGCACATGAAATCAATTGGACATTGCAGTTGTGTCACGGGGTTTTTATTTTGACAGATATTAGTATTTGGAGAGAAAAGGAAAGGACAAGCACTTACTTTCTTTTGAAAAGGCTACTTAACTCGGACAGCTTAGTCAAAGCACTGGAAGAGGCCTCTTGTGTTATAAAAGTGCCAGAGAAAGAAGGAGAAATGTATTTATGTAGCTGTTACTTTGCTCGTGAAATATTGATGTCTGGAAATGTCACTGAAATATGTTGCTTAAAGAGGAATGTTTGGATGGATGGATTGGCATGAATGAGCTAATTTTGTGATTGAGTGATTATATTTGGATATATAAATAAATTATTGTCGGTGAAAACGTTGCTTTTATAAATATTATGACTTGTGGCAGTCATTTGGGGATAGTATCTTTACATTAAATATTGAATTCTTAATAAACGATCAGCTTCAGATATTTAAAAGAATAATAACTTGCCTTGTTAGTGACTTTAGTATATATTAGAATGAACCTAGAATATCCTGGTCATTAGCTCGTGGTAACATGTGCCGCAGGTGAGCATTAGGGTTGAGGTTCAAATTGTGGCAGGCATTTGTTCAATTTGTTGAACAAAAAATTGATTTTTTAGTGAGTTTGATATGTATTAGAAAGGGCATGGAATGTCCTGGTCGTTAGCTCGTAGGATTTCTGAATTGAGGGAATTTAATTTAAAACTTGCAAAGTAAAGTAAACTAAAAGTTCCAGAAAACTTGAATATCGGTATGCCATATCTGAAGGCCAAAAAATATCTCCATCGAATTCAAAGTGCAAGGTATAAATAAGTAAAGATCACTTCCCGGTGGGTTTTAAATTGTGTTTTTGTATCTTATGTGGTTGTATCTTACATTAAAGATGGGAATCTTAATAATCTATCTACTTAAGACTTTAAAAAAAATAATAAATTGGTTTGTTAGTGACTTTTGTATATATTTGAATGAACCTAGAATGTCTTGGTCATTAGCTCGTGATAACATGCGTCTCTGGGAAGCATTACGGCTGAGGTTAAATCTGTTGGCGGCATTGTTATAGACGCTGTTTCAAAAACGAGACGAATCTATGGCGTTTGTGATTTTCAGCAACTTACTTCGTTAATCAGACTACCTGGTGGGAGTTTTCCTGGTTTTCTCCCATACAATAAGCAAATACGAGGTAGTATTCCCTAACATAACCACCCGGAAAGCACTGCCCTACTTCTTCTGCGAAACGGATCTACGTTAAACTTTACCTACTGGTACTCTCTCCTAACAGAAGCTGCTTGCTCCCTTTCCCTCCATCCATGACTCATGGGATGTCCGTCCGGTATAAATATTTTTACTTATAGCAGTCATTTCGGGATAGTTTCTTACATTAAATATTGAATCTTAAACGTAGTATGTAGTATCTCAGGTAAATAGTATTTGAAAACAACAATAAAATTCATGCTATATTTGTCTGGTCTTTTTCTTAAATACTTTATGCATATAATGATATTATCCCATGATCCTAAATGATATCAATTGATGAAAAATAATACACTTAAATTTCTGCACACTTAAAAGTCTCCAAAACAATCCATATATTATTTAGAAGATTCTTTTTATTTAGATAAAATGTTTAGACTTTACGTCCACAATAAAATTCAGTTGTAAGGAGAACTTTATTCATGTATTAACCAAACTCTCCCATCCCTGCAGGACTCAGAGGTAAGAGAAATATAGGACATCAATAATTCTCCGGTAATTGCATTCCAGGGCATTCCTTTCTCCTCCTGGAATTTATGTGACCCCAGTTCCAAGCCGTTGCCAACTCCATAAACAAAAACTATACATTTTTATTGCCGGTGGGTCTTAAATCTCTGCGATATATGCCCACGCGGCAGTGGGATACTGCTCACCGATCATTTACAGAAGCGCGGCTCAATAGCACGGAAATGAATATCGATATGTTAAGGGTTGGACATTGCAATTATGTCACGGAGTTTTTATTTTGACAGATATTAGTATTTGGTGAGAAAAGAAGAAGGACAAGCACTTGTTTTCTTTCGAATAGGCTACTTAACTCGGACAGTCTTGTCAAAGCACTGGAAGAGGCCTCTTGTGTTGTAAATGTGTCGGGAAAGAAGGAAAATGCATTTATGTAGCTGTTACTTTGCTCGTGAAATATTGATGTTTGGAAATGTCACTGAAATGTGTTGCTTGAAGAGGAATGTTTCGATACATGGATGGGATGAATGAGATAAATAATTGTCGGTGAAAACATTGCTTTTATAGATAGTATTACTTATAGCAGTCATTTTGGGATAGCTTTTTTATATTAAATATTGAATTCTTAATAAACAATAGCTTGAGATAATTTGTTTAAGTGACTTTATTAAGAATGGAACTGCAACGCTCTGGTCATTAGTTCGTAGGATTTCTGAATTGAGGGAATTTATTTTAAAATTTTTAATATAAACTAACGTAAAATGCTTAAGCTCGTATTTGCAACGTAAGCTACAATAAAACCAGGATATGGGTATGTTTCCAAAATTCTCTCCATAGATTTCAAAGTGGAAGGTATAAATCTGCAAAGATCACTTCCCGGTTTGTTTTAAATAGGTGGTAGATGTCTGAGTAGATGTCTGGTGGTAGATGTCTGGTGGTAGTCACTGAAACCGAAGAGCAGTGCCTTTAGGGAGGCCTTACTACCCTGAATTTGTGCATCGTATGGGAGAAAATCCGGAAAACTCTCAACAGGTAATCCGACTAACGAAGCAAGATGCTGAAAATTACAAGCGCCATCTAGTTTTCTCGTTTTCTGAAACAGTATGTACAACAAAGCTAACAGCATATTGAACCTCAGCAGCACAAACTCTCACCAGTGGTGCTCGTTGCAAATTAACCATGAGTAGGGTACTCAAAAACTGGTAGATATAAACGGTTTGTTTTGCAAACAAAAATATTTGACATCACGGAGTAAATGTTTTCCAGTTTCCTCTTACAAAATCGAGATTTATCTCAAATTTGTTACATAAGTAAAAATACACATCAAAATTGTACACGTGTACAATCAATCATTTAGAACAGAAGCGGCTGAAAATAGCAGTTTTGTTATAATTATAAAATATACATGATTATACTGAATAAACTCGTCTTTGCTATAAAATAATACAAGCTAACACAAAATATTCATTTAAGTCCAGAATTATCTCTAGATAGATAAAAAATTTCAAAAGCAGTAATAAATTCAAACAAATTATTTCAAAAATTTGTTCAGAACAGTTTGATATTATTATTATAAAATATATATAATTATAACGAATAAACTCGTCTTTTCTTTAGAATAATGCAATCTAACATTAGATATTCATTTAAGCCAAAACTTACCTCTGAATGGATAAAATGTTTCTCAAATACAGTAATAAATTCAAACAATTTGTTCAGTAAATTTTGTTAAATTTGTAAAATATACCTAATTATAAAGAATAAACATATCTTTGCTTTAGAATAATATAAGTTAACATAAAACATTCGTAATAAAAAATTAATTTAAACAAATATTCAAACATTAATTTAAGTAAACGTTATTAATTACAATTAAACAGGTCCAAAATTAAAAATTAATTTCTGTACGCGTTAGTTCATGGCATTTCTAAAAGACACAAATATGATACAAGAGATATTCCGTTAAAAGGTTAATGTGTCGTATTAAATAATATGATTTTATTAATAATAAATTTCGTTCAAATAAACATGAATTTTTAAGAAAAGAAATTCACAGTTTGTAAAAGTTGCAATCCTTCAAATCGGTTTCTAAAGTTCGAGATTGTTTAGAAGTTTCTCCACTGACAAAGAGAACACGCACACATGTGTGAGGACCCGAAAGAATTTTTCCGTTAACAATTAACAGACTTTTATCGATTCAGAGTTCTTTAAATGGACTTTTAATATCCAGCGTTCTTGAAAGGCTTTCATACAAAGTTCCACTCCAGATAGTTTGCAAGTTCCTTAACTGCTAGTTCCATGCAGGAACACATGTTAATTTTATTTCCTTTAAATTGTCATTTGCACAAAAGAAATTAGTTTTCTTATAAAGAGAGCTTTATTGGATTTGAAGTGCATGGAGGAAAATAAATAATAAAAAAAAACAATAAAAAAAGTAAGATAACTAGTCGGTTTTATTGCTGACGCAAACTAAAATGAGCATACATTTTTCTTTAGTAATAGTACAAGGCATTTGTTAACTATTTATGCGTCTTATTTGTATGTTTTAGTCATAAATATATCTATGTTTATTTTTTTATATTTTGAAGGATTAAATAACATACAAATTCTGTTGAAGGATTTTGCTCCGCTTTATTACATTAAAAACTTGAATATCATAATAGTTATTAATATCTAATACTAAATCAAAAATTACTTCTAGAGAATACTTAATTATGATCTAATTACAAAACTTTTTTGTGGAAAAATGGAACATATTCGATTTTTGTAGATATTAGGATGGAATGTTTTAAAGTAATAGTATTCTTATTGTTTTTCATGATATAAATTTTTGAGCACATTTTCTACTATAAACTTTTTGTTGAAGAACTGTCATTATAAAGCTCTAAGAGATTTCTCCGCCTTGCTCAGATCACAACTCCTGTGTTTTCCTTTAACCAAGTAAATCTGCGAATGTGGCTCATCATAAAACTGCAATGATTCATGTTTATATACTATTTTCTTTCTTGGATAATGATTGGTATTCAATTTTAAATTATTATAAGTATTTTTTAAATTTTAGTCATTGTACAATTAGACAATTACAGTCTGTCTACTGGCACATTTTGGAATAAGAGACGCTTCCTTTTTAAGACATAGTGTTGACAGCTCTACGCCCAATAGTAATTTTAGATATGGAACTACTGTACTACTACTTCAACACCCCACCACTGTACCTAGAGCTGAGTTACCTCTTTACAGTTCGGGAATAATGTGGGTGACAGAAGTCTGACTGGGCTCTCTGACGCTCTACAGTCATATGAGACCGGGACCTTCGCTATCAAAAAAGATTCCGAATCACTACAAACATGCATGCCACCGATATCGACTCGAACCTGAAATCTGTGGCTCCGAACACAAGTTACTCCGCCCACCCCATATATTTCGCTTTAACATAAACTGTTGAAGTAAAAAATCATAACCTCCAATCTACAAAACGTGTTCTATAAAAGTGGTCATACAAATTATTAGAATAAGAGGCAATAATAAGTAGGATAATATATGTTAGAGTAACTAAAGTAAGACCTATAAAGTAAGTAGTTTTAAGTAAGTTTGCTTCATTATTAGAGTAAGTAGACTAAGAAGCAGGAGACATAAGAGTAGCCAAACTGAATCCCTTGGTATGACTGGATAAAAGAAAGGTGGTTGACTTTATTTTTTAAAAATGTTTGGCGATCATTCAGCAGCAGAGAATTTAAAATGAATTTGAGAAATTTCAGTCGGCATATTTTTTTGATAGTTTTAATCGGTGTCAAAAGAATTAATAAAATTTCATTGCATACAATCAGTCGGCAAATTCAAC
The DNA here is from genome assembly GCA_021605075.1 of Caerostris darwini. NCBI lineage: Eukaryota > Metazoa > Arthropoda > Arachnida > Araneae > Araneidae > Caerostris > Caerostris darwini. The sequence continues at coordinate 57,520 of BPLQ01009123.1, forward strand.
AATTTTTGGATCCACACACATATTATTTCTTAGTTTAAATTGCGGAAATAAAAGACTACATTTTCCATAGTTTAAGGATCCTTACTGATATTTCTCTTTAATTTAAATTGTGGAAGGAATTAATGCAGAGAAATAAGAAAATTAAATCATTATGAATTAAATTTATTCGAGCATGATAATAATCCTGACGTTTATTTATATTCATCAATAATAGTTAAAAAATCTGAAAATATCTTTGGGAAAAAAACTTTCTAAGTGTTTTCCGTAGACGATTTTTAAATTAAATCGAATATCACAGATTTCATCAATAAATCACTCGGTTTGAAATTTTTTCTGAAGGTGATTATTAAACAATTTTATTCTCCATGTATTGGAGTGTTGCAGCAAGGAAGCCCAAAAATGTCTTCATGAATAATGCATTGGAAGAGAAGCGGTTCTGTCTTTTATCCCTCTGGCGTTCGAAATTTTTTGATGAAAACTCTCCGTCGGTTCCAATTCAAATGTCCTTTCAAAGAGAAAGAGGGGGGAAAAATCGTGTTTTAGAAATAATGGATGTTCGCCGAGTCTTTAAATGTTTGCTCAGAAAAGAATGACATACAGATCCGCCGAGGTATTTTCAGTCTAAAGTTCAATCTACTAAAACACCTGTGGTATAAAAATACATTCCAGAAATGCTTGATACTCTCAAAATTTCTATAAGAGGAGTATTTTATTTTCTTGAAAAGAAAGTCGTTACTGTGAAATATACAAAATTATCTGCTTCAAGTTATTAAAGGAAAATATCTAATTTATTGTATATTGTATGCTGCATTTTACCATTATTATTTCACACTTACCATAATTTGAATTTTTATGGTGTGTTTATTAAACTCAGGAATGGATTTTTTATATTAATAAATTGAGTATTGTATAAAAATAATATTATCAACAGGAATTTTCAAAACCACGACACGGTAATAGAAATAAATAAAATAGTAATTTTAGAATTCCCAAGTAGTCTGTTATTAACACTTTTAAAGCAAAAATATTATTTTAAGTATTAAACAAAAATAAATCGTATTTTAAGGTGATTTATTATAAGTACATAAATTATTTAAAATTTGTCATTACGAGCAATACATTAAAATTGTACTATATTAATGATTCATTTTTACCCAGAGTATGATAAAAATCCTTCTGTTTATAAAACATAAAGCTTTTAAATATGTTTATGAACTGAAAAAAAAATACCCACAATTTTTAAATTGTTTATACAGCATACGAATTTTGAATTTTTTTTTTATCTGCCGAAAGTATATAAAAAGAAAAGTCGACAAAACTCAAGAGTAATTTGCTACCAAGATATAAAATCCTTCATCGCTTTCAGGTATTTGCAGCAAAAGGAAATCTTCGCCGAAGTTTTTCTTAGAAGAAAAAAAAAAATCTCCTTTCCCACCAAGAATCCAATTTAACATAAAATCTCCGAAACGCACCATAAAGTCTCAAACTTCCTCTTCTCTTCAGAGATTGAAGGACGTAGATTCTGAATTGGTTTGGAAATCGCTAATTAATGACATGTACTTGAAGAAAAACTTCCATGCATTTACTCTTGGAGGTGGAACAGGAAATTATTATAGAAATTAATGATGAATGTAAAAGATGGAAGTATTTTGCATTATTTGGAAGAAGTGAGCTCTTTTCAACGTTAGGACAACTTTTATTTATGGGGAGGGGCTTTACTTCTGTTTTTGAAGATTTTCGTTGGCGTCTAATTAGGCTTTGAAAATATTTTTGCTTCAGTTATATAAAATAATAATAATAATGAAAACAATAATAATAGCTAATGTAGATGTTGTTTTTACGATTTTAGGAAGATGTAATTTTTGGAAAGGATATATAAATTGTTTTCTTTAAAGTTTCAAACTGATATACTGCAATGCTTTGACCATAAACACAAATATGTTTATATCTTAGTTTACTATTGCAATTAAATTATCCATTTGTGAATATATTTGACTTGAAATGATTCTCTTAATTTAAAGCAATTTTTTTAAGCACAAAAATTTGGTATCGTATTTAGTTTAGTAAATAATATTTGCTAAAAGTTTGGGTATTCGTATATAGATATCGTAACTATTTGGTATATGTATGATGTAATGAAAATATAATAGCAAATTGTGGAATTAAAATAAATACACTATACGATACTTTTTGCGCAATATTTAGAATACCGTAATGTATCTTTCTTGTGGTTTATACGATCTATAGAGAAGTACATAGAACAGAAAATTTAAAAAAAAATACAATTTACTTTGAAAAATTATGGATACATGTTGTAATTTTTTTAGAAATTCATAAAACCAAAATTTTGTTTTGGTTTTAAGTCACGTTAAATTAAAACCTCATAAAAATTTGCAAAAACTAAAATCAATAAGTATAAAAGCTTAATAAGGTCCTTCGAATATTTAATAAATAAATAAAATAATAAATAAATATTTAACATAAACGTAAATATACAAATTTAAATAAAATATTGAAAAAATATTACAAAATATAATTATTTTCATATAAAAGCTTAAAATTTTTTTTCAAAAGATAGTGATACAAACACATAGAACCTTAAAATAAATGAAATTCAGAATTTTGTTACAGGGATTAGATTTTGTAAGTAACATGTTCTAGATGAAATATCCTAACCGCAAAATGTTTCTTCTCTAAAAGTTAAACCAAATAGCTAACAATTTAATATTATATATATATATATATATATATATATATATATATATATTTTTTTTTTTAAAGGAGCACCAATTTTACTGATATTTAGAGCATGGAATAAATGATTGATTCAAACGGTTGATGCCAGGAGTTGGGAGCCACAATCAATTCGCTAATGATATATATTTCTAGACCAAATGGAGATTGATCATTAATTTTTATAACTGTCTGTATGCCAGTTTCCTACACTAGCCTATATGTATAGGTTTAAGAAATGAAATGGACGAAATAGAATCCACATACCTCCAAAGTCTTATAAAAATGATCCGTAAAATAAAGAGACATTAACGTATTTGGGCAAATATTTATATGCTAAAAGTATTAAATAAAATTTTTTAATACACGTTTTCCATTTTTTTAAACCGTTAGTACTCAATTTTATTTCCTTTAATTCAAAAAGTTCATACTTTTTATCTATTTATTCAGTACTTCAATCAGTAACAGAGAAATTGACAATTCATGAATTTCATGACTATCATCTAATTTTTATTTTGCGAAAATCTGTGTGTCAGTAGTTCTCAAATTTTGAAGTCGTGTTGCATTGAAAATTTTTACAAATAACTGTAGACACACTACAAAGAAATTTCTGAGAAATTATTATAAATATGAATCAAATATTACAGAAAAAAAACGTTACAAATGAAACACACCTTAAATTTATTCATTTTTGTGTTTATAATAAACAACACCTTTATGAGTACTAATGATGTCTTCAAAGTTGGACCTATATTTGAAAGGCAAACTCTCATTTCCTCATTAGTACATTCTATATTTCCTCACTTTTTACATTTAAATGCTGTCAAGGTATAAAATCCTAATTAACATATGTATTGTATTAAAAAATTTAAAATTTTGAAAAGTTTTATGAGACAATTTCCCTTATGCTTAATTATCAATCTATTGTCAGTGAATATAGCCACTAGTTCTTTTTCTTCTCTTTATATTAAATCAAAATCACTTGAAATTTCAATGAACGAGTTTCTAATTCCATCGCGTTGTTCAGTGTCAAGTTAATGGAAAACAAGTAATATAAAAAAAAATTTAAAGTCAAGTCCTACTTTTTCTTCACTCTATTGCAGAAAGTCCTTTATAAATAATTTTCATTCATTTTTTTAAATTTAGCCGTCGCCATCTAATGGTAGATATATGCGACTTAAATCTAAAAAATAACTAAAACTAATTAATTAAATTTAATTACTGAATTAATATTTGAAAAAACTGTATTAACTTCAAGTGCCATCCACTACAAGTTCAAAAAAAGTATTTGAACTTCAGTGGATGAATAAGAAGTATTTTATGAACGATTGGAAATTTGAACAAGATATATATAGGGAGTGTGTGAGCTATTAGAAGGAATTGTATAAAAACTCCATTTTTCTTCTATACTTGTTCAACCATAATTGGAAATGTTTAATATATGCCATTGTTTTTTACAAATGCAAACAATTCAAATCACCTTTAACAGCTTTTCTTTTCCAAATCTGTAGTTTATTAAAAACGCTTCCATTTTGTCGGTTGGCGTGAGAATATTTTCTTCTTTCTCTTTTGTGCTGGTATTCTAGATATTGAACTGCTGAAATATATCGGTGAAATACTGTAGCCTGGCAATCCAAAAGCAGGTTACAAAAATATATTTGTTTCACCGCTTCAAAAACTCAAGAAGTTCTCGTTTAAGCTAGTGTATGCGGGTAAATACTTCCCCTTCTACAGTCACACCGCCTCAGTGTGTAAAAGCAGCCAATTGTCTAGTGAATAAATATCGATACAAAGATTTTCGAATAAACGCGATTTCACTGGTCTGGTTTAACAAACAAATGATGCAAGAACCTTAACACAGCCTACTATGTAAAGGATTGCACCTGTGCCAACGTCTACACACAAATTCAGTATTAACTGCCCTTTATCAAGATAGTTATTCAAATGCTACAAATATCCCTACTTTTTGTAGACACTCTTAATTCTTTGAAAAAAAAAGAGTTATTATTTTATCTTCATTAATGAAATGGACGAAATCCCTGAGCAGTGCCTTGTTTGTATTGTGTGTTTACTCATCAAGTTGCGATGCAAAATTTGAATAAAGTTTATTACTGCATACATTCTCATTGATATCAGAATACATTTCTATAATACGCTTGTTAACTGTATCATTGGACAAATGAACCTTGCTTTTTTTATTGTTGATTTATTTCCTAGTCATGCCATGAATATTATCTGCATGGAAGCAAAATTAGTGACTCAACTAAACTATGAAAAAGTTAAAAACACTTTAAAATATAGTAATATAAAAGCTTATAAATATAAAAAAGGCTTTAACACATTGTTGTTGTTGTTTCTTATCCAACTTTGTCGACAGTAACATCAACAACAAGTCCATCAACACGTGTATTCTAAAACAAAAACAAAATTAAAAAATAATAAAATATAATAATTAAAATAATATAAAAGCTTAGAAATATAGTCATATAAAAATTTACGATAGATGAAACTCAAAATTATGCTATAAAGATGTGTTGTTGATAATTATCATGGGTAATAAGAAGGGGGAATCCTCATATTGCAAACCCTCAAGTTTAGATCAAGTAAAACAATTTTTAAATTTAATCAAACTTAGCTTAGATTAAGTAAAACAATTATTCAATTTAATAAAAATTAGTTTAGATTAACTAAAACAATTTTAAAACTTAAAAAATTTTATTTATAGTTTGCGAAAATCAAGTTATTTTCGAAAAATTCAAAATAATATGGATCAATTAAAAATAAACACAAAGCAATGCTTAAGAAGCATTTACAAGCGATATGCAATTGTTTATTGTTTCTAAAAATTAAAATAATTTAGAAGCTTATAAATACAATCATATAAAAATTTGCAATAAATAAAACTCAAAATTATGCTATAAAGATGGGTTGTTCATAAGTATCATGTACAATAACGGAGGATCCCCAAATTGCGAAAATTCATTCTTAGATCAAGAAAAACAGAATCTTTTAATTTAATTTGTACCTTGTGAATGTCAAGTCATTTTCTAAAAATATAATATAATATTAATAAAATAAATATAAACACAAAGTAATGCTTCTGAAGCATTTACAAACAATACTAAATTTATTATTGTTTACTCTAGATATTACAGGAAAGGTTAAGAAATCAATTTGTTCCAGAGATATAAAACCCTGCATCACCTTCAGGCATTTGAAAAAAACGTAAATTCATCCTCTCAGGCCTTCTCCCAGGAAAATACCTTCTTCTCACCAAGAATCCAATTTAACATGAAATTTCAAAACACGTCATAAAGTTTCGAACCATCTCTCCTCCCCAGGGATTGGGGGGGAGACTCAAATTCTGAACTCGTTTGGAAATGGCTAATTAATGACGCATACTTGGAGACGGGGAATCTTCCCCGCGTATCCTTTTGTTAACTCGGAGAAGAAACTGGAGATTATTTCAGAAGTTAATGAGGAATGCAAAGGATGGATTATTTGCACATCATTTGGATAAAAAAGGCGCTTCTTTACAAGTCCGAAAAGCATCTTCCCAGTACTTTGTTTAGCTCTGTGTTTTTAGAGAGAGATTTGCTTTTCTGCCTCATGAGTTTTTGGAAAGCTGTTGCCTTATGTTTCTTAAAATAACTGATAAGGCTGTTGATTTTGTGAATTAAGAAAGACACTGTTTTTGAGAATGAAATGTCCATTAAAATTATTTTATGTCTGTGAATTAAGCTAATATATTTTTATCAGTAATGATTTGAAGTGTAAAGGTTCTTGAATTTTATTTGAAAGGAAATTATTTATTCATAGTTATTTTTAATGTATTGATAAGTTTAACATAAACATTCTGTACATAAAAATAAAATTTTGGTATTATTTGCTTTTTAAAAAATTTTTTTCTCAAATTGAAGTATGGGTATGTGTTGCAGAATATGTAAATATAGTGAAAGTAAATTAATATATTTGGACAAATATACGCAAGTGTATTATGTAATACACTGAAGTGACAAAAGTCATGGGATACCTCTTAATATCGTATCGGCCCACGTTTCGCCCGGCGAAGTGCAGCAACTCCACGTGGCATGGACTCAACAAGTCGCTGGAAGTCTTCTGCAAGAATATTGAGAGATGCTGTCTCGATAAACGTCCATAATTGTGAAAGCGTTGATGATGCAGGATTTTGGGCACGAACAGACCTCTAGATGATGTCTCATAAATGCTCGATGGGATTCATGTCGGGCGATCTAGGTGGCCAGATCATTCGTTGGAATTGTCCAGAATGTTCTTCAAACCAATCGCGAACAGTTGTGGCCCGGTGACATGGCGCATTGTCATCCATAAAAATCCCATCGTTGTTTGGGTACATGAAGTCCATGAATGGCTGCAAGTGATCTCCAAGTAGCTGAACATAAGCATTTCCAGTCAATGTTCGGTCCAGTCGCACCAGAGGACCAAGTCCATGCCATGAAAAAACAGCCCACAACATTACGGAGCCACCACCAGCTTGGAAAGTGCCTTACTGACAGTTTGGGTCCATGGTTTCGTGGGGTCTGCGCCACACTCGAACCCTACCATCAGCTCTTACCAATTGAAATCGTGACTCATCGGACCAGGCCACGGTTTTCCATTCATCTAGGGACCAACCGATATGCTCACGTGCCCACGAGAGTCGCTGCAAGCGATGTCGTTCTGTCAGTAAAGGCACTCGAGTCGGTCTTCTGCTGGAATAGCCCAAGAAAGCCAAATTTCTCCGCACAGTTCTAACAGACAAGTCTCTTGTACGTCCCACATTGATTTCTGCTGTTATTTGACGCAGTGTTGCTTGTCTGTTAGAATTTACGACTCTTTGCAGACGTCGCCGGTCTCGGTCGTTAAGTGCAGGCGGTCGACCACTGCGCTGTCCATGGTGGGATGTTATGCCTGAAATTTCATACTCTCGGCACACTCTTGACACAGTGGATCTGGGAATGTTGAATTCCTTAACGATTTCCGAAATGGCATGACCCATGCGTCTAGCTCCAACTAACATTCCGCGTTCAAAGTCTGTTAATTCCCGTCGTGCGGTCATCATCACGTCAAAACCTCTTCAATGAATAACTTGAACAGAAATGAAAGCTCTGCGAAAGCACTGCGCATTTATACCTGTTCTACGCGATGCTACTGCCATCTGAAAATTTGCATATTGCTATCCCATGACTTTTGTCACTTCAGTGTATATATTGTGAGGCCATATTACGAAAATTTTAAACTTGATGCATAAAGTCTTTCTTTATGTTTTGAAGACGTGGAGGCATATTTACATGGTATCAAGATGTTTCTTTCTAAATCACTATGATTGCTCTTTTAAACTGTTTAAAAATATAATTTAATGGCAATCCATCAGTATAAGAGTACTTTAAAGCGAAATAGGAGTGGAAACAGTGATATGAGATGTGTATGTATGCTTTGGGAAATACCAGTATTGTTGTTGTGTCTAATCCTCAGTATCCTGCTGTGCATCACGTTAAACTGTCCCAGTTAAAAAGTCCCGGTCTAATTACCCTAAATTGTGCCCAAAGTAACCGTTGAATGACAAAACAAATCTGCAGAGCGGGAAGGAAATCCGATGAGTAATCTATTAATGGAGGGAGGGAAGGGTGGCAGCTTTTGTTGAAGAAGGAGGGCAATGCCTTCTGGAAGGAGTTTTAGGGGGAACTATCTCGCCTTTGCTTATCGTATGGGAGAAAACCCGGAAAACTCTCACCAGGTAGTCCGATTAAAGAGCCAAAATGCTGAACAATTACAAACTCTACTGAAAGCCTTGTTTTTTGAAATAATATCTACAAAAAATATAGACTTGGTCTAATTTGTAATGTTTTTGCTGTTTTTGCACTTTCTTCACTCAAAATCAAGATTCATCGGATATTTTTAACATAAGAAAAAAACTCGCATCTAAATGGCGCCCATTTGCACTTTCCTTCATATAGAAGCGTAATGACTGGAAAATTCAGAAGAAGCAGGGAAACTAGGTAGAAAACCTAGCAAGTGAAACCGAACTGAAAGCTTTCATGTCTATGCCGCGGATAAGCACCTTAAACCAGTAGTTTGGAAATTCCTTTGCTAGACCTCAATGAAGTGGATAAGAGATTATAATCTCCCTCTCCGGCATTTGAAAATAACAAATCGCTTACAAACGCTGAACAGAAAGCTGACATATCTATGCAGGAGATGCACAATAAAATCCGTCAGTCGGAAAGTCATTCCTTTTTCGATGTAGGATATGTATACATCAAGAAGTGTTGTTTTTTTCTCTCTAAAGTGACTGAACAAGCCGGAGATTCCACCAGTTTTCGAAAGTGAACCCCTTGTGTATCACATCATGTGATAATTAAGGTCTGCCGCAGACCAGACACTCGAGAACTTTGGAGTAAACTTTACATGTGAATCAAATAAATTATTTTTCATTTTCATTTTTTTGTAAATAGAGATCTATCTATTTATCTATATATCTCTCTCTATATATAATGCTTTGAAAAAAAATTAAAGTGTTGCCAAGAATCTGAAAATGGCCCTTTTTGACGTCTATTATAGAGACGTTACAGTGTAGGAATACATTCTGCTGTTACAAATAACAATCTAATTAATTACATTCAGACCATAAATTATGGAAAAGACTTACTTTAAAATTACTTTAATACGCTTGAAGAATGTAACACATCTGTGGTCAAATGTAACTTTTCAATCTGAGAAAAAGAACGTCATCCTTAATATCGAATTAAATCTTCAAAAAAAATAAAAAAATAAAAATAGAAATTTTCGCCTTTTGTAAAGCACAAGACCACCACATTAAATTTACACCACAATAA
>BPLQ01009124.1:0-129793 GCA_021605075.1 Caerostris darwini
TTTATCAAACAATCATTTAGCGAAAATCGAATTATCCGATTTGCACGAAGAAGGGCATCAAATACGGGCCTAATTTGTACTAGCGTTGAAACCATCTGCTTTGAAAACTGGACGATGTGGAGCAAACAATGCCCCTTTTCACTCTTTTCCGATTCTGGAAATTATTTCCACAACATCTTCCATACTTCCCTCATAATATCTATCACCCTGCAGTAATTCTCCAATTTCTGCACAATTTCCCATTATAAGTGTATACGACCAGCCTTTTTTCCCCACCAATGCACCCATTCGAGTAATGTTTTGGAGGAAATCATGGATCAAGGTAAGCTTACACAATATCTACCGCTGCTGACCTCTACTAAGCCCACCCAAAAAAATTATTCTGAATACTTCAGATCTAACTGGAAAGGATATTATAATACCAGTGCTACTTGATCCACCTCAGAAAGCCTCTTTGGATTTGAAGTTGATTCTTCTTACAATTTGGTTTGCCTCTGGGTATGGACATTCAGTTCTTTTCGTTCCCCCAGTCCATCCCAATTTTATTGTTTTCTTGTAAATGAAATGTGGACCCTCAGCACCTCAGCTAATTCTTCACAGCAAAGAATTTGTTTCCTACATCTCCTTTTCTTTCAAGTTTCTTCCCGGATGGTATTCTACATATCCAAAAATCCAAATTCTATGCCCTTTAATTCCTTCAATAAAAGGGCCTTTAGGGATACGTGGTATTACTCCACAAATAATATCCTGATCCAGAGAAAGTCGAAACTGATATCCAGTGCTTTCTCCCTACAGGTCTCAATCTCATAGAATATCGTTTGTGATTTTAGATTCAGTTCTTGCTCCCCAAACAGAGAATGAGTTAATTTCTCAGACGAAAAGCTTTTTAAATGTAGGCTTCGGCTGTAGATCTTAGAATATACGACCTCTGAGAACCACAATCCAAAAGACACCTTACCTTTTCGTCATGTTCCCTGACACTACCTGAACCATTAATGTCTCATAAGGAGTACTTCTCTCATACATGAAGGAGTGAACATAGCAAGTGGCTTGTGCCGTAGTGGACGTTTGTTCCTACACTCTCACTGTGCAGATCTCGGATTATAAATTACAAGATTGAGATCAGTTTGCTTGAATAATTGGATAAGATGCTGCGAGTCCTCCACAACAAAATATCAAACCCAAACATCAGAATAGCCACTAATTATAATTTATCAAATATCAACACAGGATTCCACATTGTTGACACAAACCTCTTTTACTCTCAAGCTTTTTGCAAAGCTTTTTAATTTCTTTCATGATTGCTAAATAAGCGCTCTGTGAAAAGGTTTTCTTTTTAATTCCTTACCCTCCTTAGAGTTGCTGCCACATGAGAAAGAAATATAAATCCACGTTTTCCAGTTTTTCTCAACCGCTTAAGCTGCGCTCTCAAAAATTCAGGGTTTGTGAAGACGCGGGTTTCAATATTCTGAAATCGATGAACTGCGCGCGTAGCGCAGTCAACTCAGCTGATAAACATGATTCCACCATGGGAAATAACCATGCAGCATTGGAGTTTGATTTACTCCTAAAGACTCAAGAGCCCTAATATGGGACTCGATTTTGTCAAATAATGTCATGGTGGTAATTTATCTTTACCTTGAGAGTGCACGTTTTTGGATAATTAATTTTAGCAATTCTCTCACGTATATTTCTGTTAAAATTTCCTGATTACCAAAACGCTCCGTAAACGCAGAAATGATGACCTTCGGATAGTTTTCCGAAGTCAACGGATAGCTCTCAATTAGCTCATAAGCTCGAGTCCCTAATAACATTGACTGTGCTAAATAATTAGAAATTTATCCACATCATCCAGATTCTTGTACTCGTGAATCTTTTTAAATTGACCCCAAAGAACGAAGATAACTCAACGGGTGCCCATCAAATTTTTTTAATTTGAATTTTAGGCAATTTGTAGCGTTTATCATTAGCACTTATACTGCTATCAAGGTTTTGATCTCATACTAATATTTACGTCCAGATTATCCGTTTTCCTTTATCCGACGACTTAAACTAATAAATTCATCCAAATATTGCTCGCAACTTATTACTTCGTTATTTAAATCATCGTCCGTGATCTCAGCTGCTATCATTAAATCTAATATTACCGAATCATAACTCTTTAACTCGGTATTCACAGTTTGTAATTTAATGAATTTATCTTCTAAAACGGATTTATCAGGCTCAACTTTATTTAGTTCCTCTTTCAGCATTAGCAGTTCTCGTGAAACTACTACGCGCCGTGGCACGTTTTCTTATTGATATTGCAAGACTCATCTTTTTATCTTATAAAAGAAATTATATTCAAAATCTCAATTTAATAATCGCAGAATACAAATTCAACTTATTACAATAAATAAATTCACTCAACTAATATAGATAAGATCATTAATATACATAAGAAAATAAAAACATTTAAAATTATTAATACGCACTAATCATTTCTTATATTAACGCATATACAAACTATCAATACATATGATTACTTCTCTATACAGAAAAAAAACCAAATTCAAAAAATCCTGGCTGGCTCGCCACTTTTCTATGTTAATATACCGACATTGAAATGGGGCCGTTGGTCTACGTATACTCGTAGGACGGCCAAATGAATTAACATTAATAAAAAGCAATTAAAATAAATACTAGGACAAACAACTAATTTACTTTTACCCTTTAATGAATACGAATAAATACTATTACAATAAAATTTAGGATTTTTAATATTTGGCAGAATAAATAAAATAAAAAAGTTTTTATAAGAGAATGTTTATAGAGAAATGTTTACAGAGAAATGTTTACAGAGAAGTATTCATAATATTTCGCACGCATACCTCAATCGAAAATATTCCTTTGAGTGTGTGGGCAGTGGGGTACCAGTAGCCTCATATCCTTTTTACCAAAAAAAAAAATATGCTCACCGCCAATTCCAAAGATGGACATAACTCTCCATTACAAATTATCAATGGAGCCATTCTCGCAGCAAAAATTGTGCACCAGGCTCACGCACTATCGTAGATCGTTCGCTCTGCTTTCAACGGGTCTTCCTTTCTGCCCGCAAAAACTCCAAAAAAGGGATGGATCCCACCAAACCGACCGGTTCTTTTGGACCAGACCGTGTGACCGGGATGGGTTATCTATCCTTCCTGGATTCATACAAAAAATAAAGGAAATACCCCTTACCCTCACACAACAGGATAATTACCAGTTACAACAATTAACCATATACAACATTATGTATTTTTGATTATAAATAAATCTTTTTACGTAAATTTTAACATTGATATACATTTAATAATTAAAGTTAATATAACTATTTTGTTTAATTTTGACAGTTATTTTTTCTAAAATATTTTATACAGTTGCTATTCTAAAACACTGTAATTTTCTCAACAATTAGATTGATTGCAATTATATCTAGACGTAATTTATCTTATTTAAAACCAATTTACAGTAAGTATGCTTGATTTTATATGAAAATTAAGTGGCTCTGTAATACTTCTTATTAGCACCAATAGTAATGTATTTTCTCTGAACGAAACAATTTTGAGATTATTTTAAGGGGAATATTCTAACACTTGAATTTATTTAAATGTGGGATGTTCAAGATAAAATAATAAAACACTGTTTAAATTATACAATAGCATCGAAATTAAAGAGTTTGTAATGTTTTGAAATTTAGATTTGTATAGCATTAATGAAATCATAAATGTTTAGAATTTATAACTTAATGGGCCATTCGTACAAAATAAAATAATAATCAAAATAGGATTATCATACATTTAAACTTAAACATCACTAGTTCAACATAATTTCTATTTCAAATAGGAATTTTTTTTTGTATAATATACGTGTTTTTTAAACTACAATATCCCACAACAAAAGTTGCTTAAAAGTTTATTCACTAAAATTGCTGGATTTGTAATTGAATGTAAAATTAATAGAATTTATAAAAAACAAAATTCCCAATTTTTTTTCTTCTAATGCATCTGGCAAACACTTAGACAGCTGTCTTGGATGCCTTAAGGCAAGCGCTGCACAGATGTTACTCACTTTGAATTACCCAGGGGGCGCCTGTAACTTGAAGATAAGCCATGACGCTATGGTTTAAAGTGGATTCCGAACTACTACAAGCATCCATGGCACCGCCGGAACTCGAACCCGAAACATGTGGTACCGAGCGCCAGAGCGCTAGCCATTCTGGCCCCATTCCAAAATTAATTCTATTCGATATTCTTCAGGATTTTAAATTGGATTATTATGCATTTCCTATTACTACAAAAAACGCAAATGAATTACCAACAGGGAGCTTGACTGTCTAACCATGTTTTTATAGAGATCGAATTTAAATAGCCATCGACCAATAGTGTAATGAATACTGAAAATTAAATTGGTGGTATATAAACAGATCATCAAATCAACACCACAGGCATAAATCGTCGTGTGTGATTTAGATACCCACATTTGAGAGGGCACACTACTGTGATATTAATTATTATTTCAGAAAATTCTATTACCCTACGAATAATAGTTCATCTGCGAATTAAATCAATGCTTAATTAGTCATATGATAATGAAATGTTTTTATATGTATTAAAACAAATATAATCCTTTTTTTTTTCTAATTTATTAACAAAAAATGTTAGTTAAACAAGAAGTATTTTAGAAAAAAATAATTACATTTAAATTAATTTGGTGATATAGATCATTAAAGTAACACAACATATATAAATCGTTGTGTGTAATTTATTTATCCATATTTTAGGGAACACACAAATGTGAAATCGATTATTATTTCAGAAAGTTTTGTTACTCTTCTCATAATGGTACATCTGGGAATTAATTCCGAATTACTAAATTAATCCATTTCCGATAACATGTCTTATTTAATTGTATGATATGCTTTGATGAATTTGCATTATGTTTTCAAATCAATGCTTAATTAGGGATATGAGAGGTTTTTTTTTATATATATTGAAATTGATGTAATGATTGTTTTTTTTTTAATTTATAAAAAGAAAAAAATTGTTAGTTAAACATGTAAATTAATTGCGAGGAGTATATTAGAAACAAATAATGACATTTAAATTAAGCTGCCATTTTTTTAGCCTATAGTTAATTTACTTTTCTAATTAAAATGTGTTGAAAAAAAAACATTAAAAAAAACCGGTCATGGATGTTCCTTTTGTATTGAAAATAAATACTTCTCTTGAAGCAAAATGTTTAATGAATTTTTTTTTTATCTACCATTTTCTTCAGAGGTTATCAATTTAATTAAAAAGTAATAATTCTCACTCCATCTCTCAATCCCCGTTATTATCAGAACAGTTTTTGATAATACTCGAATATTTCTTTGTTGAAATATTTCAACCAGCAGAATTAATTAACTCGGAATTGTTTTTTCTTATCATGATCACGTGCAAAGCAATAATTACGGCGGAGACAGAAAACCAAGAGTTTTGATAAGTTTGCAAGAGCTTTGAGTATCTTTTTTTTTAATTTATCAGATAGGTCACGCAGTTTCATTTGGGAAAACATCTTTTTCTTTTAATATATCAAGACAGAATGCAAGGTTCACCATAAACCCTTTTTTTGTGTTTTAAATTGCCCATTCATTACCCATTCATTCGGATAAAGGTTGTTGAACGATTTATTATTGTTTTCTTTTTTCCGAATCGCTTGGAGGTTAGGAAGATGTTTCTTTTATCTCATAAAAGGCATTTTAGAATCTACCATTTCTTTTAATGTATTCAATGCAAAGGTATTACGGGTAACATTTTATTTCTGAAACTTAAAGATTTTATTATTTTAACCGTGAAAAATGTTTTAATAAATAACAAACAAACTGAATTGCTATCAATACGAAGAAAATATGATTGTTTAAAATATTTATATAGTCAATGTATGTAAAAAAATTGCACAGCTTGTATCTTATAGCCAATGTAACTATCATAATTTATGTAAAGTTAAATACAGTCTCGTTAATATTCATAATATGTGCCATTAACAGTATACAACAATCTACATGCATTTGGGATTATCAATAAATCCTGTTTGCATACATTTTAATGATGATATGCATTTTATAATTAAAATTAACAACGATTTTGATTAATTTTGACAATTCTTTTTCTAAAATATTTTATTCCGTTTACTATTCCAAAACATTGAAATTTTCTCCACAATTAGATTGATTGTAATTATATGTGCACGTAATTTATCTTATTTAAAAGCAGTTGACAGTAAGTATGCTTGATTTTATATGAAAATCAAGTAAATCTTTAATATGTCTTATTAGCCCCAATATTGATGTATTTTCTCTGAACGATAAAAGTTTGCGATTAATTTAAAGCAATTTAAAGTGAACAATCTAAATGTAAATTGTAATTGCATAAAAAGCACCTTTTGAAAAATAAGCTAAAATACAAAAATATACACGCAGATATGTATACATAATATATATATATATATATATATATATATATATATATATATATATATATATATATATATATATATATATATATATATATATATATATATATATATATGTGTGTGTGTGTGTGTGTATGTATGTACTTGTGTGCATCTAATATCTCCAAACACTTGAATTTATTTAAATGTAAGATGTTCAACATAAAGTAATAAAACACTGTTTAAATTATATAATAATAGAAAAATTAAAGAGTTAAACATCATTCGTTCAACAAAATTTCTATTTCATATCTTTTTTTTTTTTTGTATGCACATGTGTTTTTTATACTACATTATCGCACAACCAAAGTCTCATATTCACTGGCATTGCTGGATTTGACCAGTAAGAAATATGAAATACATTATTATAAATGTATATCTTACCTATGCCATGTGCTCCATTAAAACTACTAGGTAATAGGACAATATATATATTTTAATAGCTTGTTTTACATAGTGATGATATTCAATATGGCTAGTGACAGTTTAAATTTTTTTGTTGGTTTGTGCCAGTTAAATTCTCTAAAAATTAATGAATAGGTTCAAACGGATTATAGGCAAGCAGATACAACACATTTATGCAGAGTGAAGCGTCGTATCCATCGACTAATGAACTTAAATGCACGGTGAGAATTGACTTAAGTTAGTTATGTTGATATCTTTAAAATGTAAATTTGACGGTGAACATCTTTTTTTAAGAATTAGTGTGGAGTGAATTTCTTTTACCTTGCAATTTTACTTTAAGGACAATTAAACTGAATCTGCATGTCATTTGGTAGAAGAAAACAGAAAATTCGAAAGGAAAAGCACTATTACGATTGAAAACTATATTGTGATCCTCATTGATGCAAGTTCTTATGGAGATCCAAAGTCGTGAATCATAACAATCATAACAAACGTGAATCATAACAAAGTCGTGATCATAACAATGATGCAGCAACTGCGTTCTTTACTCTAATTGGTACATACAACCGCATTACTCATGGACAGAAACAGCATTATATTGGTGTAAAACTTTTGACCATAAGACGAATATGCATTCAAAATGTAGATGAAAGGATTGAAATAATAAAAAAAAACCTATAATAGGACAAGTAAAAAAGTTGCATTTTGTGGTTTACGCTAATTCTTAAAATCTGACTACAAATATTTACTGTATTATTTAAAGTAGCAAATAATAGCATGTATAAAAATTTTATTTTAAAATATTAATCTTTTTTATGTATTATGAAATTATAATTTTTTTAATTCATGTGTATGCCAAGAAAAAATTGGAATACCTGAATGCATTATTTACTATTTTGAAACTGTAAAGTATTTTTTATCTACACCAGGAAACTAAAATAGTTATCGAAAAAAAGTTATAACTTTTAAACGCAGAATAGTTGTTCTTCGTAAATTATTCTTTGCACATTAATCAAAAATATAAATTTCATTAGGTGGCGTGACATTATCTAAGAGTTGGTGTCGTAGTTAAGATAAATGCCTATATCGACGATGTAAAATTTTTTCGTTCATTACATCTAGTATATTTTCTTCAACTTGTTACTGAGATAACTATTTTCCTATAACGCCATATGTTACCTTAAAAGAATTTAATGTATATTCTTTATTTTCATCACAAAAATTTTATATTTTTATGTTACTAACTCTTGTTATATGCAGAAACCATCATCAATATCTATTTACTTCTTAATATGTATATATTTATATGGGAATATAGTGCATTATAATTGTGAATATGAGAATAATACTAAAATCAATAATGGAATTGCATTTGTATTTGCAGTTATTTCATTTCAATTTTTAATAAAAACTATTATATTTTGAAATGAATTAAAAGAAAGATATGGTCTTTTAAATTTGATTGAAACATTTTTCAAAACATGAAATATATGGTATTCAAATTGTTGCATTTAAATAGAGTTTTGTTTAATTTTATATTTGACTTAAACTGTATATATTTTGAAATCATTTGCAGTTTCTACATTTTAGTATATCATAAGTAGTTATCGAATCTTTCATTTAACTAAATTATTCTTAGAAATAAGAATTTTAATCCACCATTAACAGAATGTAAAGCGTTTTAAAAATTTATTGCACACCTAAATGTTACTTTAAGGGAAACTATGATACGTAACTTTTTTTGAAATTTCAGTTTTAAATGGAAACCTTTTCACAACAATGTATAAATTCAAAAAGTGTATTTAGAATACATTAAATAAATACTTTTTATTGTTTAAATACTTTATAAGTATTTCTAATAGTGCGTACTACAGCGTAATTCAATTAACCGTATGATATAGGGTAATTTACATAAATGAATGATTCAATTTAATGAAATTACTGATGTAGTAATGAATTTAATACAGATGTAACAAGAATGCTTAATTCTCCAATATTATACAGGTGATTGATATGGGCTGCTTTTATGACACGGTGTACGTCTATGCCATATTTTATTTGTTGCATAGACTAATTCGCTGAGTCTAACTATTGCTATAACTATTATAAGTCACGGGGAAAGAAAATGGGTACAATCATCTTGCCTTTCATATATCTCCAAATAAGAAAATTGCAAGAAGCTAGGTGGGTGATTTGATGTGCCACATAGTCAGTCATGCCAGCACGGTTAATTCAGCAATGTGGTCGAAGATTACTGAAGAACCCAAAAGTAATTATGTAAATATGGTGGGGTACTCAGACAGTATGCCTTCCAAGAACGCTGTAAGCGTAGGCAACGCCATTAATAAAGGTCCAAGCACAATGCAGTTGGTGATATGGTGCAAGAAACGTTGACCTTAATATAATTCTGTTCCCTTTTCAGTGGGGCATGTGAATTTTTCATGGCAGATAATGTCAAATAATGTCTTTCATTTTGTAACAAAATAAAATGTTGCTTCTTTTGTGAACTTGAATCTGTTCACGAAATCATGTCACCAACAATTCTTACGAACCAACGCCAAGTTTCGTTAATTTCGGTTTTTAGGTATTTTTTTTTTCGCCAGTGCCATTTTAAATTTTAAGACCTAAAATTAGGTTATGTGCTAGGTTTACTTGAAGTTCGATGGGAGTTTACTCCTTTGCCGGTGTGCTAGTATTAAATTTTGGGAACGTTGATCATAATTCTATTTTAATTTTTTTACCAATTTAATATTAGTAGGCATATATATTTGGTCGTAATTTATTTCCTCTTTAAAATATATAGTCTATCTTCTGAAATCTTTTTTATGTAAAATATTTCAATAACTCCAAATTTAAATTTGAATAACTCCAAAATTTTATTCTTAAATTAATGCAGCTCTGTATAACAGTTAATAAGTAATTGGAATTTTGTGATTATTAATATTAAAAATGTAAATTAGTTTATTTAGAATGGAAACTAAAATTATGATTTAAAAAAAATTTCACAACCAAAAATTTATTGTATAATACGAGTATCTATATCTGAATAATAATACAACTGTGTAACTTATAAGTGATTAGTCAGATAATTGTGCTACTATTCAGATTATTAAATTATATTAATATGTTCATAAGCGCAAAAAGATGAATTAAGGTATTCTACACTAGGTTAATTTTATTATCTTTTAAATAAAAAAAAATAATGTTAAATGTCTTATTTTATGTAAGTATTTAGTATTAAATAAAAAACCAAAAACCAGAAGTGCTATAAATCAAAGCTAAATTTCGTCTCTCTATTGGACAGAAATACACTGAAATACAAACTATTATTTTCTTCCATTCTAGTAAAAATATATTTGTGTTAGTACTGATATTGTTTTTTCTCCATGATAACAATGCTTTTGACAGAAATGTTTTTCGCAACGACATCATTAACGAAGAACAGCAAACACTATGAAAGTGTCACGAGATTTCTAGATGGATAACAAGATATTTTGAACAAAAGAAATTGTCTATTACGGGGTATTTTTGAAAACGAAGGTAATTTAAAGCAAAGTTGACGGTGGTTTTTGCTACAGAACTAAAAGTGGGGATCTTGTTAAGCAAGATCATAAGTGCTGTTTCAGTGGTTATTTTTAGAATCATCATGAAATAAATTTCTTTTACAGTAGAAAATGTCTGTGAAAGACAGATTTAATTAAATTTAGATGCTTGTTAAGAGAGGGAAGATAACTTTATAAAAATTTTTTATAAACTAATATTGTTTTCATAAGTCAAACACTCACCATTCGTCATTAGAAATAAATAAATGCAACATATTCCGCTTTATTCAAGATGCTTTAAGGAGATAAGCTGTTAATATGCACCCATATCTTGCTTCTACGTGTTTGAACGAATTTACATATGGTTGGCAACTGAGGAATTTGCCTCTTCTTTCGATCCTCTTTGAGCACAAAAGAAATAATTTTTCAATCAAGGAATATACAGACTTGTGAAGATTGTAGGAGGGTGCGTGTGTTCACTACACCATGGATGTGGTCTGCACTAATATACTCACAAATGTATGCAAAACCTTTATATTTATTTTTTATGTAATAAAAGTAAATATACATTTTAGAAAATCATGTTTTATATATAAATTCGTATCTATTTATCTTTTTGCAATAGATATATCATATAAAAAAGCAAATAAAACTGTAAATTACAGAAATTGTAAAAATTGTGTAACGTCTTTAGTATTTAAATTGCTAATTTTTTTTCGATTATGTAAAAAAAAAAAAAAAAAAAAACGATACATTTTTTTTTTTTTTTTTTGTATTCTTATCAAAATAATTTTGTTCTTAAATATGTTTTGATTCAAACTAATTTTTCTAATTTTAATATATTGCTTAGCAACAATTATATCAATTTTGTTTTGCGAAATTTTTTAATGAAAAAGTATAACGGGAATAAATGTCGTTATCGTAGGAAAAAATAATAATAAAAAATAAATAAATAAACAGTGATCATGTACTAAAATGCAGGCTAGAGCGTTATTGACAATGTATATGATCATTTAGTTTTTAGATATCGAAGACATGAAATAAAATGCTCATTTTAATACATTAATTACATCTTATTAAATTAAAGCTTTTCATTTCTTCATTTTTCATCAGCTCTGGAATTTCGGCTATTTTAAAACTTTTTAATTAATAGTCAACAGAAATGTTCTTTTATGATAGGTACTATTAAAAAGGAAAAAAAAAATATTAGAAACGGAAATGCATCTAAAATAAATTAAATAGTATTTTAATTTTAAGCAGAAATTATTTAGATAGAAGAAAAAAAATAGACAGGTAAATGCAATATTTTTAAAATTATAGTTGGACGTTCGAACCAAATTAATTTGTTAAAATAGGATTCTAATTAATTTGTTAAAATAATGGTTTTAAATAATACAGTGTCACTTTTGTAAACCGATTCGGCAATACACGAGGACCCTTTCATAGTATATTTTACATCAAGAAGAATATTTTCTTTGAAATCTAGGGTTATAATTTTGTTGTGCTTTTAAACAAAATGTATGGTCAAATTCTCAATTATGTTTTGATTAGTAAAAATAAAGAAAATGAGCAAACTCATGATGTGAATAATTCAGTTTATTTTGATCGGAGAAAAAAATCCAAGTACAGTGCGAAAGTTGTGTGCAAGACACCAAATGCAGAATTATCAAAAATTCAAGGACACTCCCTCAAAGACTTCTGGCGCCGTTATTAATCTTTCTGCTGCAACAATGATTCTCGCAAGGATTGTCTTCTACATAATCCACAGGGCTTTTACACCGATGACTTTGTATGCCTTAGAAAATAATTGAATCATTATGTTCCTTCTGAAGAATGGCGTTTGCTTATGCAGCGCTTTTGCTGAACCTTGATCTGTCAACAGTCCAATGGTTGGCGTTACTTCTTTTCACTAGACATTTGCATACTATAAATGGCTAATGCTGGTGTTTTAGAAAAATTGCTTGGAGAATATTATAAAAGTTGCTACAATTGTTTCGTATGCATCTTTTAAATATTTAATGTTACTTTCTTCGTAACAATTTTTTTAAGTATAAAAATATCTATTTTACATTAAACTTTTAATTCTTTTATATTCTGCTATCTAAAATGCACTTTATTATTTAAGGAGTAATAAATGGGTTAAATCAATATACATATTGTAAAAACACAAGGAAATTTAAGTTCTCAAACACTAGTGGTAAAAGGAAAAAAAATTTTTTTCAGTAATGTAACATTTATTTTAGTCTTTAATTAGAAATTCGTGCTCAGTATTTTTGTTTATTAAAATATTGAGTATTTGTTTATATTTTCCCTAAAAACCGAATTCCCTTGTATTTTGGTCTTTTTTTTTTTTAATTGCACATGTATTTTTTTTAGCCCCACCTCCCCATTATTAAAAACAATATTAAAAAACTTTTACTTATTTAAAACAAATCTTGTTTTCTATTTTTGAGTAAACTTCTTTTCTTACTAAATATAAGGGACTTTCAAAATAAGGGACATAAGTTGCTCCGTTTCATGATATTTCCCTACTGCTGTTTTCATGTATTTTATCTGCCTAAACAGCTTAATTTAATCAACAACCTAAATAAATTTTAAATTTGAAGTTCCATTTAGTTCCGTGCAGTTTCTTCTTCAAATTCAAATAGTATCAGGACAAAATATTTCATGAAAATGTCCGAAACAAATCACACACATATTTCAAGAAGCAAATCAATATTTCATGAAACATAGATATATAGAAACAAATTCAATATTCCACAAAACTTGTCGAAACCAAAACAGTATTCCAATTTTTTTTGTTTTTGCAAAAAAATAAATATTGTAATTGACAAAACATTATACAAACGTATCAAGAAACAAATCAGTATTTCACAAACCTGGCAAGAAGCAAGTCAGTATTTCTGAAACAACTAAAAAACAATTCAATAATCCATAAAACATGTAAAAGATTTTCTAACTTGACATTGTGTATCGGAACAGTTAGCAACGAAATTTTATAAACAATTTACAACTCTCCTACTATTTTATTGCACTTTTACAAATTTTAATGTAATTTTATAAAAATTGTTTTTGAAGCGAAAATCATTTTTGTGAGTGAGAAGATAAATTAATGTTTTAAATAAAAACTGTAATTGACTTTTTCATGCTCACATTTTTGGTGATATCAAAATCTTAAAACCACGACAAATTCCTCTTCACCAATGATGAAAAATAGTATTCAAAACCTAAACATTGCGAAGAACGAAGAGATTAAATCTGTAAGCAGCAATCCATGAATCGAATATTTCTTGAAGCATTAACTGTTTTCTCAAAGTATTCGTTTCCAATATTGAAATTTAAAACAGAGGACACACAAATGTATACGTGAAATATATTGTTTCCGCTTGAAGAACCTTTGAATGAGAATATCCGTGGGAGCGAAAACAAGTGGGAAACAGGTGCCATGAGATGAGGTACCTTAACTCTCAGGGAAAGGAAGAGTTATGTGAAAAAAATCCCTTTTATTTGCATTCGTCTGGATCCGAAGGATATGGATGTGTTTGGACTTTGTATTGTACCTGTGAGAGGAATTATTTTCCACTTTAAATAAATTGATATTATCTTTGAAAAAGTGTTTAAATGTACATTCTAAAACAATTCTTTTATGTAAATACATATTTTATTAAAAGTAAGTGTAATTTAATATAAATGAGAATAGCTTGCAAGAAGTGATTGCCAAGTAACAACGTGCTTGATTTATAAATTTAAAGGGAAACGATGGTCGATCGATAATTATTATATTTGAAATGAAATGATTTGTGCTTAATTTATTTTATATTTTAGTGTGCATTCCAAATATTGGGACAAACATTTTAAATTCCACATGAGCTAATTATACATTCTAATAATTTTATTAAAGGATATAATTATAGGTTTTGTGTTAAAGGGTTATGTTTATCTCAGAAATTGTACGTAATATTGATTTTAATTGTAGTTTTGTTGCTTTGAATGAAATTGCATTGAAGCAGCTGATGTACTTAGGTTGTTATATTAAGAAAGCCACAACTGAATTAATTATACATTTTAAAAAAGATATCCAAAGATATAATCATAGGTTCTGTGTTAAAAGCTTATAATAATATCTCAGAAAATGTAAGTAATATTGATTTTAATTGTAATTTTTAAATTAAAATTTAATAGTAGTTTTAAATTGTTTTTTGAATAAAACTACATTGAAACAGTTGATGTATTTAGGTAGTTATATTAAGAATGCTCCAACTGAAACATTTATGTTTTAATAGTAAAGAAGCAAAAGCTGATATGATTAAGTTATAAAATAGGAAATGCAATGTTTATATATTTGCTATACTGAATACGTAAAATTTGATATTTTAAATAAATCTCTAACGCAGTGGTTCTCAAAGGGTGCGCTCTAGAAGATTTCTGATTGAGTCCTTATGTATTCGAAAGACATATGTGACCAGATATAAAAATAAATATAGTTATTCTTTTTTTTTCAGTATTCCCATTCAAAAGCAGCTTTCATTTCAAATACTCACCCCTTTCAAAACTGGAGCGATAACATTTATGAATGCTATTAGGAGTGCTTGTATCAATGGGATTTTTGAAGTTATAACATTTCCATTGCAACCTCTGAGACACCACCTCTGTACGTAGTGGTCTGTGGACTTTCCGATTTGTATATAAAGTTATGAGGCGTTAGTAGCTGTTGCATGTTTCTCAAAAATTTGTATATAGTGCGCCAACAATTATTGTAAATTTTTAAATGCATCGCGATTTCAAAAAGTTTGAAAACCACTGCTCTAAAGCCTATAGATATATACTATACCGTCATACCATATATGTTTGTGAGATAGATTAAATCTTCGAATGTCCAACTATGTGAATGAACATTCAACTTAGTATTAATATAGTTTTATAAACTTATCTATTTTTCAAGTAATATTAATTAATTTTACGATGCAGAAGTTTTCTATAGTAATGGATATTTAATAAATTGGCATAAAAATCTTATTCGTTTGAAAGTAATTAAAAAATGCTGAATTACTTAAATTAAATGAAAATCTAAATATTTAAAAAAATTCTAAGTAATTTTAAAATTTTAAATTACAAATCTATATAGAATTTTTTTTCAAAGACATTTAAATGCATATTAGATTAAATTTGTTAATCATTAACTTTTATAAATTTCGCCAAACTTTTTTAAATATGAGTGAGAATGTTTAGAATTGATTTTTTTTACAAGTTTTCATTTCAAATTTTTAAATTTTACCTGAGCACTTTTTTTTCTTACTTTTAATTTATCCAAATATTTTTACCAATCACATTTTCTGGTTATTTTATTGCATTAAATCAAACAAGAATAGTGTGATTTTTTTTTATTTATTTTTTTTATAAAATGACCCTTCAATTGGCATAACAGGCTCTCTAAAGATCTTTTTGAGGACAAGTTATCATGCAAAATTTTATTAAATATATATGAAACCAAGCTATTTGAATTTGTTAAATACTCATCATGAATAAACTTGAGAAAACAAGTCAAAACATTTATTTTTTTTTTTAATAATTATCAAAATTGCTTAGTCTGAACATTGGATTAGGAAAATTATTACAATTAAGAAAAAAAAATTAAGGAACACTAAAATCAATAAACAGTGATATTGGAATTTTTATTACTTTACAAATTTATTACTTCTAAACTGAAAAAATTATCTTTATGAAAATGTATTAAAATTATAAAATACACATTTAATAATTTTACGTTTTTTCTCTTTTTACACGACAATTATGAAATCAGTGCTAATACCAAATGTTCGAATAACTAAATAAAAAATCATTTCTATTACAATATTGTCTCTATAAAATTTTGTCAATACGACAATAGTCCTCGCCATCTTAAAACAAATTTAATTTTCTTTAAATAAGTATTACAATATTCCAAGGATTTAATAACGACATCATAGGTACAGAAGGACTATGAAATAAATTTATCTGCTTGGATGCAACTGCAATGAAGACAAATGAACTGAATAAAAACCTATTTTCACATACAAGTTGTGGAAGGCATGCAGCAAAACATCTAATTCTATACATCTGATTATTTTGAACCAAATGACATCGATAACAGAATTTGTTGTGCTGCTGTATATATGTACCAAGAAATTTGTCAGCCAATATTTTCCGGCAGAATGACCACCTTCCGGACATCACTCCCATGTGACTTTTAGCTTTCAGTATACATAAAATGTTGTGTACGTTGAAGGCATCACAATTGAATCATCTTCAAAAATGGGTTGCTACTAATATCAAAAGAGACAGTTTAAGCATAGTAGCAAAGAACGGGGCTTATAGTTACTGACATTTCTCCCATGCAAATAAGTTCAACGATAGACCTGCACATCTTCAACATGAAACAAACTGGCCCTGTTTCTTATACAATGACAAGGTCAGTTAGTTTCACGTTGAAGGAAACGAAATGAGACCTTGTGATATGTCTGCACTTACGAGATTCGAGACTAGTCGATATCTGTACATATTATTTCTATCAATTTGCTAAACTATGCTAGAAATCAGTTAGAAAACTGCAAGCATAGGTGATGAATCAGTGCAAAAGAATTCCAACATCCTCGCTTACTTTGGCATATATAAGTGGAACTCGAAATAAAATAATAAACAAAATATAAATTTATTACTTAGAACTTATTTTATATATTTTTTTAAAATCTATGTTCCCACTCAAAGAAAATTGCAAATCTAAATCATACATTTTATAGTAACTATTATTATATATTAACTATTTATTAAATGCTTGCAAAATTTATTGATATTCATACAAATTTATGTGTCTTCATTCTAGTAATTTTTTAATTATTATTATCGGTTTTTAATAAATATATATTGCAAGTATATATTAATACTAATTAATTTTTAAACAGCATTTATTATTTAAATTCAACAAGTACTATTAATACTTACTACAAGTATGTAATAGCACTAAATACTAATGTTTTTTTTAACGACGTTGCTCATAAATATTCCTTGACATTTTATAGCGTGGTGTTATCACAGATTTGGTGTGGCGTTTCCTTTGTTAAGATTGATAGTTTCACAGAATCCTATAATTCTTCATGGCTTATTAGGCGGAGAAATTTTCATAACTTGTTCCAGTATTATTGAAGAATATCTATTGTTGGCTGTTGTAGAATTTATGATATGTGTTACATTTATTCATTCTTATCACAAAATCTATCTTTCGTTCTTTCAGAGTAATCAGTGTAAGATTTTTTTTTTCAGAAATGATAATCGTTTTTAATATATATCATTTTAATCATTTAAAAATCTTTAAGCATGTTTTTATCATAAGACGAAATAATAAATATATAGCACATTAGGCTTTTAACTAAAGAAATCTGATTTGAAACCGGAAAAGAGATACCAAAACGTTTAAAGGAAGATGATGTTGATAAATCTGTGCGTCGAAAATTACAAATGTTAGCTGAAAGAAAATATTTTCATTCCAAATTTCCAGTCTATGCATATCCAGGTGTAGTGTACATTTATTGTTGATAAAAAATGCACTTTTTAACCGAATCTACGCTATATGTTATTGTATGGTATATGTATATATATATATATATATATATATATTTAAATTATTATATATTGAAACAAATCTGCATTATGAATTATTGTATTGGTCATTACATTCTCTAATCAGTGTCGTTTACCATTAAACAAGAAAAAATAGCGTGCTGTGTCATAATTATTTAATATTAAATTAAGTTCAATAGTTTTAACATTTTCATATTTTTGTTTGAAATCCATTTATGTTTTCAAATAAAATTAATATTCAGATTATCAAGCATTGATTTTTTTTCCTAGAAAATATTTACTAAAACGTAATGATAATTAAACAATATGCGCTGTTATGCCTTATCTTCATTAATATTTTTCTTTAAAAAATGAAATGATGATTGTCATGTATTTTATTCAATTTTAATGAATGTCTTTTTCTTAATGTTTTCTTTCTAAAAGAAATCATTCGTTATTTAAAAAAATGCACAATTTTTAAGAAATATTTAATCGTGAACTATGATTTCATAGTAGTAACAAAGTCCTTTTTGTGTACATGTTAAATATTAAATGGCGTCATATTTTGTATTAAAATTTGATGTTGAATGAAATGGTCATGATTTAAAACGTCTGACATTTTGCATTACTATTTTACGAATACTGCAGATTTTACATTAAAAAAATAGAGTAGTTGTAATTAAAACGAGATAATGGATAACTAATTTTTAAATTCTAGATAACTAACATTTGGGTTGTTAAAAATTCATTCTATTTTCTAAAAATAAATATTTCTTAATTAAGACAGTGATTTTTATTACGATCCCTTTATAAAGATTAGAGGAAAATTTAAAAATACATCATTAATGACAAAATATGGCGATTTAAAGAATATCGTTTTAATTTGGAGGGGGAAAAAGAAAAATAACTGCTATTATCAATTTTTTTTTCTATATTAAAAGTTTATGAAATCTCGTTTTATTATTTTATTATAACGCAATCAGTGAATTACAGTCCATTTTAATATATATGATATTTAAGGCATTACAAAAATTATATCACGTTCAAATAAATTGGTCTTAAAATTAAATTCGAAAGCTTCAATAACAATAATATTAATATTAACATCAATATTAATTAATACTGTAAAAATAGTAAGTGGTCATAATCAGAATAAAATAATAAATAACTAATCTTAAAATTCTAGATAACTGACATTTGGGTTGCTTAAAATTCTTTCTATTTTTCTAAATAAATATTTATCAATCAAAACCGTTATTTTTATTACGATCCTTTTATAAAGACTAGTTAAAAATTTGAAAACACTACAATAATGAAGAAAACTGTTTTCAACAAAACATAAAAATAAGGCGATTAAAGAATATCTTTTCAATTTAGAAAAAATAAAAGGAAAATAGCGGATATCATTCAAATTTATTTTCTTCCAATAAAATTTTATGAAGTTATTTTTGTTATTATATTATTTTCAGAATAATCAGAACGATATAGTACACTTTAATGCATATAATGGAAAAAAATGTATCATTCTCAAGTTAATTGCTTTTAAAATTGAATCCTGAATCTTCAATGACACTATTTCAATATATTTTGATATACCTACTAATATTTTATTATATCATTATAAACTTGAATATATTATTAATAAAATTGATGGAAATGAATTATATATATATATATATATATATATATATATATATATATTATTATTAAATATGTATATAATATTTTAGACACACTACTTCTACAATATTTTCATGGCATATTTAAAAAAAAGTATACTAAATTTTAATCTTTACTTTAAATGAAGATTTGAAAGAAAATAAATCTGGAAATATCTCTCTAGAAAAATAATT
The DNA here is from genome assembly GCA_021605075.1 of Caerostris darwini. Taxonomy (NCBI): domain Eukaryota; kingdom Metazoa; phylum Arthropoda; class Arachnida; order Araneae; family Araneidae; genus Caerostris; species Caerostris darwini. The sequence goes on from BPLQ01009124.1 coordinate 19,904, forward strand.
ATCACCGCAACTATTTTTAATACTATGGAATTTCGGTGTTTTGTTCATGTTTAAAGATTTAGGAAAGAAATTCATTAATGCGCGCCACAACAGACAATTTGTGAATTTTTTTTTATTATTTCTGAAGTAAACATTGCCAATAATTTTCTTAATAAGATGTAAGGATTCTTCAAAGAAGTCACTCGCAGCACGTAATGCTCTTTAATGAACACACTTTTTACTTCAGGGTATTTTTTTTATTTAGGGCATGTTGCATTATTTAGGGTATTTGCCCAACAATTAATGGAATTTTATTTAAACTATGTCAATAAATTATTGAAAAAAATATCAGCTTTATTGAAAGTGTTTTTTTTTTATGAAAGCTATTTTGTTTAGGACATGTTATTTTTTTTCTAAATTTGTTACACAATTGTTTCAATTGTTTTTTTTAACAAACTTGAATGTTCATTAAAAAGGGCTTGCAATTTTATTAATAGAAATGCAATTTTATCTTAATATAGTACAAATGTAAATATAAAAAAAAAATAATAATAATAATTTTTATTCAGCTTTAGGATTCTGTTTTTTTTTAATTAATAGAATTTTAAAAATTATTAAGATACAACTTAAATGAAGCATGCATAAAATTTACGACGCTATATACAAATATTTTTTGAACTAAATACGGCAAGTGTATAAATAAATTTAGAAAATGATTAATTTTTATCTTAATACTTTTAAGACCTGACAGGAGGTACAGTGGTAGAGGATTCATATATTATTAAAGAGGTTTGAGGCCGTTAGTGGTCTCGGTTGCAGTTATTGATTTAAAAAAAACAGGAGATTAGAGGGCGATTGTAACAAGTAAAATGTAATCGCATTTGTAGTCCACTGCCTGGTTGAACTTTTCCTACTTCACACTCAAATAACACATTAATGCAGAACTGTTATTCCTAAAAGACCACCCGTCATCACAAGCAGCATGTAGCGTACATAAGAGGAGAATGAAACTCACCGATGGGTCTTAACATAAATAAATAAATAATAATAATAATAGTAATTCAACAATAGATTTTCATAAGCATTTATCAAAAAAGTAAAAATCTGAAATTCAATACAGATATAAAAATTAATATGTAAAGGAACAAATTTAATGATCGTTTACAAAAAGAAAAAAATCTTTATTTACTTATGCAGAAAAATTTATACCATAACAATTTATTTACTTGCTGAATTGTTTAAACGAATTAGAAGCAGAAAATATTTTATATCATTTGAAATGTATTTTCAAAAAGTCTATATTTAAAAAAAATAATTTTGAGAAAATAAATAAATTTTTAAATGATTTATTAATATATTTTAAATATAAATAATTTTATAAAGTAAACAAATAAATAAATTCAATTTTTTTTCCTACTTAAAAATTTTTCGTTGGAAGCTTTATCGGTTTATATAGTTAATTTCGGAAATGATTAATCTTATAAATGTCATTTTACAGTTTTTATTTGAATACTTTTAAAAGTATCATAATTTGAAAAATATTTCTTCTTAGAAAGAATAATACATAATATCGAATAGTGAAAAAACAACAACATTTTCTAAAAACGAGACCCAAATAAAATGCCAATACAGAGACCTATAATTAATATACAGATACCTATAATTAATATGCAGAAACCTATAATTAATACAGAGACCTAAAATTAATACAGATACCTATAATTATAAGTTAAACTATAATTCAGTTTTTTGTAAATAACAAGAAAACTCTCCTAAAAATTTTGAGAATTTTTGGCAATTTTATTCAATATTTTATTTTTTCAACAACTTTTTTTCGCCATATAACACAAAACAACGCTTTTATATTTCCTTTACTGAAATATATGTAAATGAGCTATTTTTGAGACATCTCATTTGGTGAAAATTCTGAAAACAAAACTAGGCTGGATGTTTGTTTCCTTATAAAAGGCAGGAATAAAAAAGGAGGATCTTTCAAATTTAATTCCAACATCTCACGAAGCGTAAAATATTGAGAATTCAAAATGCAACGTACATCTGGGGTTCTGTTAAGTTCATACAAGAGTTTACATTTTGCTTTGGCTGACACGAGTGCTCTAGTTTAGTTGTTTGTTGTTAGTTCTCCAGAAAACTCTCCTATAAGCAAGACAAATGCGCTCCTAAAATTGTTTTTCCGGAGTGAGGCGAATAGTTTTATGAAAATAACATGCAATTTTTCTTCCACATCCACTTCAAAATATCTTTATTATCTGAAATAAAGTTTCCCTTGCTCATGCTGGCTTGAATAAAAAGGCGAATACATATATTTACTAATCTACACTTTACATGTTGTTATTTGAGGGTTGGAATGTTGTTGTTTTTTTTTTTAAATCTAAAGCTGTAGCAGGTAATTCGCTAAATTGTAATAGCAAAATATATTTCTGCATACTCGTGTTTAGATAGGAAAATTTTTTATTTAATGTTAAAATGTATTTTAAAATATTTAACAGTTACAGAAATATTGCTTCAAAGTGTTATCGTAAAAATATATTGTTATTAATATTTTAAAATGCTTCTAGTTTTGAATCGTAACAAATTTGTAAATTCCTTTATACATTCAGACTTAAGTGCGAAATATTACATTGAATGCAATTTTATACGTAGTAATTTTCTTACATAATAACTCGCGAACTTTAAGAGGCATGCTCAACCAATGTGCAGGTATGCAGGCTGCTGTTATCAATTTCAGTTACTAATTCCTAAACAGAACAGACTCGATTTCAAATGTTACATTTTTATAAGAGTCACACGACAAGCATCTCAAAGTCAGAAAAGAGGGAAAGAGTAGGTAAATGTGGAATATTAATCCTAAATGCTCTCCCAGAAGGCAATACTTATCTTTTTATCAGCCTTTGACATGCTATTATAACGGCCGATGGCTGAGTGACTAGCACTGTGGTCTAATATGACTGTTGAGCGTTGGGCGTAGGGCTGCCAAACTGACCCTGTAAATTCATGTCAATCCCGGGATTTATGTCTATACATAAAATGGGCTCCATAAATGTTTAGTCCGGGAATTCGTTACAAAAATCTCAAGAATTCGTTAAAATCACGGTGACAAAATGTGCATACAGTATATCACACCTGCAATACTTCTTGGATAGCGTTTAACCTACTAAATACAATTGAAAATGACCTCAGGATTAAAATGACTTGTATTTCAAAACACCAATTCCTTAAAGATATCCATAAATAATGTAACAATATAAGAACTCTTAAGGACACTCTGTAGGAAAAAAAAGGTGTTAAATTGTTCTCAAAATTTATTAAAGTAAATTAGTTAATAAATTTTCTATATAAACTCTTAATTAGTACACATTATTAATAAACTCTTTTAACTTCTTATTATTGTGCAAAATTAAAGAAATTAATTCAAAGGAAAAAATTATATTAGTCATCATATTACAACTGAAATTTTCTTTATTTTGTGCTTGTTCAGAATTTCTTATATTTTTTTTTAAAGAACAAATAATACGGAGTCTTTGCAATAGATTAGTTAGACTGACTTTGAGAAAGGTTAATACGGAGGAGGATTAATACTTAGTTGGAAGATTTTGTTAAATGGCAATGTTAATCTTGGAAAGAGTTTATATTTCTTACCGAAAGTTTTTTTCTCTATATCTGTGATTTATAGCAGGATTAAGAGCTGATTTGCAGAAAAGATATTGCTGGCTCTATGTACGAAACCATTTGTCAGCTTCTATAGGTGATTTGTAATGTCGCCAGATAATCTTGTGTCATATTTGTAGAAATAAGTTTTCTGTAAGTTCATTCTAACATTGTTTTGTCAATGTAATAAATTAAGATTGATTGCTTGTAGTTTCAGATTTTCCTTATCCATTTTTTAAATACTGAACATTTGGATTAATGATACATGCCGTAGATAAAATATGTTTTTAAATAATCCAGCAATATTAAAGAGATAACTTTTATGTAAGAAAAATTTACTTTTTTGTAGGGCTTCATAAAATGTAAAATTTATCACAGCATATTATAATTTAAAGTGGAAATAATCAAAAATTAGGAGGATATAATCGCAACATATGCGTTCTAAGAAGCACCAACCTGTTTTATTAAGAAATTTACTGAATCAATGATACTAGTTACAAATAATAGTCAATGAATAAAATTAAATATTTTTATTAGATAGGTGTTGCCACAAAAAAAAATGACTTAGTATTAACAAATCAAGATATAATTTTATAACTAAAATTAAAATAAGTGTAATATAATATATTAGTAAATAAACATATTCAAGCAGTAGAAATTCAATTATAAATAGGGGGTAAAAAGTTAACTGATTTGTCAAAATCGAAGAGTGATAGAATCATCAAAACGGTGGATATTGTAATTGCAGTTTTCGTGATACTTATAAATGCAGAAACCAAAAGAACTTTCTTGTCTATCCAATAGAACTTCAGACTGTCTTACATTTTGAATGTTAGAAAAGCCTAAAGCCATTTATTCAAATTGAAAATGACTGAAAACGGATGTTTTAGGTGCCACTAAAAGATGCCGTAGTTCATTTCATGTGGGATAAAAGGGGGGCTACCCTCTAGAAGATTACATGTGCATGCTTTTTTCTGTGTTACAACAACAATTCTCGTGACTTAGATTTTCCACGAAGGACATGGCCATCTCGTACGTATGTATATAAACTCGTATGAAATGGTGATAATCTTAAATTTAAAGAATGTACTTCTTTTAAAAATGCAATTTGCCTTTTTTATACTCTGATAAGCCAATCAGATGCAATGCCAATACTGCTTCTATTCATTGGAAATTTGAATACTATAAATGCTCGATGGTGATTTTCTGGAGATGAGTTGCTTCAGTGGGGAAGTTTGCTTGTTGGAAGCATTTTGAAATTACTGTTTTCTAACATTGAGAGGGCAATGCTATTCTAGATTTCACAATATATATTTTTCATAATTATGGGTATTATTTCTGTCTTCTTTTAATAGTATGGTTTGCAAATACATTGCATAATTCGTCACTATTATTCTAGTTTTAACAAATAAAGTAAATGCGAACGTAGTGACAATTTAAAATAAATAATTATTTACTTTAAATTCTCATCTCTAAATTTTGTGATTAAAACTTTAATTATAATTTAATGTTAAAGGCAATTATGAGCTTGCGTCTATTAATAAATCCTTCTTTCAAATGTCATAAAATATTCATTCTATTGAAAATGACAATTCAATGCTTCTTGAACTATAAAATTGATTTATTTCCTTTTATATAGGTAGTCGTTACTGTTAATGCTAATATATTTAAAAGTCATCTTTCAAAAAAAACAAGTAACAGTATATTTCAGTTTATTTGAAAGTAAATAAAACAAATTTCTTTGACATCAAATAATTCGAAATCAAGCAAAAAATTATAAAAAAAATAAAGATTATGTATATGAAATCAAATGGCAACAAAAACAACGTTGAAACAAATTCAATTCAGGTGATGTATTATAAAATTATTTAAACTTATTATGTATGACAATTGTGCTATAACAGACAATTAATAATTATTTCGGATAAAAGGCTATTCATTCTTTATCTAAAATAAGAAGAATAAGTAAAAAAGTCACTTTAGAACATGGGTTAAAGAAAAATTAATAAATTTATTAAAAGCAATAAAGCAATAACTATAAAAAATTAAGATTATATATCTGAAATCAGATGGGAATAAAAAAAAACTCAAAACAAATTCAATTAAGGTGAAATTACTACAATGTAATATTAAGTATAATGATTTATTTATATGTTAACAGACAATTACTAATTATTATGGATAAAAGACTACCCATTCTTTATATAAAACAAGAAGAGTAAATAAAAAAAATTAAAAAATCCCTTTTGAATTCATTTAAAGAAAGATTAATAGATTTATAAAAATCTAGAAAAAAAAATTCTTATTTATTAAATTTACTCATTCGGTTTGTTTTCTTTATGGAATATATTTCATTTTAAATTAATGCAGTTGAAGCAAAATAATAATAAAAACATTGTTTCTTCATTAGAACTGTTTCCTAAATAAATAAATCGTCTTTTTATTTAACAATTGTTTTATTTTCAATAGGATTTGCTTATTTGGTACTGTTTGATGAATAACCTTGCATATGATAAGGTGAACTTTTTATTCTTATATGTTTTCGACATTTTTTTTTTTTATTATTTTTAATATTGACGGCAAACATCAAAAACTTATTAAACTTTTTTATAATTTATTAATTAAATTTTCATAGAAAATACGAGATATAAATAAATAACAATTTATAAATTCAAAAAATTTTCTATAGTATGTTATATCCTTAAAATAATAATAAAAATATGTTTACAAAAATTATTAGGATATTAACAAAAAAAAAATACTTGCAAATTAATTCAAAATTTTTGAAGAATCTTTAATATCAAAATTAAAAAGTAATAAAAGCGATTAATTTCGTCCCTTAATCACTACCTTTGCCTTTAAAAATATCTTTTATTAAAAACTGAACATTTTCTTCATAAGTATGATTATGTTTACCAACTCCCCCTTCTTTTTGATTAATTTTTTGAAGTTTTAATCATGAGAGATGTATATATATTTTAAAAAGCAAAAGGCAATTATTTTAGAATAATTATTTCTCACAAATAAGGTTTTTTTTACTGAAAAGTTGTTTGCATTTATATTAAAAGATTGATAATAAAGAAAGTTTTGATTTCTATGAAGTTTTTGAAATAAGAAGCTACTGAATAATCCATTAAATGTCTTCATGGGTAAGAAATGTTTTTTTTTAAGAATATAATGAATAAAACTCAAGAAATAACTCACCTCCAACAAACTCATTTTGAAAAATTAAACTGACTTACTGCTGTGTCCAAAAAATAAGGCCAGTTTTCAATTTAAATTTTTCGGGCATATGGTATTTCAATGTTTTTTTTTTCATTTTAAAGTTGTTGGCACTGTCCTTGACATCTGTGTGAAATTTTACATTCAAAATATTCATTAGTGCTTGAGTTAAGCTTGGTTTTGTGCGAGGCTAAATCTCATAGATTCACTAGATAGACTCACTAGATTCCGGAGATTTTTGAAGTGTATCTTAAATCCACTCAAAACGGTGTCCCCGGAGTGATCTTGAGTTTAGAGAATAGCCAGAAGTCGCACGATGCTAAATTAGGTGAATGGGTTAGGTGAAAGGCTGTGGAGCGATATGGGTTTCATTTTTGCGAAAAAGTCACGAATCAATGCAGTGTGAGTTGTCGCATTCAATGTTTTCGGTACCAATCAGGATTTGACATGTTTGAGGCCCAAAGCATCTTTTAAAATGGAATTTTGAAATTCCAACACCATCAGAAAGGTCTGCAATTGTAAATCGACGGTTTCCAAGCACCAAATCTTTAATTTTTTGGACGTGAGCTTCGTCGGTGGAGGTTGGTGGTCAACCAGGGCGCTCTTCATCTTCAATGCGTTCTCTGCCTTCTTTGGTATGTTTATACCACTTCTAAACATTTCTTTTCGATATAGGAATGCTCACCGAATGCCTTCTGCAACATTCAATACTTTTCTGCGAACAAATTTAACCGTTTACGTTTCCGTGAACAAGTTCTTGCTCAATTAATTCAGACATTTCAAAAATCGCCAATATTAGTTTTAGTGTCTCACAAAACCAAGCGTAACTCAAACTCTAATGAATATTTTGACGTGAAATTTCAAACAGGTGTCAAGGACAGTGCCAACAACCTAAAGAAGGAAAAAAAATGAAATACCATATGCCCGGGAAATTTAAATTGAAAATTGGTCTTACTTTTTGGGAGCAGTAGTATATCCGAACTAATACAATAGTAATGCTAATTGTTAAAAAGATCTTTCTAATCAAATGCAGTAAATTAAAAATGATTTTGAATTATGTGTATTAACTGCCTTCATGTTCATTTTAGGCTATGGCAATATCTTTTTAAAATATAATTGAATGTTTTCTTTTCTTTTACCTATATGCTTGGCGCTTGTGTACCATTCGACCATACAAATTGATGTTTCAAGTTTGAGCAACAGAATCACGGTTTACCAGTGGGTGACATTAAAATAGTACTACATTAAAAAGACAAAGGGATAAAATAGAGAGTATTTTTCTTCATTGGCACTACAACCAAATGGTGGGCCAAGGCCTTCTGCCTACTGGCAGACTTCGAGACAGAAGATTATTTTTTTATGTGTAAGGTTTTTCAGCTCTACGGCCAACGCTCTACAGTCATATTAGACCGGAAACCTACGGTTGAAAGTGGATTCCGATCCACTGCACTTATCCATGGTACTGCCGGCAACCGAACCCGAAACCTGTGGGCACCGTACGCTAGTTACCTGGTCATCAGGCCCCATAGACATAAAAATGCATTAGGAACCGAACGGAATTACGACCGGACGTAACTTAAACGTGCTACCTTTTGACCTGTATTCTGACGTGTTATAACCAGTCTATATAAGAAAGAAGGCTGACAGTAAAGAGATTCTACTTAAACTTTTACATAATTATTGGGTTGCTAGGCATATAACCCTTTGCCTATCAGATTCATTTTCGAAACCTGATATGTAATACCGAGATAAAAGTTTCTATGCCTATCTCGGGCATAAGTATAATACATTCGTAAGGAGGAAAGTTCTTCCTCAAATAACCTTTTTACTGGTGTTTGCTCAAAATTATTATTGCAAAATGTGTATCCAGTACACACATACACCCACCCCCCATAGATTTGAAGGACAGATATATATTGATATAACGGAAAAAGAAGTAATTCGAAGTGACTAGTATTTGAAAATAACAATCATAAATAATATCAATCATATATATAAACAAGAAAATAACAATCATATATATATATATATATATATATATTGACACATTTTAAAATTATTCATTTTTAAAAAAATAAATACAAATGTCTCAATAAATATTCTCACATTTGTTCTCCAAATAAATGTATTTGTATGCAGAGATTCTACTTGTTGATTGGCCTGAATGGCCGAGTAGCTAGCACTCTGGTGCTCGCTGCCACAAGTTCTGGGTTCGAGTCCCGTAGGTGCTATGGACTTTTGTAGTGGTTCGGAATCCATTTTAAAACAGTAGGTCCCGGTCTAACATAATCGTAGAGCGTTGCGGAGGCATTGTTACTCCGCTTCCGTAGCTTATCTTGAAGCTACACGCACCTCCTAGGTAGTGCTACGTGAGTAACTTAAGTGCAGCGCTTGCCTTAATGCATGTCTAAGAGGTTGCCAGCTGCATTAGAACAAAAAAAAATCTTGTCAAAAAAGTAAACTTTATATTTTTTTAATACCGCATATTCTTTTTTTTTTTTTTTTTTTTTTGCCGTAGTGATAAAATACTCTAATCGATTTAGCCATTTTTAATTATTATACAATAACGATAAAGTAATTAAGATTGTAAGTTTAGAGAAATTCATATTAATACTTTTACCAATATACTGTAGTTAAGAAGTTCCAAATATAAGTAATTTGTATCCATTTGTAAGCCAAACCATATGCTTCAGGTGAATTATTATTACAAGAAACCCTCATACTATCTTAAGACGGCTTTAATAAAATTTTAGCTTTTCAGATATATTTTAAATGAATTATAAATTTAAAAAAATGTAACCAATGACAAACTCTTTACCATTATATTTTACGTGCAACAGATATCTTAAGACAAAACGAAATATAATGCTTAATTTCGTTGTTTAAATTTATAGCTCGATGAAAAACAAGGAAAAAAGGGATAATCTCTCTAGGCATGATAACTGTTAATAACAACAAAAACGAAAAGTTGTCTGCTTTATTCGAAGAAGAAATTATTTTCTGTCATTCTTTATTCACCATAAGTGGATCTCTTTTATGCAATATAAGGAGGGAAAGCATTTAAAATTCATTCCTAACCCAATCTCTGCATTTTGCATAAATTAAATTGAAATTTCCAGACACGAGCTTTAAAAGCTTTCTAATAACTCTGGAAAGCGAAGTGCTTTTTAATGTGTCTCCTTGGTAAAAGTCACAAATATTTATCCCTTGCATAAGGAAAAGTACAAAATACCATTGAAGATGTCAGAAGAAGTGGGGCCTGATGGCCGAGTGGCTAGCGCTCTGGCGTTCGGGTCCACAGGTATCGGGTTCTCAAATCCCGGCCGTTGCCCATGGGTGTTTGTAATGGTTCGCAATCCACTTTAAGCCGTAGGTCCCGGTCCTAAGAGGATCGTAGAGCGCTGCGTGGGCATTGTTACTCCGCGTCCGTGGCTTACTATCAAGTTGCAAGTTACCCTGGGTAATGCAAAGTGAGTAACATCGGTTGCAGCCCCTATGGCATAAAAAGATCACGGTCAAATTTGTCAGCTGCATTAGAAAAAAAAAGAAAGATGTCAGAAGATATTAAGCATTGCAAAATATCGTTGTGTTGATTTTTTTTTTGTATTACTTAAACTTTCCTGTTAAATTTCTGAAAGAGAATTTGAAACTATATCTTATGTAATACCTTATAATCTTTGTTGTATCATCAATAATTATCTTGTGTAATGTATTATAATCTGTATTATCTTTAATTAGGTTTCAGTTTCTTATTTGTCTTTAATTTAAAATACAATAGTAGAATTTTGTAAAATGTACTTTTCATTTTTTTCTTTGTCAAATGAAATAACAGATCGATAAAAAATTATTTGACTTAAGTATCGGAAATAATATTATTCAAGCAAAAAACTTCTAAGAATCCATTTCAATTTGTTACGAATTTAAACATTTTGAACTAAAAAATATTTTATAATTATACAATTATTCTAAAAAAAAATAATCTGAAAAAAGTATGAAAAGTTTTATTTAATGATCTTATAGCTTGTTTCATAAAATTCATGAATTAATTTAAGGTAATTTTTTAAAGAAAATATCAGTCAAAAGCAACCTTAAACACAAAGAGAATAATAAAAGTAAGCACATAATTATTGTCTATGTTGTATTTTTTTTTTTTTTTCCATTTTAGCTTAGCATTTTAAACAAATATATTAAAGACAGTTTTACATCTGAATGAAGTTAATATTAAGAAATTCATCTAAATTTAATAAAATTCATTTAATTATAATACAAATAAATCGCAGAAATTAATAAAATCATAGTATATATTTTTAGCTATAACTTAAGTCAAAATATATTGACATAGAAATTTCTGAAATAAATTTCATTTTTTTTTTGTCATTAAAGAATAATTAAATGCATAATTTATCCAAAACTAATAATGTTAATATTTGAGAAAGAAAATTATTTTACTAAATATAGTTATAAAAATGAACATTGCTTTTATACACAATAAATTTCAATTATGTCTAAATATAAATGAAGAAGTAGAATATTTTTTTTAATATCTATATAATCATGTAATTTATTTATTTTATTATCATTATCATTTCGAAACTATTTTCAAATTGAAATAAAATATTATATATTTAATTAATCTATAGTTACAAAATATATATTTTTTAAATATAAATATATAAATATTATATTTTTAATTATCTACAGTGACAAAATATATTCGTTTCATAATGACCAAAGTAGTGAAAACCAATGTATTAAAAAAATACATTGGTGTGCATCCATATATTCAGAAATTAACTGTCGAAATGATGAGAAAAAATTAACTTTGATGCTAAAATAATATTCTTGCGAATATATGAGAGATGTTGCCTATTTTATTTATGGGTGCACAGAATAATTAAACTACGATATATTATGATGCGCGCGCATCTTGGAACATCTAACATAACAGGTTGCAATAGGAATATAAAGTCTATAGGGGGTCTAAATGTAATATTGGGAATATATAATTGTTGATGCCACCCGCGGAGTTAGGATACATTTCCAAAGTATCCCGCAAGTTCATTTAGGTTGACCTGGTGTAAACAAATGTTATGTATTTGTAAAAATAAAAAGTATCCATATAATTGCATACTTTATTTATTACGTGGTGATCAATGACTCAAGGGATATAAATTCATGGCTCTAATTTTAATATTAACTTTTCTTATAGGTACAGAATTTAATTTTATATTAATTGGCAGTATTACTATTTTTTCAGCCAATAACATACAAGATCAAAGAGATTATGTAGTGCATACCGCGTCATCCAATAGTTTAATATTTTAAACAATTGTTGACAAGCCTTTTTTTCTCCCACATACGGCGAATTGGACACCAATAACAACAACAAAAAACAATAAATCTTTGGTTTTCATTAAAGAGATTAAATATATCACTCACTATGATTAAAGATCCTTTTAGGTATCTAAAAAAAGATTATTTTTGTTAGTAAAAATCACTTTGATTAAGTTCTTCATATTGGAAAATAATCTTTTAGAAAAAAATAACGTCTTTACTCATTGTAAATTTAAATCAAAAAATATATTTTCTTTTACATTAAACTTTCATATTAAATGCTATTTGTTAAGTAAAACAATATTCAGAGCAGAGATTAATCAAATAAAGCAAGAATCATTTAATTTCACGTTATTGCATTATTATTATATTCTTTTTTATTGGTATACCATAAAAATTCAATACTCAGACATCCACCGAAGAAAAACAGCCAATCGATTAATAATTATCTATAAATTTAAGACATACTCATGGACACGTAAAGCTTCTCATTGTACAAACAATTAGAGGATATTGTGATAGTTGATTCATTTACAATGAATAATTTTTTGAATTAGACATATATATCAAAAAAGTGCTTTATCAAAATTGACTACTGAAAGAATTTCAATTACAACTGGAGAACTCATTTAATTTATACTGGTATTTAAATTTTAAATACGTAGATGATAATAGTATTAGTTAAACATAGTAATTTAGTTTCTACGTATTTGTAGGTAAACCTATAGGATTGTATTACAGGATATTTTCTAGGACACTGACTTAGAATTTTTACGCACGGACTTTTAATCGCACCCTAATCCTACTTATAGCTTAAAATTTATGCAATTTTTATTTTTCTAAATCTTTGAATTATTTTCAACTAACAAATAAATTTTCAAGCATTCTTAATAAGTATATTTGAACAATTATTTTCTGATCTGGAGGTTCAGTGATTTCAACACCACTATAGTACTGCGATAAGTAACACTGGTTACTAATATCATCATGCTATAAATTTTCCTTTGAAAAGCTATATATTAGCTTCAGCAATTTGTGTAGTTCTGTATTTTAAAGATACTTGGACAAAATTGTGCCGACAACTTGGCATATCAGTAAGAAGAGCCTTTACAGCCTGATGTTCAATAAATAGCTTTTACTCTGACACTAAATCTTTTTTTCTTATGAAAAAAGGGCTATTTTTTTTCTCAGAAGGAAAGAAGTATTGGAAGGAAATTGAATTCTCTTGACGTTTAAACATTTATTTCTTCGTAAATCTTTCCACATCGGACATATAGTAGTTTTAAAAAATTAATACATTTTTTTTCTTCCAACAAATGAAAGTTTTTGGAGTTTAGTTTAAAATAAAGTCTTTTCTCAAGGATATGACGATCCTGATCAGTGATTATTGTATGATGGATTCAAGAAATAAGAATACATAATATTATTAATTTTAGTAATATGAATTTTGGTTAGTAAGATTATGACTTGTATTGTTTTTTTCTTCCAATAAATGAAAATTCAAACTGGTTTCCAGAATACTCTACGTGTCCTTTATTTGTAATAATTTAGATTTAATCTTGATAGGAATTGATTTTTCTTACGTTGCCCTTTAAAAGTATTTTTTTTACGTCCCTTAGGAATTCGTAACATATCTCAATTTCTTTTTAAAATTAAAATTTCACATCATATTTGTGAAGTACATGCCATATTAGTTAAAATTTTAATTAATTTATTTAATTTTGATTACATATTCTACTCTAGTCTAAGTGTTGTGCGAAGTAGACTTCCATAAGAAAATGAAAATGATTGCTTCCAAATGTCACCCTAGAAATTTCAACAATTATTCATTCTTTAAAGTCATTCTTTGTCAGTCAGTTCAATTCAAAAACATTTAGTGCGAAGAAAACTGTCAATTTTAAATAGGACCCGGGATTAAAAAAAGAACCTAATTTTCCCGCTTTTAATATACGTTATACTTAAAATTTATCATGTTGAAAACGCCCGGTTTTAATACACTGTCGGAGCTGACACCAAACATAGAGATTTTTAAATTTTATGAAGTGTGATAGTACTTATTACAAAAATTATGCGAAATTTGATTTTAAAAAATTATAAAAAATAAATTTAGATATTGGTTCTACATGTTATAAAAAGAGAGATCATACGCTAGTTCAAAGATTTGCTGAAATAAGCAAGCTGAATTGAATGCCAATGTTGAAACTAAAGTCTACATAGCTATTCTGAAGATTGCAGGACATATCTGAAAGCCAACATATATTTTACTTAACCTTGATATGGCATTTCCAGCTGATTCTATATTCGGGTGAGTTAACTCCTACTTATGAGGTCAAAATACATGTTCAATATCTCTGTGGAACCCTGAATAGGCTATATATCCGTCATTCTATTAGAGAATGATATTAGGTGAAAGTGGCAATCATTAGAAAACAATAATAGCATTCTTTTACCTCTATAAAACAATTGAAAATGATTTCAGCAGTTGACAATTATAATAGGTTTGCATTTATTTAGTAAATATTTGTTTTCTTATTCAGACATTGTGATAAAAATGATTTTTTTTAATTCATCGATCTATCCAGATAATACAAGCTAATATAAATGGTATAATACCTCCAAATCTGTAAAACACTTGAAATACATATAAAACATCAAAATATTTAAAATTCTTTTATAAGATTTCGAAATATAGATTCTTGCCAATTACTTTCTTCATGCAGCAAAAATTCTGAATTGAAAATAATTTTCATTAAGTTTATCACATTAAAATGGCTCATGTCTTTAGCTAATGCTCAAGATATTCACATTAACAAGTGAAGTTGTGATATCTATGAAGATATTATCAAGGTGTGATCACGTATAGCACTTCTAATATATATACGTACAGTTAGCATGTATTATATTAAAAGCACTGCAGTATGGTAAAGCACAGCAATAGCATAGACATCTGAAGTTGTATGCCAATGGTACAAACCCCAGTTTAAAGATGGAATTGCTTTCCAATGTTTTCTTGGTAGTGAGATGTTAAAAAGAATAGTACTTTACTTACTGAATTCCTAAGTGGCAGACTAGTTCTAAAAAAGTCCTTAACGATATATGACAAGAAAATGGTAAATGTATGATCAAGGTGTGAGTGCATATTTAAGCATGAATGAAATTTTAGTTCTATTCTTGTTATTTTTATAAACAACGAAACCATTTCATTTCAAATTTTCCTTGATTATTTTTGATGAAAGCGGTGGAATTTAAATTTTCGATTGGACAACCTTAAAATATTATTTTTATTCTTACAATATTCCTCTCTGGGTTAAGAAATAATTTTGATTATATTTATTGTTTGTGTAGGATTATAAAAAAAATCACATAATCGAAGAATCTAGAAATTGACATAATCTAGAATTAGACTGTTACATATCGATTGTGGATATGCTTTGATTGAATTACCATTTAACTTTCCAACAATTATAATGATTATTTGATTTTATTGAGTGTTGAATTTATGATGTTTTTCCTTTCAATATAACATGAGTGGGAAGAAGATGGAAATAGTAGTGCAGAAAATCATCAACGACATGCCCCAAGAGACTATCGGTAATCCGGAGTGCTTAGAATTTTACAAAACAATGGCTGAACAACAAGATTTTGAACTACAGAGAAAAATTGTGTGGTATTTTTTTTCCTTATTTAAAAAATAAATTATGTCGATGGAGGTAAAGGCTTGTTTCATTTTCTCTGGCAGCGTTTGATTATTGAAACTACTCTAAACCCATATTGGGTTGGTGCATAATTATCAGGCTTTTTTAAATGATAATATTAGGCGTTCATGAGCATTATTTATTATGAAAAAGGAAACATAAAGCTTCAAGAGTAACAATTTTAAATGATTGCTCAGGAGCATAGTCACCATTTACTTCAACAACTGCTTCCTATTTGCTTGGGAAACGATCAATTTCACGAGCAAAGAATTCACATTTCTTGGAGGCTATCCATGCTTTCACATCCGCCACTATGTTATCGAAATCGTCATAATGCATACCTTCTTCCTTTTGAGGTTTTTGAAGAGAAGCCATGATTCATTTCCACTAACAAGATCCTTCAGAAACTGACCCAGCTCGTTTCTTGAAGCAAATCGGTAAAAATTCTGACGCTTCGTTCCGCTTTATTGTTGTCGGTGAGTTTGTGGGAGACTCATCCAGTCAATTTCCATACATTTCCAAGCTTTTTGAGCTGGACGAACGATGGATGAAGGGTCCATATTGAAGTTGTCGAAAAGCATTCGAGTTGTCAAGCTTTCGTTCACCTTCCACGGCTGCCAAAAGTGCCTTGTCGATCCGATGGTCGACCTCTTCCTGCCTTATCTTACAAGCTAGTATCGCCAGATTTGAAACAGGCCCTGCACACGACACTCTTTCAAAATTCCTTTTTAAATAAGAAGAGATGCTGTGTAAATGAGTGATTTGCATCAAAGTCCAAGTCAAGAGTTAGCTGAAGTTTTTGTTTATTTTTTTCATAGACAAATTGTTTGAAATATTGTTCGTTAACAAAAAATTTTCGTTTTATTCAAGAATTGGCATTTAACAATAAAATTACATTTAGCATTGATAAAAAACACATCATAAACGTTAGATGACATCATCGAAAAAAAGCACCAATCATTCAATGTGTCCCTTAGGGCAATGAATCACGCATTTGAATCATGTCACCACACCATCAAATACCCTTTCACCGATCTGTCGTGTATATCTGTGATGAAGCGACTTGGGAAAGATAGCAATTACAAGAGTGATTGACTGGTGTTCACCTGGGGCTACAAACACTCCAGCAAGTAAAGATCAAAGGGTGTTAACAGAATGATATGCAATTGAAAAGCCTAGACAAAAAAGAGTGAGTCGGCTGCTCGTGAGTAAATGAGCTAATGAGGAACTGCTTCAAAAAGGCTGCATACTATAGTCCTTTGCGTTAGTGCAGAGATAATAGGAGGTAACAGCTGAATCAATTTAGATGTTTCATCTACATTTGGGCCAAAAATTCTCATTCCAAAAATTTTAACCCCAAAAAAACTGGTTAAAAAGTAAACTTTTGCTAGATTCCATATATATCTCTGAAGCATCCCAAACATTCAGGAAAATTGGATTTGAATTTCCTATTTTTTCCGAAAAAAATCATTTGTCTAACATAAAAAGAAAACTCAAAGAGTCTGGAGAATTTACAAATTTTTCAGTAAAACAGTCAATATTTTTTTCA
This sequence comes from Caerostris darwini, assembly GCA_021605075.1. Classification (NCBI taxonomy): domain Eukaryota; kingdom Metazoa; phylum Arthropoda; class Arachnida; order Araneae; family Araneidae; genus Caerostris; species Caerostris darwini. The sequence goes on from BPLQ01009124.1 coordinate 37,349, forward strand.
GTAAAACAAAATATTGTTTACAAATGTTACAGTGAAGTGACGCTAAAACAAACATGGGAATGGGAGATACAATTTTTATTTCGTCTAATCGATTTACAATAGCTTAAGATCACAAAAAAATAATAACAAATATTATAATAGAACCTCAAAGGGTTCATTTATTGAAACGACAAATACAGCATTTGTTCGGTGGACAAGACAAAAATCAAAGATATTATTACATAGCAATCATAGTTATTCCCGTAAAGAAGAAACGGCCAAACTGGGGAATTGAACAGCAGCAGAAATCGATAGTAACATCTCAAAATGTTGTTTGTTCATTGAGGCAGTCAAAGCATTTGCCGATTAGAAAAATCAAAAGCCAAACATACCGTTCGTTGACAATATATTTTATTGACATGACGGAGACGCAAAAGGAAGTAGAAGATGACAGCAGCAGCAACGTTGGTAGTAGCACCGCAAAATATCGTTTCTTCATTGAGGCAGACACAGCATTTGCACATTAGAAAACTCAAAAGCCAAACATATCGTTCGTTGGCAATCAATTTTATTGCCATGACCGAGACGCCAAAGGAAGTAGAAGATGACAGCAGCAGCAACGTTGGTAGTAGCACCTCAAAATGACGTTTGTTCATTGAGGCAGACACAGCATTTGCACATTAGAAAAATCAAAAGCCAAACATATCGTTCGTTGGCAATCAATTTTATTGCCCTGAAGGAGACGCGAAAGGATGTAGAAGATGGCAGCAGCAGCAACGTTGGTAGTAGCACCTCAAATGTTCATTTGTTAATTGAAGCCAGGCAGCATTTGCGCATTAGTCGCAAAGGATAAGCGGGATATTTGTTGGCAATCGTTTTTATTCCAAGTCAGAAGGGTGAAGGCAGAAGACGATAACAGCACTTCGAAATGTTCATTTGTTCATTGAAGCAGGAACAATCTTTTCTAAAATGAAAAAGTATAATTAGTTTGCAAATATTCTTATTGCCGTGACAAGAGAAGAAGACGACAGCAGCTTATCAGGATGACCATTTCAGAAAGGCAGAGCACTTGCTCCTTATGCAAAGCAAAGATGTCGCTAGATGTCATATATAAGATGGCAGTAGCGGAAAATGTCATTTGTTAAGTTCCAAAATTTACTTTTGTAAGAGCCAAGCATAAAATAAGTCAATTGGTAAAAAGTAATAATAAAAACTTATTATCAAGAGATGAGGATTTTCATAATTCTGGAAAATGATGAGGATTTTCATAATTCCTAGCAGCAAGACTGGCAGATGAAGATCAGAGTACTGTATGCTCCATTTGTACAACTCGTCCTCGTCGAATTCTTGTTCCAGTGCATGAAGAACATATAGCAGTAGAATGATTTTTTCCTTGGTTTTGAAAATGCCTATTTGAAGCACATATTGTGAGAAATAGAGTTTAACTTGTTTGTGGAACAGATGTGAAACTTTCACACTAAATAAGGATAAAAATTCTACAGCTTACAGACTTGGACAGATGGCATCAGCAAAATAGAACTCAATTTCATTCACAGTAGAAAATTTTCAAGTTTCTTTTGCAAACATAACTTTATGATGATTATATACTTCAATGTATCCATTTCAACTGATATATATTTTGCATTACTTGACGGTTTTTAAATAAGGCATTTCTAAATGTTGTAATATTGCTAACACGGAAAAAAGAGGAATCTTCGTAGAAATGTAAATTTTAATATTTTATATTAAGCAAGTAATCGCACAGTAATTTCATTTTTTATACGTTCAATTATTTTTGGGCAGATTTTAATATATTTTCTAATAAATTCGAGTTAAAATTAAGAAAATATCATTTAATTGCCAAATTTCACTCTTTTCTAACTGGAATCAAGCTTTTACACGAAAAACATACTCAGCGGCCCAGTTATCTAGACCCTTAATTGCAGCTTTGAATCCCCCGTTCTCCTTAACGGTAATGTTCATCAAGAACATAAAAAATATCATGTGAACTAAACTCCACATTGTTTTCAAATATAATACTTGCCCCAAAAGCAAGAACCCAACAGTGAAAAAAATAACGCTTACAAATCTGGTCTCATCCATTAGTAATACAAAATATATCGCAGTTTTATAACAAACAAGTTTACTCGTTCACATCAAAATTTCTTTTAAAACAATTTACTTATAATTTTCCTGTTAATGTTGTTTCTTCTATTGTTGATGACGAACATTGTTTCAGTGATTTTGAAATATATTGTTCAGGATAAATATTTCCTTTCTTATATTATTTTATTTTAACATTTTTGCAACAATAGTTACAACAATATATTTTTTCTTTCAAAACATTATACATTAACATGAATATTATTTGACAGTCGTTATTCCTATAGATTTGGGGGATTTTATTCACCTAAATTTCATGATGAAGAAGGAGATTTTTCTTCATTTATATTATTTTGAGCCAAATCTCAAAATAGGAGTCGTTGGGATTTGGCGACTTTTTGTGGCGCCGACTGAGCGATAAGTCGCCAAATGTGATAACACGCATTTCTTGTGCTCTTTGAAATTCACTTCATTTACAAAATCAACCCTTTTCTTGGCGCACTTTGGCGAGAAGAATTTTTGACACCAAATCCCAGCGGTTCCTATTCTACGATTTTGCCTTATTTAGATTCCTTTCAAAGAAAGAATATAAATTTTCGTGGAAAAATATTTCAAAATAATTATTTTTCTAAATTAATTTTTGTGGAAAACATTTTTTGTGTTCTAATTTTCTTGGAAGATTATTTACAAAAATTCTTCATCAAAGTTATTCAATTATAAATAACTGTAGCATTAGGATTTAATATTATATTATTAAATGAAAATATATAGAATAAAAAAAAAGTAAAGGAATTATATTAATATCACGAATTATAGAAAACAAATGTGAAATAAAATAAAAATTTTATTATTATTTTTATTTTTATTTATATCTAAAATATACTTTCAAAAATTAATAACGTGCAGAATAATTATTTGTATTGTTTGAATAACTTACAAACTATTTTTTTAACCATTTTAATAAACCATTCTACAACAGCGTTCAAATAAAAAAAAAAAAATGAATAAGCTTATCTTTACCATCTGTAGTTTAATACTTAAAAATCTACTTAGTTTAAGAAGAAAAAAATAACATACTATTTGCTAAACTATGTTTTCATTTCGCATAACAATTGAATTTTATTTTTTCAATACACATTAAAATGGCATCTTTTACATAATAGCCTTTTATATCATTATTGTTTAACGGATATATTAACAAAAAGAAAATATAATACAAAATCACATTCCATTAATATAAATTAACTCCATTATGACTAAAAATAAAACCAACGCAATTTAGCCATCGTGTATTTTGATATCAATTATGGCAGATATCATCAAGATATTATTCAAGATCATTTGAGCTAATATGCAATCATTGTTTTAACTGATGAAATTATGCAGAACATCATTACAAGACAATTATAATACAAGACGATTACAAACACAATAAGGTTATCTTTTAACTTATCCTAATTCTAAATATATCATCATGTAGAAGAATATTGAAAGATTCTAGTGTGGGCGGAAGGAGGCCCCCTTCGTAGCGGGCAGGCTTGGGAAAGAGTTGGCTTAGAATCCGTTGCTAAGCACCAGCTATTATATCTCGAGATACATACGTGTTAGGGGAGTAACCAAGAGTTCATTTGAAAGATGTAGGGGATATCTAACCAAATATAACAAGAAATGCCCAAAGAAAAAATTATAAGTGTGAAATCCAAAAACAAGTAAAACCTTCCCTGAAATTTTAAAATGTCTGCTTATATGCAACAGAAGTTTCGGTATTTAAAGTAACCGGCTAGTGCCGTTCCTTGAAAAGTGATCGGCAGTCGATCAACAGTTTCACTATATATAATATATATTACAATTTTTCCGTTCTATTCCATAGTAAAATAAAACTAAGCTGAAAACGCGGGGGAAGGGAGGGGTGGGGGGCGTCACTTCTGATTCTCACTCTCGGAAGTTGAGAAAGGAATTTCTTCACATTGTACTCATGTAAATGCTTTAAAATTTTGTTATCAAGACAATATCTGTTTTCCTATCATTTAATTGCTGCCTCGTGGCTTGAAGCGACATTATTGTGTAGAATATATTTTCGACTTCTTTCTTGATGGGTGAGCGATAAGAGGAACTTGTCTCCTCTTTGCTGGAAGAACATGCATTATTTTCGAGAGAACTTTTCTCACCATATCCGTTCGAAGGAATTTGCACTAGTTAAAATCTCAATCTTTTATTTTCTGCAAAATCGCAGAACAAGGGCCTTTGAGATTTGTTGTCAAAAATTTGTTTCGCCAAAGTCCGCCAAATTATAGGTCGTGATTGTAAGTGAAGTGGTTTGCAACCAGTACAAGAAACCCAGTTTACCCCATTTGGCAACGTATCGGTCAGTTGGCGTCACAAAAAAGTCGCCAAATCCCAACGGCCCCTATTTTGCGATTTGGTCTTATCTTTTTCTTCATGTTCTTTCAACTCTCAACTGACTTTTGTTCCGTCTACTTGTTGCGAATCCTCTATCCTTTAATCAATAGAAATTCAGCTTTACCTCTTAATCTCAAAATACTAATGCATATATCTTATCTTCATTCAGTATTAGCTTATGCAAGCCCAATTTGGGGTTCTGTTGCACGTACAAATTTTGAAATTATTCAAAGACTTCTGAACAAAACTCTCAGAATGTTAAAGAATTCACCCTGGTACTTTCGTAATGACGATATTAGACGAGCTCTCTCGATTCCAAGCTTAAGACAATTTGTTCACACAATTTCTACTAAATAATATAATGATATGCAAAACATCAATAACCCCGTTTTAAATATCCTACAAAATTACGATTATGATATTTCTTCCCGCAAATATAGTAAAAGACCTCGCACTGTTCTAAATATTTTTAATTAATTCCTTATCCTGACGATTTTCTCCTGCTTATTTTATTTATTTTGCTGTAATTTATAAAAGTGCCGTCTTCAAAAGTATATGGAGATTTTGCAAGTTACTGCAAAAACCCAAATTGAAATATTAATGGGATGGTGTTCTTGAAAAAATTAAGACAATCCACTGTTTTTGTGCAGAGATAACCAAAAATTCATTATTTAGATTTTTTTGATTTTTTATAAAAAAGAAAAGCATATAAGGTATTTTAAAATCAATATTGATTAAAATGAAATGTAAACGTTATTTTAAATTTTTAGAAAAAAAATGCTTTTACAGAAATATTTCCTTTAAGCCATCAACTTCCATAGGTCTTACGTGTTTGCGTTAAACCATATCTCTGACTGAGAAATGCTTTAACGCAAATTATGTTGAAATTATGTTTATCAATTTAAGTTAATATTTTCTTACTTTCTCACCTGATAATAAAATCATATAAATAAAATTTCAAACTTTTGAGAGAATAGTGACGATCATGAGTATAACGATGAGGAAAGCTTCATTATTTGTCATTTATTGACATAAAAAGACTCAAACAATCTAGTATGATTTAAATTTATCTAGAAATGTAAATTTATTAAAAAAAATTGACAGAATTTTTTGAGATCATCTCTGTAAAAAATAATATTCTAAACCTTTAATTTCCTAGGTCTGCTCTCAAAAGGTATCTGCACAAAGAAGGTAGTCAGAGATAAGATTTAACACAAATTAAAATATTCCAAACTAAGTTTCGCAATTTAACTTAATCTGTTAATATTACATACGTGGTAATTACACCATATAAATAGAAATCCAAACTTTGAAGGAATAGTGACGATCGTGATTATAAAAATGAGAAAAGCTCCAATATTTTTAATCATTTACTGACATAAAAATACAAAAACAATAATACTGTATTGCGATTTAAATTTATATCAAAATGTAAAATTATTTAAAACAATGAAATTTGAAGAATTTTTTGATATTTCTATATCATGGAACTATAGTATTATACGTTATTATGAAACAGCAATGAGTTTTTTAGAAGTCGTTATAAATAATAAATTATATTAGTTCGTCAAAGTTAACCTAAACAATTTTTTGCTCAATGAAAAAGAACTCGTGTCAATCACATTAGCATATACTATTAATATATGAGAAACACATGAAATAATGAATCTATTTCTTTTTATGTTCTGTTCTGTTTTGGAAAAATATCTTCGTTTCACTACAAGAAAATATATATTCTAAGCAAGTCTTTGCTAAGACTTCTTACAAAAATGTCTTCGCAGAAAGTCTTCTCACATCGCGTTGTCTTAAAAAAAAAAATACAAATAATTTTTCTCTTTTACTGATCTTCTACAGCTATTCCAAGAAAAGATGATACTAACTCTTCAGTGATGATCAACAACTTTCTTTTGAAAAGAAAATGAAAGGATAAAAATGTAATGGGTGTCTTCTTCGTAGAATATGGAATGTGCTTCCTACAAAATGCAGCTTTAGAATGTAAAGTAGCCATAAAATTTCAAACTACGTATTTTTTCATTATCTAAGAAAGTATTTTATTGAATAATATTTTTCAGATTTTTAATTTTTTTAAAATAATGTGGCATTACAACTTTAAAAATGTTTTTGCTTTTATGGTAGTAAAATACTAAATATTCAAACAAAGCTGACAGTTATTTGGTTCTACTTAAATGATAACAATTATTATCATTAATTTCATATACATCATTAATTTCATATACATACTGTTATTCATACATTAATTTAAATTACATTTAGAGTAATTTATTAATTAATACACATTAAAACCAGTAATTGATATAACAAACATTCAAAATGGAAACATTGAAATTATTCACATTAAAAGACTAAACCAATCTGGTATGATTTAAGTTTATCTAGAAATGTAAATTTATTTAAAAAAATGACATTTCTAGGCAAAAAAAAAATGTATTCAGATCATCTCTGAAAAAAATAATATTCTAAACCTTTCAATTTATAAGTTTGCTCCCAAAAAGGCTCCACACAAAGTCTTCGCACATCGTGTTGCCTTTAAAAAAAATACAAATATATTTTTTTTCCTTTATTGATCTTCTACAGCTATTCCAAGAAGAAATGATACTAACTCTTCAGCGACGCTCAACAACTTTCTCTTGAAAAGAAAATGAAAAGATAAAAATGTAATGGGGGGCTTATTTTAGATCAGTGGGATATGTCTTATACAAAATGCAGCTTTAGAATGTAAAGTAACCTTAAACTTTCGAACTGCATACTTTTCCAGTATCTAACAAAGTATTTTGTTGAATAACAATTTTCAGAATTTATTTTTCGAACAAAAAAGTATCATTATAACTTTAAAAAAAGTTTTTTCCTTTATGGTAGTAAAATAACAATATATTTCAAGCAAAACTAACATTTATGTAGTTATATTTAAGGGACTACAAAATATCATAAATTTTATGAAGATACCAAAAACTTTATTCAAACATAAATTTAAATTATATATATAGTAATTAACTGATAAATACAAACTAAAAATAAATCGTATAAATTAGAAGAAACCATTTAAATGCAAGAAAAATCTATATTAAATAGATTGTTTTAAGTTATAAATAATTTATTTTATTAGATATTGGGATATGTTTCATACAAAATGCAGCTTTAGAATTTAAAGTGACCTTAAACTTTCAAGCTACATACTTTTTCATTATCTAATGAAGTATTTTGTTGAATAATAATTTTCAGATTCTTATTTTTCGAAGAATAATGAGCCAAAATGTTTTTGCTTTTATGGTAGTAAAATACTAAATATTCAAGCAAAGTTAACAGTTATGCAGTTCTACTTAAATGATAACAAATTATCATTAATTTCATATAGATGTCAAAACTGTTATTCATACATAAATTTAAATTACATTTATTGTAATTTATTAATTAATACACATTAAAACCAGTTAAACAAGTTAAATTGGAGCTATATAGAACAAGACAAAACTATAATTACTATAATCCTAATGTTATAAAACTTAATTATGACATTAGGATCACTACGATCCAGAAGATCCTCACAGCTTTATTATAGAATGAAGATGCTAAAAGTGAATTTAAAGAGACAAATACCTTTACATAATTTCCTTTTAGAAAAAAAAGAGGATAGTTTATTTATCTGTCACATCTAAAAATAAAATAAAACTAATCAGTTTTTAAAGGAAACTTAAACTGGTTTTGCAAATAAAAAAAATGGACATGTTCATTTGAAGGCAACATGGTTGAACTGTAAAAATATTTGTACCGCAATATAACTCAATTGATTTCATTTAATAGCAAAATTCACAATCCGTTAATTTCTTTGATACTTTAAATTATTTTGATTTGAAAAGAAACCAAAGAACCTATTTAAAAATGTCATTTTTTTACAAATAGAAAAAAAAAAAATAGATTAGCTCAAAACTCTGCACTACACTCGAACTCGAACACTTTGTAAGTAATATTATTTTTCTTTGATGTTCTCTTTCTTATACTTATGCCATGTTTTAATAAAATAAGATTACATAACAAAACATACTGTTTGACATAAAGACGTGTATACTTGAACATGACATTACCATCACTACGTTCGAGAAGATCATCGCATTATAGAATGATGCTACTAAAAATATTTTTAATGCGACAAATAAATACATTTACAATATTTTCGCTTAGGAAAAAGAGAATCATTTCTTTATAGGTCATATTTAAAATTAAATCGAAGGTATTCAGTTTATAAAGTAAATTTAAATCTGATTTTGAAAAAAAAAAAAAAAAGTGTCTGTGTTCTTTGATTTTATTTAATAGCAAAATTTACAATCACTAAATCTCTTTGATATTTTAAATTACCTTGATTTGAAAAGAAACCAAAGAAGCTATTTAAAAATGGCCTTTTTTTTACAAATAGACTAAAAGAGAAAAAATAGGTTAATTTCAAGCTCTCAATATCAGGAAGTATTTGAACTCGCACGCAAGTATCATCATCATTATCGAAAAAGGGAAGCACATCTTTTTTTTTTTAGTTTTCCTCTACTTGGAATTTAAAATCCTCAGTATGATGAGCTGTATGTGTTATTGACCCTAATTGAAGTCTCTTGTGATTTTACCAGATGTCGTTACGATATGTTCGGCAACATTTAAAAGTTATTTTGAGTATCGATTTACATAAACTACTTGAGTTTTTATGGGACAAGTAAAAAACCATACCAACGACCTGGAATTGAAGTGCATGATTTATTATATTATTATGAAAATTTAAACAATGAGGCTAAATAACGCTCAATTTAAGTTATGATTATTAATTCGATATTTTTTAAATATATGATTTCAAAGTGCTGTATAATGTATAGTTTCCTATCCAAAGATATACAGATCATGATTTTTTTTAGTAAGAAAACTTAATGTAACAATAAGTTAATGAATATTTATCAAAAACAACTTGACTGAATAAGTTAGCATTTTCGTAAAGCACTTTGAATTAATTTATTGGTTAATGGGAAATAGAGAACAAATAAATCTTTACTTTTTACCTTTAAAAAAATATATTAAAGAAATGTAAAATAACCAAATAGAATTAAAGTGGTTATTTCCTTTAAACAGTCTCGCATAGATAGGCTTGTATGGATGAGAATTTTAGAATTTAAACTAATATGACAGGCAAATGTAGATTAGTTAACTTTAAAAGTTTACCATGGGAATATTACGTCCATACACGCACTACTAAAGCTGACAACATTACGTATTTAAGTAGTGTGGTATAACATATGAAGTTTACTGATTAGCTTGTTCATGGAAGATGTGTTGAAATTACAAATACCCCAACACCAGAAAAATATTATATCAAATATAATAAATACCATATTTTTAATTTTTAACCATACGATTTATCATTTTATCAAAAAAAAAAAACAATATATTTTTTGCGCTCAAGCCTTATCAGTATTATCTAGTTACCAAATAATGTAAAGCTACTTGTTTAATTTATAATCTACTTATGTAAAGTTTGATTCTATTTAAATTATAATCAATAAAGTGTTTCCTAGTTTCAAAATGACAAGATATGTTATAATAATTATAATATTTCCTGATGTGTACATCAAGCAATTTTGATAGTTTACGTTTACTTATTCTTTAACTATTCATTAGATAATTTAATAATTTAAACTAGCATAGCATTCTAATTATTAGCATGCAATCAGTTCTGTTTGTAACTATATAAAGGAATATATTGAATGAATTCAAAACTCTCTTAGGTGTTTCAAATTCCCAAAATGATTCCAAGTATTCAAACCTTACTCTGTAGTTTCCCGGACAAGAAATTCGATCCCTCCCTTTAATGAACTGAGTTTATTACCTATACACACTACACAAAGCGTCAAAGCACTTACTAGGTACTGCCGACGAAATTTCAAACGGTGTAGGAGCCCATAGAAATGTCACATTGTAGTAGGAAATACATTTATTTTAACATAATTAAACGACGAGTAAAGCTTTCTGTGACTATTATATATAGTAATGAAAATTAACGATTTAAAATACTTAGGTATAGTCATAGAATTTGTTAAAACCTTTTTTTAATTTAAACAAAACATACTTTTTGATCACAGTTTGCAAATTTTAACTGTTATATCTAACATTTTTTTTTTATATTACTAAAGTATTTTTATTTACATAGTGAAGTTTAATGCTTAACAGATGTACATCTAACAAATAAAATAATAAAACCAAATATGTACAACAATTTACAAAGGTTTGATATGTGTCTTGAAGTGTCTGAGATCGTATTCTATTAAAAAATTGTTAAACGCGCAATTCAAACAACAGTTCATGTTATAGTACAAACAAAAGGCTATGCTGATACACTGAGAACTTATTTTGAAATTCCACAAACACATGTTATAATAATTACCCCTGACTTTTTGGAAACTACGAACAAACTCTATTCTTTTCTATATATGATCTATACAAGTAATGCAGGTATCCAGTGTTAAAGTTATAAAAAAATGTTTTGAAATAATTCAAAACATCTATCTTTAATTTAACCGTATAAAATTAATGCTATAGCTGTTGTGAAAAAGTGAATAGTTTTACAAAGTAAGCTTGCAGTTTAATAAAAGCATGAAAAAATATTGTTTAATGGTATTTTTAATTTCATTAGCTCGACAGAAAAATTTCTGCATCATTTCAGATGACACATCTACAATTTAACTAATAACTTAACTAATCAATTTAATAATTAACTGTGATAAAAAGCTGTCCAGAAATATTTTAAAAAGGATTGTTAGAGAAATTCATGATGATTTTTTTTCAAAGTATGTATGCTTTCCTGCGTCCAATTACCGTTACAGTTTCATCTAAAGTAAATGTTTCTAACGATTTCCAATATAAGAAATAAACAGATACAAGTCCATAAAAGTAAGAATTCTAACCCAGTCCGTAAATGCCACGCAACGCCTTAAGAGCACCCTTGGAGACAAAAGCTTAAGCTAACAATCCAAAGAAAACACTTTGCGAAACAACAGAAACATTCGAAAGATATCCGGTTCCAATACTAAAATATTCACTAAAGAAGTACACGAGTTTCTGTTAGTAGGCTGTCTATATGGAAATGCACGTGGGAGTAACAGCTTCAAGGGAAATGGATAACACGATGGGAAACTCGCCTCTTTTGGGACCGGAGAAAATCTCTTTTCTGTGTCTCAGGGGATCCCGTGTTCGTATCGAATGGGCCTTGATCACTCCTGCTTCTTTGCTTTGAAACTGTGAGATCATTTCTTTTTTTCGAACTTGTGGCATATTCGTCCTAGGTGGCATAGGTTGTCATTATAATAAGTGCTTATCAACTATTAAGGAAGAGCTAGATTTGTATATACAGATTCTAGAAATGTCCATTCATGATGAATAATATCAATTTCGTGCCAATCTCTTTGAAATGAATTAAATTAAATATCAAAAAATAGTGTCAATTATAATAAACTTATTCATAAGATATCAGTTACATAAGGATCAAATAAAGATAATTTATATATAACATATATTAGAAGTCTTCAAAATTATTTTATTTCTTCAAAAACTTTGTACGTAATTGTATATGAATTTTGAATTTTTTTTTTTATATAAAATTCAAAATTCGTAATTCTGATTGAAGATAACACATATGCAAAATAAACATACCTCCCAAAACGTAAAAGCAAACTCTATTAAATATTAAATTTAAAAAATGTGGTTTCATTTGTAATATATATATAATATATATATATATATATATATATATATACAGTGGGTAAAAAAGGTATTGGCAATTGCTTTAATTTATTCATATTGACAAATAAATAAAATGTTATGCAGTTTTAGCTGTCGTAATTAAATACAAGACATCTTAGATATATAAAAATAGTAAAAATTTTATTTTTATTTGCATTTTCTACGATTTTTTTCTTTCAAAAACGAAAATTTGCATGTCAAAAAAGTATTGGCAAAGTTTTAACTGCTATGCAAATTTTGTTACATTGAAGTCACGTGTTTCGGCTGATAAGAAACTCTACCGGTATAAAGTCTGCAAAACTACTCCAAAAGTGTCTATGCATTATTTTGCGACTACTGCAGTAAAATGACTTCGAAATCGAAGAAGTTGGACGTTAGTGTTGAAAACACGATTATTAAGCTCAGAAATGAAGGTTTAACTTATCGTGCTATAGGAGCGCAGTTCAATATAATTTTATTTACTGTCAGAAGTGTTGTAAAAAAGTTCAAGGAAACAGGATCAACGGAAAATAAGACTAGAAGTGGACGACCTCGAATATTTTCTACAAGAGAAGAACGTTCCATTATTAACAAGGTTAAGAAAAACCTAAAATAAGTGCACCCCAGATAGCTAGAGATGTTGCTTTCACTTCGCAAAAGACTTTCAGCGTACAGACTGTACGGAATGTTTGACACGAGAGAAGTTATTATGGAAGGGCAGCTAGAAAGAAACCATTCATCTCGGAAATAAATAGGAGAAAGAGGTTAGATTTCGCAAAATCCCACGTTGATTTATCTGAAGAGTTTTGGAACACAGTTATTTTTTCCGACGAGTCAAAGTTTAACATTTTCGGCAGTGATAGACCACGATATGTGTGGAGGAGGCCAAATACTGAATTGGAAAAGCAATATTTAACTGCTACTGTAAAACATGGTGGAGGCAGCGTCTTAGTTTGGGGCTGTATGGCAGCTAATGGAATTGGCAACCTGCATTTTATTGATGGTATTATGACAGCACGTATATACATTGACATTTTGCGCCATAACTTACAAATCAGTGCCCAAAATCTTGGCTTGGGAACATCATTCGTTTTTCAACAAGACAATGATCCCAAGCATACAGCGAATCTCATCCGTGAATGGCTACTCTACAATGCTCCTCGCCAATTAAAAACCCCACCTCAATCGCCTGACATCAATCCAATTGAAAATTTATGGCACCTGCTGGATCTAGAAATCAAGAAACATAAAATTTCAAGTAAAGACGACCTCAAACGTTTACTCTTGCAAGAGTGGCACAAAATTCCCAACAGTACAACAAAGACCTTAGTTTCCTCAATGAGAAATAGATTACAAGCTGTTATAGATGCAGAAGGTATGCATACAAAGTACTAAACATATACTGATTTTGTTTTCGCTCATAATTTTGTCAATTTCATAATTTTGTCAATACTTTTTTTATCATGTAAATTTTGGATTTTCTCGTAGATTTTGACTAAAAAAATATTTAAATGAAAACTTCGTTATATTTGTTTGTCTTTTCTCCTTCTGTAATCGCTATGTTAAAGTAAAAATTGTAAACATACTTTGTTAGCAAATATGATCATTTATAGGCAATTACCAATACTTTTTTTATCCACTGTATATATATATATATAATATATATATATATATATAACCTATATATATATATATATATAACCTATATATATATATATATATATATATATATATATAAATATAAACCTGCGTGGTTGATCGTGGTGTTTCATCTTAGTCTCTTGCGTTTTTAACATACAAAATGCTTGTTGGCATTTAATGTGCTGTTTTATTATTTGCTTTCGAAATCTCCTCCTGGTCACCCTTCTGTTTATTTTATACATATTATTTACTTGCCAATAGCAGGCTAATAAAATCTGGAATTCCTAAAAATTTGAAATGAATTAATGGGTTACTAAAAAGGAATTAATCAATTCATTAATAAAAATGAATGAATCAATGGGTTAATAAAAAGGAATTAATCACTGGGTTAATAAAAATTAATGAACCAATGGGTTAATAAAAATGAAGGAATCAATGGATTAATAAAAAAAGGAATCAATGGGTTAATAAAAATAAAGGAATCAATGGATTAATAAAAAGGAATTAATCATTGAATTCTTTAACAAAAATGTCCAATAGTAAAAGAAAGTACTATAATAGTTCACAGTAGGGTATTAAAGTTTAAATTTATTTAGAAAATCCAGTTCCTTTGAAATTTCAGGGGATTTCCAATTGTTGTAATAAAACTTAATAATCGTAAGTTATTAAGTCTCGGAACTAATCAATTGTATCTCGTGTGGTAGATTTATTGGTTTCTGGACTTTCCAATTACCTATGGATTGTTCCCCAACTAATAAATCTTTGATCATAATAGTAGCCACATTTGATCAAGATCACCAAATCCTTGTTCCTTTGAATTAGAAGAAGGATACATTCTTCAAAAGAAAGAAAATGCGAAGAAATGAAGGTAGAGTATTGAAAAGTAATATATTTCCACTAATGAATGGCGTTCTTTTCTTTTATTTATTTATTTTTTTTTGTCACTTTTTGCATTTTCGTTTTATTTTTCAAATAGTTGGAGATCTTATCTTACTTTGTTTTGAAATTTTCTGCGTGTAATATTCGATTGATAAAACTACTTATTGAGAGAAGATTGCAAAGAAACGATTGATGTGAAAGATTAGAAAAAATTGCCAGACATATAAATCGCATTCCTAACAGAGAAACATTTCTCCAGAAGTTTATAAATACGAGAAGAAAAAAATTTTAAAAATATAATAATTTTTTTGCGTATAATACATTTAAAAATATTTTTATTTTATAAACCGTAACAAAATATGTTAAATATGTTAAAAAACATTTATTTCCCTTTTTATATAATTAATATATTTTCGTTTATCTTTTATAAAATGCTGCTCTGCATTACGCTTATACAAATGTTTATATAAATTCAAACGTCTATATAACTTAAATTTATAATTTTAGATTACACCTTCCTAGGACAAAATCAAATTCTAAAAATTCAGCTCCTTATCAAACAGTTCGATTCTTATTTAATTGGAGATTATTGCAGTTTCATTCCAATGTCCGAAAATTGTTTCCTCATTTAATAACGTCGGATACAAAATTTATTAGGCTGACGTACAAACCTTAAAATTATATTTCGGAAAGCAATTTCCAGCGGAAGTTACTGGGGCAGGATGCGAACCGGTGACAAATCAAACTTATTACGCAATTTCAGTTTGTAAATGCTTCGAAACGACGTTTTCGTGAGCGCTTCGCTGGCTTATTTAATATTATACCGAAAAGGCAGATTAAAATTGAATGAATGCACACAAACTGCTTATTTGCGGAATATATTTCTATCGACAATTATTCAACGACAAAATTTCATTTCGCATTCTCGTTTAACAATTTATATATCAATTATTTTTCTTAATTCATAGAACTTGAATATTTCAGCGTGAACCTTTGAAGATAACTGAACGAATCGTAGACAGCAGTGTTGTTCAACTCTAAAGCACTGCTATAATTTCTCAAACATTGGGTGGATATTGCTCTCTGGCGAGAATTCTCATGCTCGATTTTCTTACCAGAAGCTGCATAATTGTCAATTACTCAATACATGGTGGTTTGGCAGAGAAAGTAAGCACCAGGGTTAAAGTTTGTTTCAGCATTCATTTCTTTTCTTTATAGTGAAATAACTATAGTTTTGAATTATTCAATTTTTTTTACATCGAAATTTTTGTCGAATTCCAAGGAATTAAACCCCTTGGGTTGGAAAAATGACAAAATCCCAAACACACACATCTCTGAAACTTTAAGGATAGATGGTCATACGTAGATTTCCGACTTTCCATTAGAAGCAGCCAGCCCTTTGATTATAGTTGTAATAAAATACTTGTTATATAAGTTAACTAATGAAAGCCCACCTATTTTGTTAATAAACAATTTAGGACAAGCAAATGTTAATAAACAATTACAAACAATTACAATTACAACAAATGTTAACAACGAACAACTGTTAATAAACAATTTTATTTAACAACATTATAATATACCATAAAAAGGAAACATGAATTCCGGAATGATTAGAGGGCTTATTAGTTCATGCAATTGCGAAGCAAAATCACTAAAGCATTACAATCATTATGCGTAAGTTCTTATGTCTCATACATCAGCTATACAAATTAAAAATTATGGATGTTACAAAAGAATACCAGAGCAGAAATCTAAATAATAGAATCGTTTCCTTAATATGAAATGAGTCCCTTAATTAATGAATATATTTCCGAAAATTAAATCGTAGGAATGATATGAAGCGATTCTCTTTAGTTATATAATGCATGACCTGAAACAGAGACGGTCACGGACGGTTCTGGATTTTTTCTCGACCTTTCAGTATTTGCACACTGAATTTATAATCATAATTTCACATCAGGAAGATGTTTTTTTTTCTCGGAGACGGTTGTCTGTTTTCAATTCCTACTATTAGTTCACACTCTTTCTAAATATATCTTGCTCAATGAATACCCATACTGAAATGGTCACCTTGGTAGCCAATAGCAGGTATAAGAACTCTAGTCATTAAATCAACAAGAACAAAGGTTCAAAAAGTTGTTCAATGTACAATTCTTTCAAATTCCACATTTTTATGTTCTGATACAAAAAAGGTTTATTTAGAATGTCGTCTACTATCAAAGTTTTCTAAATTCACTGCTCAATTCAAAGAATAGTGAGGATATATGTATTTTAACTAAATATATTAAAATTAAATTTCCTGTCACTCATGAAAATGACAAGTTTCGTTTATATATGAAATTGCGCATCTTTAAATTAATTATGTTTTATAGAATTATAGAATTTTCGTAAAACAGGACATTACATCATTTCAGAACAAACTGTCATTATAAAATATACAAATGTGTTCTTTTGTTTTATAATAGTTCGGCACATGCATAATGACGCTATGAAATATCACCCAAAACTAAATGTTAATAAATAACCCTAGCATCCCATAATAACCTTATAGTGGACGTAAGGGTTTTAGGCTAGAATAGAATGACCCTCTCTTTCGTTTAAGCCGATGAACAGGATGTGATTCTGTATTTAAGGCTTATTAATGCCAGAAGCTTAATACAACTAAAGTGATAACAATAAAATATGCTGAAAGGCTAACACTAAATTAAAATTTTAAATCATCCCAATTAAAATAAATTTTAGAAGAGAAATTTATTCTCGTTTCCCATGAGGAAAACGAAAAGCACAAACAATGTCAACTTTGATAACAGATATGCCCAAAATAAAGTTAGTCTATCATATCTAACCCAACTGAAATGAAAGAAATCTACAATTTATCTACAAACACCAATGATTAAATTAACTAATCTATAATAGGATTTAAATGAAATATTTACTAATGTTTTATAAAATTATCATGAAATTAGTTTTATACATACAATATAAAATTAAATATCATAAACATAATTCAAAAGAATAGAAGGAATTGTTGCGATGACATATATCCTGAACGACATGAGACTTCTGTGATTTTACCTAAAATACTGCAAGGAAATATGGAAGGAACCAAAAATCAGAATAAATACCTAAGCGAGCATTGCATTCACCAGAGAAACGAATAATATATCAAATAAACCGAAAACCTCTTCCAAATGCAAAGAGATAAATTAGGTAAATCCTACGCTTTTACTGCGCTCACAATTTATTCCCTAGTTGTATTTATGGGCGCGAATTGAATAATGTTTGCTTAAGGTTCCAGTAGATTGAACGCGATTTTCATCTCATTTACATAAGGAAGACTACGGTAAATTCCCTGCAATAATTCTTCGATTACACCAATGTAAAAGTATTTACAAAAGGGCAGAATATTTTTCAAGGCATATATTTATAAAAGATAAAATGAATTTAATAAATGTAGAATATTTAATCAACTTTGAGTAAAATTGTTTCTAGATTCCTTTAATTATTTGTGTATATTTCTTAAATATATTTTTTCAATTTATATTTGTTGAAAAACTTATTAATTAATCAAAGAAATTATTATAAAAATATATGTGAATTATTTATTATTAAATTTTGATTTTATCTATTCAATTTCATGAAATTTTAAATATTGTAAAAAATATATATATATAAGCTTATACTCGTATAAACAAGAAAATAAATCTAAAGTAACAAAAGTTATACATTCAATATATAGAAGTTGATGAAAACATTACACAACTGAAAAAAAATTAGAAGAATTTACTTAATAATATTCTTACACATAATTAATCACATTGACAAAAATAAAATAAAATGCTTATACTTCAGATCATTTGTTCACGATATTATTTATCAATTATATAACTATTTACTTTACAAACAAATCGAAGATAAAAAATGGATGAATATGAACACTGTGAAATTGAATTACGTATTACGAACAATATGTAATTTTATATACATACTGCAAATTCCCATTATATATCCACAATGTGAGTCCACATTATGTCATATGGATACATAATGGGAATCCCCAAATTATGTAATATAGATTTAAAATTAAAATTGGACAATGTGGTTACGTAATGTAAATTCATATTATGTACGATGGACTCATGATATGAATCCAATTGGATACGGACACATTCAGGAAAATTGGATTATGCGGACACTTGGTTTTCAATAATTAAAATGGAATAAATTACTTCAACAAATAAGTGTTTTATCATAAATGAAGCTATATTTTGAGAAATACTTATTTAACTGCCAAATGGTGGAATTGCTGAAAAATGTCTTCATTATAACTATTTTATAAATGTTGTCGAATTTTAAAGTTATTCACCCCTCTTATAATGGAATTCAAAAAGTTATGAATTCATTACTTTTTTATCCAAGAGTAATACATGGTACACGCATCACCACTATAGAACGTTTAGCTAATTACCCTTTCAACATGGAGACAGATTCTAATTGTTCTTATATAGCATGGATGGTATTCAATTCCCCACTTCTTTTCTTTCTTTCCTACGAAATGAATGCAGTAATCCTTTAAGAAGAAACTTTTTTTAGATTAAAATGTGAAAAAATGATCGCGAAGACACCGCAAAAGAAGCTGAGCATTATTTTTTATGTAAGTCTAACTGTACAGTGTAAGAAGACTTTTTCTTTAATGTTACCGTTTCGGAGACATTGGTCCACTAGGATTGAACAATAATAATTGGATTGATTGAGTGAGGGAAAAAGATAACACAAGAAAAAAAGCCTTTTTCTTGCAATGCTTTCTGCCCTTTATGAAAACACGTGGAAGTTTTGGTAATGTAGGTGGAACATGTTTCGTCAAGCCAAAATTCGAGACATAAATGGTTCACAGATGGAATACTGAAGGAATGAAAAATGGAAATTCGAGAGTAAATTCTAATGGCTTCCTTATTGCTGTTTCGCACAGGATATTTGTATCAATATATGTGTTTTTGTAAATCAACAAAAAAAACCATCAAACTCATAATTTAAGAAATATTACCATTAAAATAATTTTATATTCAAAAAATTACAACTACTTATAGGTGAAGTAACATTTAAAAATTGTGTAAATAGAGAATTTTAACTTTGATTGATTATCAATTTTTAATTACACAGAGAATCCTTGCTACTTGATCGTATTTTGCTATAGCTATGTATTTTGTTATAACTAAATTGGTTATTATTTTGTTATAGCGAAATTGATCATATTTTGTTATAGTTGTATGTTATAACTATTTGTTACAGCTTGATCTTATTTTTATAGCTATAAAGTTTCTTAAGCTATAAAGTTGAATAAAAATATTTTTCTTTCATATGTAAGCAACATTTTACACAAAACTTAATAACAATGCGATTCACCTGACAGGAAAATTTAATTGAAAGATGGTACGGTGTTGCATAGCGAATATCAATATTCGAATATGAATTTATTCTATCTAGTATTCGAATATGAATTTATTCTGTCACTATTCGAATATGAATAGAAGATGATGATCTTTCTTTTTATGGTGAATATAAAGGCAATATATTTATTTATATACACCTATCTGTATCTACGAATATATTATAGGAATTCGGTACTTATGAATATTATACTTTTATAGGTATTATAATTCGGGTTGCAACAGTGGTGACACTTTTGTAGGTACCAGAATCTGGATTAAACCTGCAAATTTAATGCAAATTTTTTCTTATTGATTAGACAAATATTTTACGGGGTTATAATTAAGCTGTTGTTATGCTTTATTTATTCATTTATTTTAAGTAAGCCGAACAAGTAAACGGACATTAAAACGCATTAAAAAGCTGCCCACTGTTAGAACCTCATCAATCACAAAGAGTCAATAAATTAGCATACAACCTTATTGGGTCATTTTTTGAAACGAATATTTTGAATTTTTTTTGATGATCTACGCTTTGTATTAGAATTGCCAATTTTGCCGAACCCTGCCAATTTTGGTGAAATTTTGATGTAAATTTTAGTCTTAGTCACGCACAAAAACACAAACTTAATATCTATCTATCTATATATATAATACTTAATAATGCTACAGATATACACTAACACAGACATCAGAAGCAAAAAAGCATTTCATTACCACCTTTCAACATGGAAGCAGATGCTAACGGTTATTAAGTGCCTCAAACGCAACTCACAAATTCTATTCATCCCATGTTATCTTCTTTCCTTCCAACGAAACACTGCAATAATCCTTTAAGAAGAAACTTCTCCCCACCAAAACGAGAAGAAATGGTCACGTAAGACGCCGCAGAAGACGCTGAGCATTATTTTTATGTAACTCTAAATGATGCCACGAAGAAAGAAGAGGGCAGAAAGACTTTTTCCCTTGCTGCCGTCTCGAGGGGCATTGACGCGCAATGATGGGGAAATACTGATTGGACTTGGGGGGAAGCCTCTTCCCTTGCACTATTTCTGCACTTTAGGAAATGTCGTCCCGTTTACAAGGAAATGCACGTGAAATTTTTTTTATGCGTTTTGGTTCAACGATAAAAGGAGAGATATTGAAAAGAATGAAGATGTGTGCTGTTTAAAAATAAATATGAAGATTTTCCAGCTATTGCTTCATACGGATATAAATTTTTATTGTAAATACTTTTAAAGAGCCCAACATATCGAAGTTTATAAGCTGTAAAATATTTTAGGTATTTTTTTTAAATATTCATTAAAAGCATGGAATTCCGATACAATGTATAGTTTAAAACATTCTTTGATAAAAAAAAAAAGTATTACTGTTATTATCATCCAAAAGTTTATAGTAAAATTTTATATCATTTTTTATTGTATAGTCGTATAGTAAGAATTTCCCCTATATAATATATTTAATTTATTTTTAAAAAAAATTTAAAAAACCGTGACTTCTAGCAGTTCTTTAACGCAATATTATTGAAATTTCTTATTTAAAAATATTTATATGTAAATGAATAATCTTGATAATTTCGAAATATATATTATAAAAAATGAAAACTGTCTGAAACAGTTAATTATTTATCATTATGTAAAAACATAGATAAATTATTCAAATAACAGGTAACTTTCTAATTGTCTTGCAGGAAAACTGTTAGAGATAACGGCATCGAATTTCCACTGTTGGAGAAAACCCAGATCACTCCCACCAGTCAACCTGATAATCGCTGAGAGACGTTTTACACACGTTGCCGCAAATATCGTCGATTGTCCTCTTTCCTGAAAGCAATGATTCCAACAAGCTCCAACAGGGGTTTGAACCTGCTTATCTTGCAGTTGCGTCTGAGCTCAAAGAAGTTCTGTAGTTGGAATACATTAGGTTCCAAATTTGTAGTGCTCAAACTCTTGGCCTGGTGCCCATATTCGCAGCTAGCGAGTTGGTGACCCGAGGTTCAAATTCGTCACTGTCGTTTTCGGGTACACGGATAGTCCAACAGCCAAATGCCCATTTCATTCCATGAAACTTTATATCAAAAATTAAATGAGACTCAGATGGAAGGTATTGTTCACTGCTCGTATCTCCTCGAGGAGGTGGAGGAACATTTTGGAACAAGGTATTTCGGACCAACCTCACGAGTCGCGGAATTTAGACTTGACTGTTTGGGGGACCATGACTGTTTCGTGATTGGCATTGACATTTTGATAGCCCTAATCGTCCTATCTTTAGGAAAGACAAGAACATGGACAGGAACCATATAGAATAATAGAAGGTCTTGTCTTGGTGAATCAGATGTGTAAAAGTATTGGTGCACTAGAACCTTGCTGATGAGACATCCACTTTTTTTTTCCCATATTGGTTTCGTTTTTCTTGTGTGTGTTTTATGCTGTGGTTTTTTTTTTATTTCGTAAGAGTTTGTCATTTTTTCTTGCCATTGGAAATAAAAAAAAATGCTTTCTCTGTTTTCAGAAACAAGAGGGTTTCAGGGCGATTGTGATGTGTTCCAGCGTCTTGCATCGATTATCAGGCTGCATGGTGGGAATTTTTCCAGAGTTTCTTCTATACGATGCGTTAATGTGGGACAGTTACCCCTAAGAGTCTTTTCGGAAGATAATGTTCTCCATTAACACCCGTAGTGGATTGTTTTCGTTGTAATGTAACATCGTTATTCCAAACTCGTATTTCTGACTGGTAGGGGGCTACATAGTCATAGGTAATAGGATGTGATGTGGGGAAAAAAGACAAATACATTCGCTTACGCTAAAGTACAATATGTTAAAAGAAAAGTACGAATATTTATTTATTTTTATTTTCATTATACGTTTTTTAATTAAATAAATGTACTATACTAAGTTCTATTAATGTAGCACTAAAGCAGAAAAATTAGTGTTTTTAAATGATGAAGAAAGCTGAGAATTAAAAAAAATAATTCCGTTAAAAATATTATTTAAAAAAAGATATATCCATATTACTTTCTTAAATGACATGAAAAATATTTTTCATAACTGAATGAAAGTAATTAATATTATTTACAAAATTATTTATTGTGATGATTCTATTAATTTAGTAAATATAATTAAATTTGTAAAATTATTTTATGGCCTAATTCAGTAATCTGCCTTTTAATTTTTCATAAAACAAATATTTAGGATAATTTTACTTCCTGCTTTCTTTCAAATTGAAATCATTTTGCTTTCAATACATATTACGATCTGGAATAACCGAAATTGTATTGATTTTAAATTATGCATGCTTCTTATAGCGTAAGTATAAAATAGGGCAATAAATATACACGAATAAAAATGTATTCTTATAATTATGAGTAGTTATAAGAAAAGACTATTAATAATAGTTGATTTGTATAATTAAAGAATAATTTAAATTTCAAAAATAAAAGAAAAAAAATCTTATAGCTAACACTTTTACCCATAAAATATGTATATACAGTTATTGTTTGGTGGTTTTGCTTTTATATAGATATTGCTTTGGGTTGTTATATGTGTATTGAGTTTTCGTGGTTTCCATGTGCTTGATCATATTTAATGTTTAAATTTCTTTCATAACCTTTTTTTTAATTTCTTTTATAAGCTTTTTTATACACAATATTCATTTACAAAATAAATATTATGTATAAAAATTAAATAATTGTAATTATTAAATAATTTTATAAAAAAAATTATTTAGAAGAATAATTAATGTAAAATTGTTCTCAAAGAACTTTTTAAAGTAAGAACACAATTTTATTTCAAAGTAAAAGTGCGATTTTTCAAGAAAATAAAATGTTCTAGAATTCTACAGTTTTTATATTTTTTTAAGATTATTTTTATGCATTTCATTCTTATATCAAATTCTAAATTTTATAACGTAACCTGTAAATCGGCCTATCCGATCACATTTTTTTTATTCGTACGCTCTAAAAATTGGTACGCTCTAAAGTAGGAAAATAAAAACTCAGTAGATAAAGCTTTGTTTGCAAATGACTGCATTTCGATTCTGAATTTCTTTTACTTATAAGAAGTTTGCTCTTCCACTCATGAGTTCTAAGCTAAAGTGCACATCTGCAGAAACATTTTCATCTCTATGTCAAATAAAACTTGGGAGATGCAATGAGCAGAAACGTTTCTTTGTTTGACTACCTTTTAGAGTGGATCGTAAAAGAGAGAGAGTTTGGCGAAGACCTAGAGGAAAAAAAGAATAGCTAAAAGCTCTTTCTCTACTTCTCAGTTTCTTCTTCGGACGTTGCTGTCAGTTTGGTCTTTTTTTCACTCAAAATATTTGTTGAAGAGTTTTCATAACAGTGCATGACATATATATGCTTGATAGTGGTTGTAAAGAGATATTTAGTTCTCATATTTTAAAATCTGAGATATATGTCTGTTAAATGTTTTTAAACTGGACATGAAAATCCTAACCTGAAGAAATCGAAACCTGACATGGAAATCCGAACCGATAGGCTCCATTTCTCAGCTGAGAATACACACGAATAAGTTTGAGAAAGGAGGGAAAAGATTGCAAGCCCCCCAGATCCATTGGGGGGAGGAGGGAGTTCCATAATGTGGTCTCGAAATATGGGTGCAGTATAACAGATTTTACTTATCCTTTGGTAACACTGAATTTTCAATTTAAGATGTAGATAACCTGAAATCAAGATACTAAGTGATCGATAAAAGTATTATGTAATTAAATCAATGTTTCTAGGCCGCAGACAGTCTGTTTGCAGCCGGTTGTCGTGTGTTGGCCTTCTTCTGACCAGCACACGGCCATCACTGACACCAAGGCCTTTCATCCAAAAACACATCAGATCTTCACTCCGTCCTCCAATGAGCTCTGTGTTGACACCACTGTTATCGCAAATGGCAATTGCTTCGAGTCAGTGGAATGCACGCTACTGGGCGCCTGGCTCGGAGCTGTCATGTAGCTGTAAGCGATTTCTAATAGTCTGGTGTTTCATTGTGGTACCAACCGCAGCTCGAATTTCTGCCGCAGACGCAGTACGATGCGCCACAACTGTACGCCGAATACGGTGGTCTTCTCTCTCAGTTGCGTCACGTGGCCTCCCGGAACCCGGTCTTCTTGAGGCAGTACCATCCCTTGACAACTGCTCCCAACAATCATACACAGTGGACATTATTGTAGCACTATTATACGCCCTCGTTCAAAATCGGTGAGCTGTTGATAATGGCTTCTTCGTCTTCTTAAATGCATTCTTGGCTAACATTAACTCAATACGTCAAATTTCAAAGCTGAATAACGTTCACGAACTTTACAGCACGCATTTAAATGCCATCTTTCCGACGTATAAACACGCCTACCAAATTTCGTTTATCTAACACAACTCTTTCTTAGTGTTTGGACTTTTTTTCCGTCAGCGTAATTTCAATTTTTGTAACATTATTTACATTTTTTGAAAAAAATCTTTCTAAAAATATGGCTTTTAAAAATATTTTTTGTTCTAATGCAGCTGGCAAACACTTAGACAATTGTCTTGGATGCCTTAAGGCAAGAGTTGCGCGTACGTTACTCACTTAGAACTATCCAGGAGGGGCGTGTAGCTCGAAGATAAACTACGGACGCAGAGTAACAATACCCCCGCAATACTCTAAGATTATGTTAGACGGGGACCTATAGTTTAAAGTGGATTCCGAACCACTAAAAACATCTATGGCACCGCCGGATGCTGAAACCGAAACCTGAGGTACCAGAGCATTAGCCACTCGGCCATTCAGGCCCTACTTTTAAAAATATAAAAACAATGAATTTTTGCTGTGCACTTGAATATTTTATCAGTGAATACATACTTTCATATTAAACATCATTGATTTCTGTAATAAAAAATCTATTATATTAGTTAAATTAATTTTTTCTTTTTGTTAAAAAAAATGTATAAAATATTTAGAAACAAAGAACTTTGAATTTAAATAATTTACTCTAACATGGAATCAATATCTTTAGAAATATTAAATTAGCAATAACGGATATCCTGCTATCACTGATATCCTGACCTCAACAAATCTATATCTCAAACAACTATATATATCAATTGTTTTCATTTAATGGCACAATTTACAATCCGTAAATCTGTCCGATACTTTAAATTACTTTGATTTGAAAAGAAACCAAAGAAACTATTTAAAAATGGCATTTTTAAATAGGGAAAAAGGAAAAATAGAGCAGCTCAAAACTCTGCAATATACTCGAATTCGCACGCAAGTATCATCATCATTATCGAAAAAGGAACGCACTTTTTTTTTTTTAGTTTTACCCTACTTGGAATTTGAAATCCTCAGTATGATGAGCTGTATGCATTATTGACCCTAATTGAAGTCTCTCGTGATATTGCTAGACGTCGTTACGGCAGGTTCAGTAACATTTAAAAGATATTTTGAATATCGATTTACATAAACTACTTGAATTTCTATGGGACAGGTAAAAAAACATACCAACGACTTGCAATTGAAGTGCATGATTTGATATATTATTATAAAAAGTTAAACAATGAGATTAAATAATATCCAATTTAAGTCATTAATTTGATATATTTTTAAATACAGAACTGTACAATGCTGGATAATCTATAATTCTATTATCTATTCAAAAAAGTACATATCAATGATGATTTTTTATTTCAGAAGAAATATTAATGTAACAAGTAAATTAATGAATACTTACCAAAAACCAAAGTGTCTGGAAAAATTAACACTTTCCATAGAGCAGTCTGTATGAAATTATTGGTTAAAATAATGAGAAAAAAAAAAAAAAAATACTCTTTACTTTTCAAGTTTAAGAAAAAAAAATGAAGAAATGTAAAATAAAAAAAATAGAATTAAAGTGGTTGTTTCCTTCAAAAAGTCTCGCATAGATGGCTTTTATAGATGGGAAATAATAATACTATTAGTTTAGTTTAACTAATGTGTCATATAGTAACTAATGTGTCTTATTCGTTTAAACTAATACGACTTGCAAATGTAGATCAGTTAATTTTAAAAAGTTCACCAGACGTCGTTACGACATGTTCGACAACATTTAAAAGATATTTTGAGTATCGATTGACATAAACTACTTGGGTTTTTATGGGACAGGTAAAAACACATACCAACGACATGTAGTTGAAGTGGCTGACTGATATAATATGAAAATTTAAACAATGAGGCTAAATAATGCCCAATTTAAATTATAATTAATTCTATATTTTTTTAATGCAGAATTTCAAAGCGCTGTAAAATGTATAATTCCCTATCCAAAGATATAAGCATCATTTTTTTTTTTTAACAAGAAAGACTTAATATAATAAGTAAGTTAATGAATACTTATCAAACACAACTTGACTGAGCAAGTTGGCGGTTTTGTAAAGCATTTTGTATCAAATTATTGGTTAAAAATAATGAGAAATAGAGAACAAATAATATTTACTTTTTACTTTTAAGAAAAAAAAATTATAGAAATGTAAAATAAAAAAAATAGAATTAAAGTGGTTGTTTCCTTCAAACAGTATTGCATAGATGATTGGCTTCTATAGATAAGAATTTTAGAGTTTAAACTAATATAACCTGCAAATGTAGATCAGTTAACTTTAAAACTTCAACCCAGCAGTTATTACTTTCATACACGCTCTAGTAAAGCTGATGGCATTAATGTATTGAAGTAGTATGCTCTACCATAAGAAGTTTAGAGATTAGCTTGTTCATTTAACGCGTGTTGAAAGCGCAAATACAGAAAAATACCACAATTTTTAATTTTTAATCATACGATTTATCATTATATAAAAAAATTTGTTTGCTCTCAAGCATTATCAGTATTATGCAATTACCAAATAACGCATATCTGCTTGTTTAATTTATAATCTACTGTGGTGATGTAATGTTTGATCTTATTTAAATTATAATCAATAAAGAGTTTTATAGCTTCAAAAAGGCAATATATGTTATAATAATTAAAATATTTCTTGATGTGCACATTAAACAATTTTGTAAATTTATGTTTACATATTCCTTAACTATTCATTCTATAATTTACTAATTTAAACTAGCCTGGCATTCAAAATATTAACAAGCAATCAATTCAGTTTGTAACTATTTAACAGAATACATTGAATGAATTCAAAACTGTCTTAGATGTTTCAAATTCCCAAAATGTTCAAAGTATTCAAACCTGACTCAGTAGTTTCCTGGACAAGAAATTCGATCGTTCCCTTAAATGAACTGAGTTTATTACCCATAACGATGCTACACAAAGCGTCAAAGACAATTACTGGGTACTGCCGACGGAATTTCAATCGGAATAGGAGCCCATAGAAATGTCACAATGTAGCAGAAGATACATTTATTTGAATTTAATTAAGTGTTGAGTAAAGCTTTGTATTATTATTATATATAGTAATGAAAATTAACGATTTAAAATACTTAGGTATATTCATGAGATTTCATAAAACTTTTTTAATTGAAATAAAACATACTTCTTTTTTGTTTACAGTTTTCAAATTTTATCTATTTCATTTAATCATTTTTTTATGTTACAAAATTATTTTTATTTAAATAGGGAAGAGCTGATGTACAACTGATATACACCTAAAATCTAAAATAATAAAACCGAATCTGTTTTCAACAATTTGCAAAGATTTGATGTGTGTTTTCAAGTTTCTGGGAACATCTTCTATTAAACAACATTCAAAGTTGCAATCCAAATAACAGTCATTGCTGTACTACAAACAAAAGATTATGATTATATAAAAGATAAGCACAACATTCCATGTCCTTCCAACGTAGAAAAAGGTTTAGATTTATTGGAATTCAACTGAAGACATGTTATAATGATTACCCCATATTTTGGGAAAAAGTATTTTGGAAACTACAAACTAACTACATTCTTTAAATATATATAGAAAGTTATACAGGCATCCAAAATTAAAGGTACCAAAAAATGTTTTGAAATAATTCAAAATAGCTTTTACTAATACCTAGAAAATTACAGTTATATACAATTTTTTTATTGCTAAATATGATTTGCATGTCTAAAGTTTATTAAACGATTCAAAGGCTAATTTTGGTAGGAAAACGTGAAAGTGGCAGTTCTCTTAAAGTGTGAATTTCGTATTTAGAATCGTGTTTCTTACAACAAAAAAAATTAAAATAACTGAATTCAGTTAAAAAAAAAATTATCTAAATCGTTTAGATATGAAAAACTTTTGGCAAATTTTAAGGTAGATAATTTTAAGTAATTTTAAGGTTACAAGTATTATGAATTGTGATATACAAGTTATGGCAGCAATTCAAAATAACCTTACCTTTACATAATTAACATTTATAATACATTTACATACAATTAATTTTACATTAATACATTTTACAGTTAATATATATATGCATACATATACATATATATAGGTATATACAGATTATATGTGTTTAGTGTATGTAGTACATATATGTATCTAGAGAGAGTTGAATTACGTATTATGATATATTAGTTGTACATATTATATTTATAATATTGGTTTGCCTTAGAAATCATTCTTGGAAGAGAATAGGTTGTAAGTGGTCTTATGTTAAATTTACATGATATTTCATTGTTATACTCGGTTGTTAATAATTGTGTTAAAATATTTGATACAACAGAAACATTTATTTCATTTATGATTTATTTTCATTTAAATTTGATTTAAAAAAATACAAAATTGAGATCATTAAAAAAATGAAGAATTACAGCTTTGATAAATACAGATATTATTAATTTATAATTAATTACATTTTATGACTAATTACAATTTATCTGAAAATTGCTATTGAAAACAAACAATATTTTGTTACAGAATTCGATTTAACGTCTGCATGTAAATATATTTTAATAAATACGCTTTTACAATTAGGGAAGTTACGCTTTCAAACTGTTAATATACATATAATTTAATGTTAAAAATACGTTATATTTCATTAAAATTTTGGAGCTTTGTATGTTTATACGCTTTATTTTTTTGTAATAACTTAAAAAGAATTTAAATTAGACTACTTACTAAAATATATGCTAATTTACATTAATTAAACAAGGAAAATTAATCTATAGTTATTGTAATAAAGTGATTAGATTTACAAAGTAAGCATGCAGTTTTATATAATCATAAAAAAATTATTGCTTATAGTACTCATTCCATTAATTTCACTAGCTCAACAGTGACATTTTTAGATCATATTCAGATAACACATCAACATTTTAACTAAAAATATACAATCGCGAAAAACAGCAGTCCAGAAATATTTTACGTTGGATTGTTAGAGAAAATATGATTTTTCCTATGCATTTTTCCTGTGTCCAATTACCATTACCGTTTCATCTAAAGTAAACCTTTACAACGATTTCCAATGGAATAACAAATAGATACAAGTGCATAAGAGTAAGAATTTTAATCTAATCCGTAACTACCACGCAAAGCTTTAAGAGCACCCTTGGAGACAAAAGCTTAAGCTAACAATCCAATGAAAACACTTTGTGAAGCAACAGAAGCATTCGAAAGATATCCGATACTAAAATATGCACCCAAAGAAGTACGCGAGTTTCTGTTAGTAGGCTGTCTGTATGGAAATACACGCGGGAGTTGCAGCTTCAAGGGAAATGGATAACATGATAGGAAACTCGTCTCGTCTCTTCTGGGAACGGAAGAAACTCTCTTTTCTTTGTCTCAGGGGATCTCGTGTTCGTGTCGAATAGATCTTGATCACTCCTGTTTCGGTTGTTTTGTTTGAAACTGCAAGATCGTTTCTTTTTTCGAATCTGCGGCATTTTCGTCCTAGGTGGCATAGGGTGTCATTGTAAAGAAGAGCGATATTCATTTTATACAGATTCTAGGAATGTCCAGTCGCAATAAAAAACATTCATTTTGTGGACAGTCTCATTGAATAAATACTTTTAAATATAAAAAAAAAATTATTTAAATTGTAATAAAATTATTTATAAGATAACCAGTTACATAAGGATCATATAATTTTTTTTCTTTTGCAATTTCATCAATGTATATCGATGTATATTACTAAAAGGGGTTTCCATTCTCTGTTTCTACAGCCCATTGATTAGACCTCATGCACACTGAATTAGAGCTCATTCCAAGAGTAAGATATAAATTAATATAATTTTACCAAAATGATTAAAGTCTTACAAAAAACGTTTAAATTTATACTGTATTTGCATACGACAAATAATTTTTACAGAAATATTAGAGTATAAAAAAAATATGAATAAAAGTATGTATATTTAAGTTCTTTATTATTAGTAGAATTTAAAACGATCATAATAATTTCATGTATTATAATTTTTTGATGTTATTATTTTGATAGTTTCCAGGGAATACAAAAAATCAAGTTTTGATTAAATAAACATCATTATATCATTTTTGGAGTTTTAAATCTTTTCAGGAATTTACACAATTTTTTTCTTTTATTTGCTTTCCTCACTCCTTGCATCAATCTCATACCAAGAAAATGTAATATTTACACATGATGATTAAGGAGTATTAGAATCAAAATAACAACCATTACCCAGATTTTATTTGTTATCGTAACTTAGAGCTTAGAGTTCCTACCAAGACAACATCAAATTCAACTAATGAAATTAAAAAAATGCGATTATTGCGATTACTACTAATTTGATATAACGATAAATAATTCGGTAGAAAGTAGTCATGAAACCATTGAATTAAAATAATATATATATATAGTATGTATCAAAAATGCTATAAGAAATGTCATAATGAACGTATTTTAAGCAGAATTAAAAGCATGAAGTTCCATTTATTATGAAACTTTTTTCAATATGCAATTTCAACATCGAACTCGAAGGAGAATAAGAACAGCGAAATTAGACTGCTTAAATTAATTATTTTAGTAAATGTTTTTTTTTTTTTTTTTTTTCTAAAACGGGATTATAACGTTTGTATTTCATGTGACTAAATATCGATTTTAATATACCTTGTGAAATTAAGCACTATACACATGTGGAAATTAGATGAGTTATTAATTCTGTATTAATCTGTGTTGCACGATTATGCGTGCAATTAACGAGGTATTTTTAATTTAGATTAATTAGGTATTTCCAGTACATATTTCACATCCATACGTCCTCTCAAACATAGCATATCTAGATTATGTACGAATATATCTGCATACTGTTGCGGTTTATTCATTTAGTTAAATATATCTGCTATTGAATTTCAGTATAATTCAATGCAATATTATTGAATTACACCTTTGTAATTACGACCGGCATTACTGGCACTTACTGCGAACAAGTTCGTCAATGTTGTAGATATAAGGCGATTATATTAATATATTTATTATTCATAGGTAAGCATCTTTAAAGATATTTTAAATGCATATAATAGAATAGAATATGTTACGTATTCATGACATCGCAGTTGCACCTGATTAAGTATTAATCTGGTGATTTTGCCTGTTCTTGTTCAATAACATGATGGATTGGTATGTTGTTGTGAGTCCGTGATGTCCTGACATGCATCCTCATTAATAAAGTTTCATTTTAATGTACTATATCTTGCGTATTAAGAGAAGGTGAGCTATATTAATATAATAAGCGTAATGAACACGATTTTCAATTCAGTATTTTTGCTGTGTGAAGATAATAAGTTATGAGAAACTTGTAAAAGCAATCTATATATATTCTGAAGTTTTGTATGCATCTTAAATGTTTTACAGATATTGAAGTATTATTGCATTTATATTATCTTTTATTATCTGAATAAATCGGGGAATTAAAAAAATCAATTATATCATAATGTATGTATAACAAAACAAATGTTTACAAAATAAATACAAATTTGTTCGAATAATAATTAGAATTGTCAACTATTAAAATTATTTCCAGTTATTTTATAGAGGTAAAAAAAGTTATTATTGTTTTCTAGGTTAGTGTCACTAATGTCATTTTCTAATAGAATGGCAGATAAAAAGCAGATTCAGCATTCCAAATTAAGCCTGAACTTGCTTTTTGAACCTCATAAGTAGGAATGAAATCTCTAGAACATACAATCAGGGAGTTCAAGATTAATCAAAAGATACGCTCGCATTCAGATTTGTCCTACAATCTTCAGAATAAGCATGAAGGCTTCAGTTTCGACATTGTCATTGAATTCAGCTAACTTGTTTTAGAAAACTAATGCGCTATCAAATAATCTATTTCTGTTAACTTGCTTTCTTCTAATTTTTTGATAACAAATTTAATATTAATTTTGTAATAAGCATTATACACGGCTAAAAACCTCTATGTTTGGGTTCATCTCTGATTGTCTATAAAACCCGGCTTAATTCATAACATGTTATAAAAACTAAACTATTCATAACATGTTATAACATGCTATACTTTTTCATGTTATAAACTATGAGATCACTAAATAAAACTTTTCATTGACCAATTTATTGTATAATAAACAAATATTGCTGTTAACATACTGTATAATACATTACATATAATGATAACAGACACACTCATTACTTTTTTCTAATAATTGCACATTTATAAAATAATTTTTTTCAAAAAATTTCATTGTATGTAAGAAAAGACTTCATTAAAAAATTATTATATCATTTATTCAAAAATTATTATATCATATTTTATCATTATCATTCATTCATATTTATTCATTTTATCATTTTTTTAATTCAGAATGTTTCAATTAGTAGATAATTGAAAATGATTTTTAGAAGATTTTTGCAAAGAAAAATTATTTAATGTCGATAATGTCGATTAATAACACAATTAATTGCTTTATCGATCTGTTACTTGCATTTGACGTAGAAAAAAATAAATGAAAAATGTAATTTATATAAATTCTACTATAGTAAATCGATTTAAAAAAAAAACCAGAAACTGACTCTTAATTAAATATGATACTTGATAAAAGTTTCCAGAATATACTCATTACCCAAGTTCCAAGAAAATACTTGATGATACATCGAAAATTATAAGATATTTCATAAGATCCATTTTCAAAATCTGTTTCGGAAAAATATCCAGAAAGTTTAAGTAATACGCGTATATCAGCACAATAACATTTTGCAATGCTTAACATCCTCTGACAATCTCGTTGGTATTTTGTCTTTTCCTATTATATGAGCAAAATATGTATGACTTTTGCCAAGAAGACACATTAAAAAGCACTTTACTTTCCAGAATTATTAGAAAGCTTTTACCGCTTGTGTCTGGGAATTCCAATTTAATTTATGCAAAATATAGAGATTTGGTTAAGAATAAGTTATAAATGCTTTCCCTCCTTATATTGCATAACAGAGATCCACTTACGGTGAATAATGGATGGAAGAGTATAATTTTCTTCTTTGAATAATGCAGACAATTTTTTGTTTTTGTTGTTATCACCAATTATCATGCCTAGACATATTAGTCGCTTATCTCTTTACTTTTTCATCGTGCTGTTTATTTAAATAGTGAAGTTTAGTATTATATTTCGCTACATTTTAAGGTTACTATTGCATGTGGTGTATGCTGGTAAACAATTTATCATTGGATATTTTTTTAACTTCTGATCTTATGGTCCCCTGCAAAATGTTCAAAATTGGATGCAAATTGCTAATATTTAGAAATTTTAACTATTATTAAAGTATTGACATGAAATTCTTTAAATTTACAAAGGTTTAATTGATTTATGATTAATGTATAATAATTTAAAATGGCTAAATGGATTAGAGTTGTTTGTTACTATAGTAAAAAGAAAAGTGTTTGTTACAGTTGAAGTTTATTTTTTACTTAGTTAATTAAAATGTAAATAAGACATTGCAACACAGCCTAATTAGTTTTTCGTTATTCTTCGCTCATCAGAAAAAAAAAAAAAAAAAAAAAAAAGTTTCATTATTAAACTCCAAGTAAAACGACTATCAAACTTTGTCTACTATAAGTAAATTTTTTAAAAAACAATTTTTTTTGAAATACTCAATAAAAAAAGCAAATACAAATATGTCCTTTTTTAATTAAAAAAATTAACAATGAAGGAGAATTTCTAAATCGAACAAGATCGATTTAGAGTTGATTGCCGCTATGGTAAAAGAAGAAAGTGTGTTATAAAAAAAGTTGAAGTTTATATTTTTAATAAGTTAAATTATTTTAAATAGAACATTGCAACACAGCCTTGTTATTTAAATTTCTTAAGATACTTTGCTTATCAAAAATGCTTCGTTACTAAACTCCAAGTAAAAAAGAGTATCAAATTTTATCTAAGCGAATTTGAAAAAAAAAAAAAAAAAAAGCAGTTTTGTTGAAACACTGATAAGAAATGAAAATGAAAAGGTGTTCTTTTTTAATTAAAAAAATTAAAACTGAAGCAGAATTTATAAATACAAATATTATTGTATTTGGAATAAAAAAAATGAGAACATTCATAAAGAGATTTACGGTTACTCTATAGTTTTTAAATGTAAAGAAAAATGTAGCAATATATATATATATATATTATTGAAGCATACGGGAAATATATTTATTTTTTTTTAATTACGGAAAATATATATTTTTTTATTCAACAACAACCAAAAGGAATTGATTGGTGTTTTCAAAAGCCAGGCACTTCAAACTGTGTCACTTTCTATAAGAACAATATTTATGTAGCATTCACAATTGCCCATGGGAAGAGTATGCACTGGACCCTCATTTTACCATAATAATTTTGAGCAGACACCATTTACAATTTTATTTGGGGTTCTTACATTACTCTCTTCCTCCTTAAACCCAAAAGAGAACATTCCCTTCCATGAATTTATCATACTTATACTCGGGATAAGCATAGAACTTTCATCTTATATTAGATATTAGGTTTCGAAACTTCGGGAGCCCAAACAGCGATATGCCAAACCCCCCAATACTTAAGTAAAAAGTTTCCGCGATGTAAAAGCTATGTAAAAGTTTACAAAGTACATCATTGTCTATCGTCGATTGGTGTTCGAGTGTCAAACATATAGGTAAAAGAAAAAAATCATTATTAAATTACATTTTAAATATATATTTGCCATAACTTGAAATGAACATGCATACAGTTAATACACATTATTTAACGTCATTTTTAACTTATAGTACTTCATTTCATTAGAGAGATCTTTCTTATCATTAGCATTGCTGTTGTTTTAGTTCGGATGTAAGTTAGTTTAATTTTTCATAATCAGCTTATTGGTGGTAATTAATTTCATTCATTATAGTTTGAAAAATATCCATTTTTTACCCATGACAAAAACATTCAATGGATTACTCAGTCATCAAAATATATTTTAATATCAACTTTTTAATATGTAATGCAAACAACATTTTAATAAAAAAAAAAAACTTATTTGTGAGAAATAATTATTCTAAAAATGATTGTCTCATGATTTTTTAAACAAAATATTCATCCATGAAGATTAAAACTCCTAAAAAGTAATCAGAAAGAGAAGAAAGTTGGCAAATGTCATTATGCTTATAAAGAAAATGTTCAGTTTTCATTAAAAGATTTTTTAAGACATATTTAGTGATTATGTGCTGATATTAATCAATCTTATTTTTTTAATTTTGAAACTATAGATTCTCCTAAATATTTGAATTAATTTGCTAGTATTATTTTTTGATTAATATTCTGATGATTTTTAAAATATATTTTTATTATAATTTTAATGATTTGAACACATACCATAGAAAATGTTTTGAATTTTTAATTGCATAAATAAAATATCTTTTGATATCTCACATTTTCTAAAAAAAATAATTAATAAATTTAAAAAGAATGTTTAATCAGTTTTCGAAGTATGTAGTCAATAATAAATAATTAAAAACTTATTCAATAATAATAATAATTATTATTATTATTATTAAATTATTAATTCTTAATTATTAAATTATTAATTATTATTCTTAATTAATACTTATTCAATAATAATAATAATAAATAATTATTAAATTATTATTCATATGCAAGGTGATTTACCAAACACTATCAAATATCCAAATTTCTTTAAAAATAAAACAATTGTTAAAAAAAAATACAAATTGTTTATTAAGGAAACAAATGTTAAAGAAGAAAAAATGGATTTTTTTGTTATTTTGCTTGAATTACATTCATTTAAAAATCAAATGATTTTTTTTTATTTATTCTTCTTATTTTAGATAAAGATTCATTTACTAATATATTTAGAAAAAATTCATCATTGACTTTTTGTAATTTTAATTATAAAGTTTTATCCTTATTTGTTAATACTTCGCCATTATTTTTGTGTGTTTTTTGTGAAAACACCTACTTAATAAAAAATTTTATTTGAATTCATGTATTGAATATATTCAGTAAAGTTTATTAATAAAAATTATAAATATTATTTTATATTTCACTAGCCAAAGTGATGATATCAAAACATGTAAAAATTATGTTAAACGATAAATAAATTACAAGATGGTGCTTTTACAATTGTCCTTTCTGTTTTTGATTATTTTTCACTTTAAATTGTAATATCCTGTAATAAATTTTACTCATATATTACTTAAATGTTGACTAATTTCTTTATCATTTCACTGAATCCCTTCAAAGAGGTAAGTTTTTCTTATTTAAAATAAATCACCTTAATAAATCTAAATTATTTAAAACTCAGTCTAATCTGGGGCATACAATATTAAAAAATATATAATGAAAAAGCTAAATCTGTAAACAATTAATCTTAATTTATTACATTGACAAAGCAGTATTAGAACGAACTTACAGATAATTTATTTCCACAAATATGACACAACATTAACTAGCGATGATAAAAATCACGTATAGTGACAAATGGTTTCATCTATAAAGCCAGCAATATCTTTTCAGCAAACCAGCTCTTAATCCTATTATGAATCACAGATACAGTGAAAGAAGATTTTTGGTAACAAATGCAGTTCATTTCCAAGTCATGTCTTATATTCGAGCAGACTTCGAATACTTATTTTTTTATTGGCAGAGAAAATAAAAGATCCCAAAGTTGAAGCTTTCATATTAATCTTTCCTTAAAAAAAATAAAAAACTTGTTAAAATAAGGATAATTTAAGTTATAGTACGATGATTATTTTAATTTTTTCCTTTAAATTAATTACTTTAATTTTGTACATTAATAAGAAGTTGAAACAGTTTATTATTACTGTCATCATATGCAGAAAAATAATTGAGAACAAATTTAATTTAATAAAATTCAATAAGCAATTAAGTAATATTGTTACCTACAGAGTGTCCCTGAATTCATGTGTGAAAATTTAAGGAAGGGTAAAATGCACGTAAATCAGCATTTATTGTATAGCAATGTGAAGTTGAAATAATTGACTTTTGCTCACTGATATCGACCTTCTTTGTAAACGCATTTTTCACACACTCCTTCTGCGGGGCCAAATTTTTAATCATCATGTTTTTTTGCACATGATTAATTAAGTATTGATTTTTTTCTTATGGGACACCTGAGGCACTCATCTACAAAACTCCTCATCTACAAGACTCCAATCGAATCTGATGAGTATCTCATTGCAAAACTTACAACCACTGATGCAATCGTTTATGAAACAAGTGACAAGATAAGATGTTTTAAATGATTGTCTTTCAAACTTTGTATAGGAGTAATTTAGAAGTAGTTAAATTAATAAAGTATGTGCCTAATGCCATTTTATGTCGCGAGATATTTTTATTAAAATATGTTTTAAAAAAGTTTAATAATAAATTTATTTACTTGAAGTTGAGGTTTTCTAATTAACTCATAAGCAAAGTTGTTCCATTAGATTATTTATGTTATATTATTATGCTATTCATGTTGAATTTCTGTATATTATTATATACCTTATGGATTACATTATTATATACCTTCTGTATATTATTATATACCTTGTTGTAGAATTTCTTTTATATTATTATATACCTTATGGATATCTTTATGGAATTATGTTTGAAAATACGCGTTATTTATAACCTGATGTCATTTTCTATTGAATTAGCAGATATTTAGCAGGTTCAACGCTATCCAAGAAGTATTACAGGGAATGTATTATATTGTATGCATATTTTAACACCGTTATTTTGAACGAATACACTTAACAGAATTTGGGTCAGAGAACCTTCCTTGTTGAGATTATTGAATGAGTTCCCGGACTACACATTTATGGTGCGCATTTTATGTATAGACATGAATCCCTTACTCAGCTTGTTTAGTTTCGGATCAGTTTATAAAACTAACGTGTTATCAAGAAAGCTGTATTGGATCTATATTCTTAAATCTTATAGCTAAAATTATGTCAAAAAATATAAACTCATGTTTGTGAAAATTGCAACACCATGTTAGACTTACGCGAGTGAGCTGAAATTTTCAGGAAATGCAAATTAGCGCATGATATGCAAATGATTAGAATTTCAAATCCGTAGCGCATGCGTTTGCTGAGCAGCACCCTCTGAACGGTGGATGGATCCAAATAAACAGACGGCTGTAGCGAGGCGTGTATGGTTATCGGTGGTTATCGGTGGTTATCTGCTAGTGGTAAACGTTAGTTCAATTGTTACTTATGCCTCTTCGACGAAAGAGAGCGACATTTGAATAACTTACAGAGTTTGAACGGGGGAGAATCATCGGCCTTCGTGAAGCTGGATTTTCTTATCGTGCAGTAGCTGCTCGTGTGCAGCGTAACAGCAGCACAGTGATGCGTCTTTGGAAGCAGTGGACGGACGAGTGTCGGACAACTCGGAAATCCGGCAGTGGACCCCGAAATGTGACGTCAGATCGCGATGATAGACACCTGGTCAGCATGGCGCTGACGGACCGTACAGCTTCCTCTAGACAATTGGCAGCACAGTGGTCAATAGCTATAGGTGTTTCATTGTGTGCTTCATCAATTCGTAGACGTCTGTTGCAGCGTGGACTGCGCGCAAGGACTCCTTTATACAGGATCCCTCTCACGCTAAACCATCGTCGCCTGCGGCTACAATGGGCCGCTCAGCATAGAGACTGGCGTGCTGATTGGCAGCATGTCGTGTTTTCTGACGAATCCCGCTTTAATTTGTGCTACCATGATGGCCGCATTCGTGTCAGACGCTATGCCGGTAAACGCCACAGTGGACAAACACCCGGAGTTATGGTCTGGGGTGCTATAGCATATCATGGACGATCGCAATTGCTAAGAATTGTGGGCAATCTGAACAGCAACCGGTACATCGGTGAAGTTCTACAGCCCCAAGCTGTTCCCTTCCTTCAAAGCTTGCCAGGCGCTGTATTTCAACAGGACAATGCCCGCCCTCATATCGATAGGCTGTTCAATCCTTCTTTGCAACGCGGCAGGTACAGCTTCTTCCTTGGCCTGCGTATTCCCCGGATATGTCACCGATTGAACCTGTGTGGGATTTTGTTGGTCGGCGTCTCGCTCGTGATCCTCGTCCTGTTGCTTCTGCAGACGAACTTTGGGTGCGCATACAAACAATATGGAATGCCCTTCCTCAGGCAGACATTCAAAATTTGTTTGACTCCATGCCACGCCGTGTAGCAGCACTTATTGCGGCGCGTGGTGGCTACACAAAATACTGATTCCGATCTCTTGTTATTGTTAGTTTGCTTTGAACATTTAATCATTTATTTGTACCACTACCACTCAACTGTGTATTAAATTTCATTCAATTATGACGATTCCTTCATGGTGTTGCAATTTTCACAAACATGTATTTTTAAGATTCATGAAAAGAGCTAATAATGTGCATATCACAGCACCTTCTTCGTCTTTTAAATTCCACGTCTGTAGCATGTCGCCTTTTGGTGTAGCACTTTTAATGGCCAGTAGTGCAATTGTTATCCATTATTATGTTTCTTATTTAAGTATGGATATATAAACGGATTTACAAATTTGTTACGATTCAACTATATGCAATTTAAAATATTAATAAAGACATATTGTTATGATAATGATTTGAAGCTATATTTATTTATATTCTAAATATTTTAAATAAGTTTTAAGATTAAATAAAATATTTTCCTATCTAAACACGAGCATGCAAAAATATATTTTGTAATTATAATCCAGAGAATTATCTGCTAACAGTTTTTCATTAAAAAAATGACAACATTCTAATCCTCAAATAACAAAACATAAACGCCGCAAAGTGCAAATTAGTGACTATAATTTATACGCCCTTTTATTCATGCAAGCATGAGCACAGAAAACTTTATTTCAAAGATATTTTGAAGTGGATGTGGACGAAAAATTGCATGTTATTTTCATAAAACTCTTCGTTTCACACCGGAAAAACAATTTTGAGAGCGCATCTGTCTTGTTTGGACGAGAGTTTTCTGAAGAACTAACAACAAAGAACAAAACTGGAGGGCTCATGTCAGCCAAAGCAAATTGTAAACTCCAGTATGTACTTAACAGAACCCCAGATGTATACTGTATTTTGAATTCTCAATATTTTACGCTTCGTGAGATGTGGGAATTAAATTGGAAAGATTCTGCTGTCTTATTTCTGTTTTTTATAGGGAACCCTAGTTATGTTTTCAGAATTTTGACTGAATGGAATGTCTCAAAATTATCTCATTTACATGTTTTAAAAGCAGCAAAGAAAATATAATAAGCGTTCTTTTATATTACAAAAGAAAGTTGTTAAAAAAATTAAATCTTTTGAATAAAACTGATATAGATCTTTTGAATATAAACTGATGATCTTTAGAATAAAACTGATATACACTTAGTCACAAAAGTAAGTATGCAACTCATAGCTTAAGTGAAAAGCTCTAGTTATCAAATAAATATAAGAAAAATATTATTTTGGAGAGTGTTGTTTATAGCTTCTGATTCAAGTCATAAAGTAATGAAAAATAAAACAAATCATTATATTTTAAAAAACTTTAAGAGCAATTTTGTTAACTACCAGTAGAAATTTAAATCACAAAAGTATATATGCACTCTAAATTTTTGACTTTTAAATAGGCTGAGTGATTTTCTCGAGTGATTTTTCGTATTTCAGTGATAAGTTTAGGAGTTCTGCTACAAAGCTTCTAAGTTTGAGCTTTAAGTACATCAACAATTCACCAATGGCTCCACGTGGAAAAGAATTATCAAAAGTTCTAAAGGATACAATAATAAAGCTCTATAAGGAAAGCAAGTCCCAAAGACAAATAGCTAAAATCTTAGGCAAAAGTCCTGCAACAGTGCAAAAAATCACAGAAAAGTTCCAGGCTGAGGGTAATACTCTAAACAAGCCAAGAACAGTGCGACCGCACATTTTGACGGATCGAGAAAGACGAATTATTGTTGGAAATGTGAAAAAAAATCCCACGATTAGAGCACCAAAATTGACAACTGATGGAAAAACAATTTTGCGAAGTTATGCAATCCTGAAACAATTCGCCGTGTGTTACGGAAGGCAGCATACCATGGTCGAAATATGCGAAGAAAACCATTTGTTAGCAAAGTGAATAGCAAAAAGAGAATAGATTTTGCAAAAGAAAATGTAAAGCAGGACACAAATTTTTGAAATTTCATGATTTTTTCGGATGAAAGTAAATTCAACATCCACGGGTCAGATGGACACCAAAAAATTTAGAGGAAAGCACATGCAGCTCTAGAACCAAAGAACATGAGAGGAACTGTAAAACACGGTGGTGGTTCAATTATGGTTTGGGGTTGCATGGCAGCAACTGGAGTAGGAAATTTAGTTATAATCGACGGAATAATGAATCAATATAGCTATTTGAATATTTTAAAGAATAATCTAAGCCAAAGTGCTTCTAAATTGGGACTCGATGGATCCTTCACTTTCCAACAAGATAATGATCCCAAACATACTGCTCGGGTTGTTCGGGAATGGCTGCTATATCACGTGCGAAAGCAGCTAAAAACCCCACCGCAGTCACCTGATCTTAATCCCATTGAACACTTGTGGGATCTCGATCGCCAAATTAGAAAGAAAGAGATCAAAACTAAGAATGATCTAAAAAAAGCCCTTTTGGAGGAATGGCAGAAAATATCATCTTCTGTCACTCAAAATTTAGTAAAATCAGTGCCATCTAGATTGAGAGCTGTTATAAAGGCCAAAGGCTATCCAACAAATTACTA
The DNA here is from genome assembly GCA_021605075.1 of Caerostris darwini. Classification (NCBI taxonomy): domain Eukaryota; kingdom Metazoa; phylum Arthropoda; class Arachnida; order Araneae; family Araneidae; genus Caerostris; species Caerostris darwini. The sequence goes on from BPLQ01009124.1 coordinate 80,647, forward strand.
ATTTTTTTGAAAAATTGTAAAATTTGCAATATTAATGTCTTTGTTTATGTTTGCATACTTACTTTTATGATGTAAATTACATCCTATTTTAAGTTAAGCTCATCTTGCTAATTAAATATCTGTATTTTTTAATTACTTTTCATTTTATTATTAAGCTCGATTTTGCTGTAATCGAAATAAATCATTAATTTGAAAACTCTAATATTGTAGGTCTGTTTTTTTTCATAGGACATCATCACATACACTCTGCATACTTACTTTTGTGACTTAGTGTATATATAAACTGATATAACATTTAGGATAGTTTTCTTGTTATTTACAAAAGCTGAAATTAATTTTTACATATAATTGTTTTAAAAAATTAAATTGTTCACAAAAAATTTATTTCTTTTGTCACGTTTTGAAAGAAATGCTCTGTTTCTTACCATTCATTATTATGTACTACATTTTAAATGAGTAATTGTGATTATTTTAGAAATAATCAAACAAAAATTATAAAATGACATTTAAAAGATTACAAATTTTCAAAATTAATAATATAAACCGATCAATTTTTCTCAGAAATATTTAAGTAGGAAAAAAATTAAATTTATTTTTGTCTACATTATATATATATATATATATATATATATATATATTTATATTTAAAAAAATATTAATAAAAATTTGCTTAAAAATCTATATATTTTTACAAAAATATTTTTTTAGATACACATTTTAAAAATACAATTGAAATGATATAAAATATTTTCTGCTAATAATTTAGTTAAATAATTCATCAGGTAAATAAATCGCTATGATATAAATCTCACAGTATAAATAGTTTTTTCTAATGCAGCTGGCAATAGACCGTGATCTTTTTATGCCATAAGGGCTGCACCGATGTTACACACTTTGCACTACCCAAGGGGCGAGTGTAACTTGAAGATAAGCCACGGACGCGGAGTAACAATGCCCCCGCAAAGCTCTATGATCCTATTAGGACCGGGATCTGCAGTTTAAAGTGGATTCCGAACCACTACAAACACCCATGGCGCCGCCGGGATTCTAACCCGATACCTGTGGTACCGAGCGCCAGAGTGCTATCCACTCGGCCATAAGAAACTTCTAACTAGGCAGCTTGACTAACGAAACGTGACACTGTATTGTCCCAATCGCTAACTACTCTCCTAGTTATTGGTTTTTTTAAATCAGAGATTGTAACTGAGGTCATTAGCGCAACCTCTCTTAAACCCTCTTTCATAATATATGCCCCCTCTACCACTGTAGCCCAGGTAGATCCTTAAAAGTATCACGGTAAAAAGTAATAATTTTATAAATTTATTTATAAAATATATTTATTTTATCATTAATGTATTTAGTTCAAAAAATATTTCATAAAATATCAAATTGTTTTTATCAATGTTTCATTTAGGGTGTAGCTTAATAAAAAACATAATTTTTAAAATTCTAATAATTAAAACAAAAACAGCCACCCAAAAGCTGAAAAAATAATAATAATTATTGTTTTTTATATTTAGAATTGCACTAAAGATAACAATGCATTTATAATAATAAAACATTGCAAGCTTTTTTTTTTTATGAACATTCAAAACAATCGAAATTGTCTGATAAATTAAAAAAAATATAACATGTCCCGAACAAAAACAAAATAGCTTTCAATAAAGCTGATTTTTTTTCAATATTTTATTGACAGTGTCTAAATAAAATTCCATTAATTATTGAGCAAATTCCCTAAATAATGCAACATGCCCTAAATAAAAAAAAATATACCCTGAAGTAAAAAGTGTGTTCATTAAAGAGCATTACGCGCTTCGAGTGACTTCTTTAAAGAATCCTTTCCCTCTTATTAGGAAGATTATCGGTTGAAGCTACAATGTTTACTTCGGAAATAATAGGCAAAAAAATCATGAATTGTCTGTTGTGAGGCGCATTATTAAAGTTTCTGGTTCTTTCTTAAGTCTTTAAACATGAATGAAACACCGAAGTTCCATAGCCTTAAAAGTAATTGCGGTTATAAGTATTTTTATAGAGAGATATTTTCAGATTTATTATTTTCTTCCAAACATTCAGTGAAGAAAAAATTTAAATTTAGTATACCGTTTTTTTTTTTAAATATACTTTGAAATTATTATGATATAAATATATTATATAAATTTTAATGGGATATTTGTATATATTAATTAATTTCCCTTAGTGTACTTAATTCAGTACTGAAATTCACATTGATATACTAAAATTCACAGAATTCGTGGTATTGAAGCTGTCTTAAATAGCGTATGCATTGGACTCTATTATAATGAACTGAATGTATTATATTAATAAATGATATGATAATAAAAAATCACTTCATAAACTTTTAATAGAAGAAAATAAATTTTATTAATAGCAGTAATTTTTCTTTTATTTTCTCCAAATAAAAAGATATTCTTTCAATCACCATATTTTTTATGTTTTGCTGAAAATAGCTTTTACCATTAATGTAGTTTCTTCAAGTTTTTAGCTACTTTTTATAAAGTATCATAAAATATTTTAATATGGAAATATTAAAAAAAATAAAAAGATGTCAGATGTCAGTTATCTAGATTTTAGTATGTCAGTATTTTATGGTAAAATCATCATGTCAAACGACCTCAATCAGGACCATTTCCCTTCACGAACATTTTAGTGCAGAATATAGCAACATTTAATATTTCATTTATATATAAAAGATTTTTTACTATGAAATCATAGTTCAAGATGAAAACATTCTCAAAAATTGTAATTTTTTTAATAATAATTGATTTAAAAAAAAAACAGGTTTTCAATAAGATTTCTTTAGTTCGAAAGCCAAACGTGTTATCTATCAGAATTTATTTTTTCGCTTATAATAAAAATTTCTTAACGATTTTAAAATGTTTAAAATGGCATACATTAAAATGATAAAGATTATCATTTCTGAAAAAAATATCTTACGCTGATTACTCTCTGAAAGACCTAAAGAAAGTTTTTGTCATAAGAATGAATAAAATGCAATATATATCATAAATTCTGCAACATCATGTAAAAGATTTTTTTATTATTATTATTTTTTATTATTAATTATTTTTTATTATTATGATTTTTTTATATTTAAGATTCGTTGGGACAAGTTATGAAAATGTATCCTGCTAATGACCCATGAAGATTTATAGGATCCTGTGAAGCTATCAATCTTAACTAAGGAAACACCACACCAAATCTCTGATAACACCTACCTATAAAATGTTAAGGAATATTTATGAGCAATATAGTTAAAAAAATACATTAGTATTTAGAGCAATTATAAAGTTGTAGTATTAATACATGGTAAACTTAATTAGTATTAGTATAAAATTGTAATATATATTTATTACATTTTATATATTATTGTATTTTGATGAATAAATTTGATTTTATTTTGTAAATTTTTAAATGGATAATTTTAATATATATTTTCATAAAGAGAATTTTCTTAATTAAGCATAAAAAATTATATGTTATTATGTGTTGAATGTTAGGATTAAATAAAAATATATCTATAGGTGTTAGAGCAGACGTTCTCAATCTTTCTGAATTCGGGCAGCATTTAAAAATCTACAATAATTGCCGACGCACCATATGCATATTTCTCTGAAATAAGCAACCGCTAATAAGACCTCGCAATTTTTTATCCAAACCGCCAACTTCCCAGATTACTACTTACAGATGGCGTAGTCCTATATGTTGCAATGTAAATTTTTTAACATCGAAACTCCTCTAGACACTAGCACTCTTAATAGCCAGTAATGGATGTTGCAGCTCCTAATTTCTCGAAAGTCTTCTTTGACGCATTGCTGTTTATATGTGAAGAAATAAGAAGAAAAAATATAAACAGAAATATTAGTTGTTTGTAATGAAAGCTGCCCTTGAATGGGAAAAATGTAAAATAAAAAGAGTAACTATATTTTTATATCTGGGCACATATATCTTTGGACTACATACCGACGCACTCGAAAATCTTCTAGGGCACACGCTTTAATAACAATTGCGATAAAAATTTGATTATTTATATAAGAATATCAAATGCTACACATTCTATTTTACAAATATATCAACATTACTTTTCTTGTATAATAACTTAAACATATCAGCTATAGCTTGATTACTATGAAACGTAAATGTGTCTATTGTTACATTTTTAATATAACAACCTAAGTGCATCAGCTGTTTCAATGCAGTTTTATTCAAAGCGACAACGTTATGATTAAAATCCGTATTACTAACATTTTTGAGATAATCATAATCTTTTAATATAAAACTTACAATTCTATCCTTTCATGAAACTATTAAAATATATAATTAACTCATGTGCGATTTACAAAATATTTATCCAAATATTTGGAATGCACATAAAAGTATAGATTAAATTAAGCACAAATCATTTCATTTTCAAAATAATAATGATCGATCTAACATCGTTCCCGCGAAATTTATAAATCAAACACGTTGTTACTTGGCAATCACTTCTTGCAACCTATTCTCATTTACATTAAATTACACTTATCTTTAATAAAATATGTATTTACCTAAAAGAATTGTTTTATAATTTACATTTAAACACTGTTGACAAGATAATGTAAGTTTATTTAAAGTGGAAAAGAATTTCTCTCACAGGTACAATAAAATAACCAAAGGTATCAACATCCTTTGGATCCAGACGAATGCAAATAAAAGGGATTTTTTTCACATAACTCATCCTTTCCCTGGAGATAAGAGACGAACCTCCTCTCGTGGTACCTGTTTCCCACTTGCTTTCGCTCCCACGGATATTTCCATACAAAGGTTCTTCAAGAGGAAACAGTATATTTCACGTATACATTTGTGTCTCCTCTGGCTGTAAATTTAAATATTGGAAACGAATACTTTGAGAAAGCAGTTACTGCTTCAAGAAATATTCGATTGATTCATGGACTGTTACAGATTTAATCTCTTCGTACTTTGCAATATTTAGGGATTTCAATACTATTTTTTATCATGTGCGAAGAGGAATATATCGTGGTATAAGATCTCTGACATCACTAAAAATATGAACATAAAAAAAATCAGCTTTACATTTTTACTTAAGTCATGAATTTATCTCCTCGCTCACAACAAATGATTTTTACTTCAAAAAACATTTTTTTTAAACGTTAAATTAAAATTTGTAAAATTGTAGGGAAAATAATAAGACAGTTGTAATTTATTATGAAAAATTCGTTGCTGACTGTTACTATATGCCAATATTATGATGTAAACTTATTTTCATGAAATATTCATTTGTTGTTGATTTGCTTCTGGCCATGTTTGTGAAATAATTATTTGTTTCATGATTAATTAAAACAGGAAATAGCTTTAGTTTAATAAAGGTAACTAATATATTAAAATTAATATTTTATTCTATGTTTTCGATATTTACAAACTAGAAGGTCAGATCCATTGCCAATAACATTTTAAACTGTATGTAGAATTAATCCTTGTGTTTGGTGTTTTTATCATAAAGATAATTATTTCTGATAAACTTTTTACATTTTAAAATTAAACCAAATGAAATTGATGTAATTGTTGCTAAGGTATATATTAAAATGATAAAAATTAATTTCGATCAAAACATATTGAAGAACAAAAGGTTTTTGATATGATTATCAAAAGGAAGATGGGAAGAAATGGCAATTCCCTCAGTTGATGACGATATAGAAATTCGTCCAAAAACTTAGAATCAAGATTTAGGTTAGTTAAAAAAAACATGGATAAAGCTGAATCTGCTGTATTTCTTCCTTCGTTCCTAATGATAAATGATGACTTCTTGACGTATGAAAACAGCGTACACTTTATATAAATATAATTTTCTAAAGTTATATTTTCAGTCTCAACAAGAATTTAAATTTAATTAAATGTGTTCTTCACAGACATTCTCTAATAAAAAGAAAATTCTTCCATGATGATTCTAAAAATAACCACTGAAACAGCACTTACGACCTTGCTTAACAAGAGCTAGACTTTTACTTCTGAAACTGAAAACATCGTCGTTTTTGCTTTAAATTACCTTCGTTTTCAGGAATACCCAGTTATAAACTACATCTTTTATTCAGAATAGCTTATTATCCGTCTAGAAATATTGTGACACTCTCATCTTGTTTGCTGTTTCTTTGTTAACGATGTCGTTGCGATATACATTTTGGTTGAAAGTATTGTTATCCTGGAGGAAAAAAATATCAGTACTAGGCCAAATATATTTTTACTAGAATGGAAGAAAATAATAGTTTAGATTTTAGTGCATTTCCTTCCAATAAAAACTGAAAACTTTGCATGTATTTTTAGTATTTTTTTTAATTTTACAAATGTGAATGCTTAAATAAATTAAGGCTCTGAACAATATTTTTTTCATTTAAAAAATAATAAAATTAACCTTGTATAAAATATCCTAATTCATGTTCTTGCTCTTATGAGCAAATATCTCTAATAAGTTGAACAGTAGCACAATTATCTACCTTAATACAGATGAATATTGTGTTTCAACAGACTCGTTGTATAATTATCCAGATATAGATACTATACAGTAAATGTTTTAATTGTAAGACTTTTTTCAAAGCCGTATTTTAAATTTCTTTCTAAATATAGTAAGCTACTTGCATTCTTGCTAAATAGGAAACTACTACAAAATGTTTAATTTTGCTATAAAATATAACTGTATAATTTTCAATATATTAATTTAATCTTGCTTAATATATATACATATTTATAACATATAATTTCGATTCAAATTATCACTGGTAGCCGAATTCACTATCTTTATGGCGCGTACAGCGCCATCTATTTTTGGATATCGTACCGTTTTCCCCTTCTTCATGTATCTTCAATCTAAATTTGAACTCATTGTGACTAGTAGTTATTTTTTTATAGCATTTTGAAGGTGGGACTGGAAATTACAATCACCCTGTAAATATATATATATATATATGTGTGTGTGTGTGTGTGTATGTGTGTGTGTGTGTGTGTGTGTGTGTATGTGTGTGTGTGTGTGTGTGTGTGTGTGTGTGTGTGTGTGTGTATGTGCGCGTTTGTCTGTGTGCGTTCGTATTTTATATTATATTTTCAAGAGGTACTTTTTGTGCAATTACATGGTACAGTTAGAACGTTTTCCCACTGCTCTCAGAAATTTGCGCATTCTTATCTGACACTAAGCCATGGATAGTAAAAAAGATTTTTTAATATGTTATTCGCAAAATTTTACATTTCAGAAAATGCATTAATATTGGTGCAAATAAGAAGTATTACAGAACCACTAAATTTTCATATAAAATCAATCATGGTTACTGTAAGTTTGTTTTAAATAAGACAAATTGTGTAAAGATATAATTGCAATAATCTCATTATGCAGTTCTTACCATAATGATGAACAGTAATTGTGTTTTGGAATAGCAATGGAAAGAAATATTGTCAAAAAATAAAACTTATCATAGTTAATCAAAGTAATAATAAACTTTTATTATAAAATATATATATACCATTGTTAAAAGCATGTAACCAGGATCTATCATAATCAATCAGTTATGATGATGATGTCCTTGGTCCTATAATCAATCATAAATGCATGTAGAATGCTGTACGTGATAAATGCTACATGTAACAACTATTAACAAGACTGTATTCAATAGCATAAATTATGATAATTATATATTAAAACTTATTCTACCTGCAATTTTTATAAACATTCTCTATCAAAATATTTTAAGCAATCATTCTTTTAAATGATAACAAATCAGTTTATTTTTTATTTATTAAAAACATTTTTCACAGTTAAAATAATAACGTCTTTAAAATTGGCCATTTGATTTCATTTTTTTCTGTGTTTCAGAAATAAAATATTATCCGTTATACATTTGTATTGAATGAAGTAAAATAAAATGTAGATTCTGAAATGCCTTTTTATGAGATAAAAGAAATAACTTTTTAAAACTCAAAACGAATCAGAAATAACAATAATAAATCGTAAATCACCCTTTATCAGAATGAATGGTTAAGGATTATTCCACCTTTCCAAATCATTAATTTAGAACAAAACAAAAGGGTTCATGGTAAAGCTTGTGTTCTCCCTTGTTATATTAAAAGGAAAAAAAAAAATTCATAAATGAATCTGCCTGGCCTTTTCAATAAATTAAAAAAAAAAAAATCCTCAAAGCACTCGAACGCTTATCACAATTCCTGGTTTTCTGTTTCCGCCGTAATTATTGCTTTGCACGCGATAGCGTATAAAAAAAAACAATTCCGAGTTAATTAATTCTGCTGGTTGAAATATTTCAACAAAAAAATACTCGAGTATTGTAAAAACTGTTCTGAGAATAAGAATTATTACTTTTTTTTTCTTTAAACTGATAACCTCTAGAAAAAAAATGGTAGATAAAAAATAATTCATTAATCACTTTTCTTGGAAAATAAGTATTTATTTTCATATAAAAAAAAACATCCAGTTTTTTTTTTTTTTCAACACATTTTAATTAGAAAAGCACATTGACGCTATGTTAAAAAAAGCACAACTTAATTTAAATGTAATTATTTGTTTGCAAAGTACTCATCGCAATTAATTTTTATGTTTACTAACATTTCTTTTCTTTTAATAAATTAGAAAAAAAAATTATTTATTTCAATACGTATAAAAAATTTAACTCTCATATCCCTAACTAAACATTGATTTGAAAACATAAAGCTTGAAGGGAATCGTCAAAGCATATCATACAATTAAATAAAATGTGTTATCGGAAATGGATTAATTTTGTAATGCGGAATTAATTCCCTATTATTCGTAGAGTAACTATTAATTCCCTATTATTCTTAGACTCTGAAATGCCATTTTATGAAATAAAAGAATTCCAAGCGATTCGGAAAAAATAAAACAATAATAAATCGTAAAACAACCTTTATCCGAATGAATGGGTAAGGGATTTTCCACCTTTCAAAATCATTAATTTAAAATAACAAAAAAGGGTTTATGGTAACGCTTGTGTTCTTCCTTGATATATTAAAAGGAAAAAAAGGTATCATAAATGAAACTCGTGAGCTTTCCGATAAACTAACATAAAAAAATACTCAAATCGCTCGAACGCTTATCAAAACTCTTGGTTTTCTGTTTCCACCGTAATAATGACTTTGCACGCAATCGCATATAAAGAAAACAATTCCGAATTAATTCATTCTGCTGAAATATCTCAACAAAGAAATAGTCGAGCATTGTAAAAACTGTTCTGATAATAACGAAGAATTGAGAAGAACGAAGAATTTTCATTAAATTGATAACCTCTGCAAAAAATAGTAAAGAAAAAAAAGAATTCATTAACCATTTTGCTTCAAGAGAAGTATTTATTTACAAATCAAAAAGATCATCCTGACCCTATTTTTTTTAATGTTTCTTTTTTTTTCAAAACATTTTAATTAGAAAAGAAAAATTGACGCTATGTTAAAAAAAATGACATCGTAATTTAAATGCAATTATTTGTTTATAAACTACTCCTCGCAATTAATGTACATGTTTAACTAACATTTTTTTTTCTGTTAATAAATTTTAAAAAAATCATTACATTAATTTCAATACATATAAAAAATTTAAGTCTCACATCTCTAACTAAGCATTAATTTGAAAAATAAAGCAAATTCATCAAAGTTATCATACAATTAAATAAAATGTGTTATCGGAAATGGATTAATTTAGTTATTCGGAATTAGTTCCCAGATGTACCATTATTAGTAGAGTAACAGAATTTTCTGAAATAATAATCGATTTCACCTTTGTGTATTCCCTGAAATATGGATAGATAAATTACACACGACGATTTATACATTTGGTGTTAATTTACTGATATTATATATCAACAATTTAATTTAACTGTAATTATTTGTTTCTAAAATATTTGCAATTAATTTACATGTTTAACTGACATTTTTTTCTGTTAAAAAATTAGGAAAAAATAATTACATTTATTTTAATATATATAAAAATATTTCATTCTCATATGACTAATTAAGCATTGATTTAATTCCCAGATAAACCATTATTCGTAGAGTAATTTCATTTTCTGAAATAATAGTTAACATCATACGTAGTTGTGCGTTCTCTCAAATGGGGATATCTAAATTACACACTACGATTTATGCATGTGGTATTGATTTAATGATTTTCTTATATACCACCAATTTAACTTTCAGTATTCATAGCAGTATTGGAAAATGGCTATTTAAATTTGATAGCTATAAAAAAAAGCATTGACAGTCAAGCTCCCTGATGGTAATTTATTTGCTTTTTCTGAATTTTTGATTTATTTTTTCTTTTTTATAATCTGAAAATGGACATCTGCAAATTATATAAAGATAAATAAACATTAAAAATTTTAATCAAAAATTGTTATAAAAAAGCAACATTTTTTTTTTGTAAATTACATTTCAAGTTTTACAAGCATGTGCGTTGTCAAAATAATTTTCTGTTTCAGAAAATGGTTCTAAGAAAATACGAGAATAACTTAAGATTGGAAACTGCATATTAAGCAAAACAGAAATTCATTCATAACTTCAGAGCAAATTCAAAAGCCCCTGGTATCAGTACAATACAGGATAAAATCAGGATGAATACAAATTCTTTGAGAGAAATGAAATAATTTCTTTTATATATCCTTCTCCCCTTTCAGAGAGTTGTGAGACAAGTTTCTTCTAGTGTTATCTGTTTCCTGCAGTTTTTGTTCCTACGTGCATTTATATACAATAAAAAAACCTTAAAGCGGGAAAAAAACCTTCTCATATTTTCTTGTGTGGCTCATTCAGTTGCATAGTTCAGTATTGGAATCAGACGCTTTGGGAAGGAAGTTACTACCAAAGAATCACTTTATGGATTGCTGGGGTTTTTATCTTTAGGAAATATTTTCTTACCTCTTCGTGTGATATTTTCGTTAGGGATACTTCCCCTTCCCACTTTACTTAAAATATGCACTTTGTAAACTTTTTGAAACATTTTAAGATTCTGATAAAATATTAATTCAGAGAACAATATCAAGTTCTATTTTTTAAAATTAAATATTAGACAAAATGTTTTCAATCATTTTCTATTTTATTTCTAACTGGCAGATACGAATTGTTATTAATAACATGTATACGGGATCTCTGATTTGAAAAAAAAACAATAAAAGCCGTAAATCAACCTTTATCCGAAAGAATGGGCAAGGAATTTTCCACCTCTCAAAATCATCAATTTAAAGCATAAAAAAGGGTTTATGGTAAAGCTTGTATTCTCTCTTGATATATTAAAAAAAAGATGTTTCATAAATGCGATTGTTTGACCTTCTCGATAAATTAAAAAAAATATAAATACTCAAAGCTCTTGAATGCTTATCAAAATTCTTGGTTTTCTGTTTCCGCTGTAACTATTGCTTTGCACGCGATCGCTCCTGAAAGAAAAAACAATACGGATTTAATTAATTCTGTGGGTTGAAATATTTAAACATACAAATACTCGAGTATTGTAAAAACTGTTCTGATAATAACGGGGATTGTGAGATGGACTCTGAATTATTTTTTTTTCATTAAATTGATAACCTCTGAAAAAAATGGTAGATAAAAAAATTGAATTCATTAACCATTTTGCTTTAGAGAAGTATTTATTTTCATATCAAAAAGATCAACCATGACCGTTTTTTATAATGATTTCTTTTTTTCAACACATTTTAATTAGAAAAGCAAATTAACGCTATGTTAAAAAAAATGACAGCGTAATTTAAATGTAATTATTTGTTTCTAAAATACTTCTCGCATATAATTTACATGTTTATCTAACAATTTATTTCTGTTTATAAATTTAAAAAAAATTATATTTATCTTAATACATATAAAAACATTTCATTATCATATGACTAATTATGCATTGATTTTTTTCACAGATGAGCTATTATTTTTAGAGTAATTGAATTTTCTGAAATAATAATTGATTTTACAGTTTTCTCAAATGTGGATATCTAAATTACACACGACGATTTATGCATGTGATATTGATTTAATGATCTTATATATGGCCAAGTTAATTTTCAGTATTCATTGCAGTATTGCTAAATGGCTACTTAAATTCAATGGCTATAAGACTTAGCATACTTAGACAGTCAAACTCTCTGGTGGTAGTTGGTTCTCTGGTTCTCTGGTTTATTTGCGTTTTTTGAAGGAATAGGATATTCATAGGAATCGAATTTAATTTCCTGAAGAATTCGTATTTAATTTCGGAATTTTTTTCTTTTATAAATTCTCTTAATTTCACACTAATTTACTTGTTGTAAGTAATAAAAATAAATCTCACAAGAAGAAGAATCCGCAAAATGTACATCTACAAAATGATATAAGATAAATATACATAAAGACTTTAATCAAAAAATTGTTGTTATAAAAGATTTTCATTTTTTTTAAGTTTTCGAGTGTTTCAAGCATGCGCATTGTTAAAATAATTATTAGTTTTTGATAATGATTTTAACAAAACACGAGAATTACTTAGAGTGAAAACTGAATACTAAAAAATACAAAAATATATTTATACTTGCAAAGCAAAATCCAAAGCACCTGGTATCAGGATAATTCATGATCGAATCTGATGACTACAAATACCTTGGAGAGAAATGAAATAACTTTTTTCTCAACCTTGTACCTTTCAAAGAGTAAGGAGACAAGTTTTTTCTAGTACTATTTGTTTCCTGCAGGTTTTTGATCCCATGAGTATTTCTATATAAAAAAGCAAACCTTGAAGGTGAAACAAAATCCTTCACATATATTCTTGTGTGGCTAGTTCAGTGTTGGAATTAGGAGCTTTGGGAAGGGCGCAACTACACTTTATGGATTGCTATGCATTTTGTCTTCATGGGAACATTTCTGAACTCTTTGTGTAATATTTCCGGCAGTGATACCCATCATTTGTTCGTTTTACCTAAAAAGTACAATTGGTAAAGTTTTGAAAATTTTTTATGAAAAATCAATAGAGGGAACCAGATCCAATTTTGATTTATAAAAGAAGTATATATTAGAAAAATATTTTATTACTGATTGGCAGGCGAGAACTTTTATCGATAAACTAGATTCAAGATCTCCGTTTATGTAATATTTTCATTTCTATGTATTTATTTCCAAAAAAGTTCCATTTCTAAATTATTCTAAAGGAAAAAAAACACATGGTTGTTAGTAAATAATATAAAATGCGCTGGCCTCTTTAGATCAACACTTTAGATCAATTCCTTTAGATTTGGCAAAAACGTTTTAAGATGAATATTAATTAACAAATAATTGAAAGGCTTCTGACCAGTTATTTGGTTACTATAAAAGTAGATCTAAATAGTAAAATATTTATTATTAACGGCAAAGCGTTCTTCATATTCTTGATTGCTTGTTTATTATATTATGTTATTGATCTTTTATTATACATAAATAAACGATAAATATATATAGTATCTATAGATGTTAGATAATTTTTGAGGATTTTACTGTGGGTTCAGGAAGCAAGTTACTGTTATTGCATGCAGCTCATGGCCTTCAAAAGCTCCACATTTCTTATTTATTATATTATATTTCATTTTTTATTTCTATTTTGGCTTTTTTTTATCTCTATTTCTGGTTTCTTTTTCTTAGTTATTTATAACAAAGTCTTCTATATTAAATAATTCATTCACGGTTCAAGTTTAATAATATGTTTTTAATAATTACAAATTAATAAATTATCTTTTTATATAATTAAATATTAATAAAATTGTTCAGTAAATAAAATAATATACTTTCTATGCAAGGCTAGAGGCATATTTATTTTATTCTTATTTTTAATATTACATCTCGTATATTTATCTTGATTTTGAATTTTTTTTAATACTATGTAATTTGTATCAGCCTTTTTTAATATACTTTTTTTTCCTTTACTGAATATCTTTTTATTTAGAGGAATTTAATATTGGACATAAAAGTAAATATGTTTCACATAATGAAAGTTTACATTAACGTTTATTCATGTTAAGTCAATTTCCCTTCTCCAAATGAATTAATGATGTGTAAAATATTTATTTGCTAACGTATGCTATTAAGAAATGTTTAAAATGCTGACTAAATAAATCCATTTTTTAATATAATTATTTTTTATATTTTAAATATTGAGGTAAATTATTTTTTCATTAGGTAAAATATTTTAAAATATTGCATTTGGTGTTTAATATTCTACTATTCATTTTTATATTTTTAAGAACAATACACAAATAACCTTTTTAGTAATTTTCAATCTATTTATTATATAAATTTTAAGTCCATTTAGATTTTCTTAACTGAGGAGATAGTTATTGATTATTGTTCATATTATATAACACGTTTTCCTGACATTTTATAATGACTTCTCTGGCATTTTTCCTTTAATTTTTTTTTTTATTTCACCAAAAGCATTTATATTAGTGAAAATCCTTTTTAATAAAGAAAATGTGTTTTAAGTTTCTAATTTTTATTTAGCCTTTTAGTGTACTTTGGATAAACAGAACAATTACTATGTGAAATTATAAATGTACGCTTTGAAACCATAAAAATACCATAACAGCACCCTATATTATAGATGGAGTGTTAAACTAAACATTGAAATGGTTTAATATATTTTCACATTCTTTTCGGCAAGATTTGTATAATTAACATGATTGTAAAAATTCTTTAAAAATATAGTTTTATGCATGCCTTGTAAGACAAGGCTGTTGCGATTGTTTTAAACATTTTATCTGTCATTCCTGAATATATTGATTTAATATTTGAATCACTTTCCATTAAAGTTGGACCTAAATTGCAGCACTTTGCAGAACGACAAAACCATTTTTAAGATCCCACAAAATCCATACTCGATCCAAACCTATACTCAATTTTATATATCTGTGTTAGTTGTAGTAAGCTGGTGGAAAATACTGTGAATTTACGAATTTAAAATCCAACAAGCGATGCCGATATAAAGTATTGTTTTTCTGAGCGGTGGATGTACAGTATAAATCTAAAATGTTCTTTAGTTAGATCGAAGAGGAAGATACGAACTTCCCACGTAACAACCCTTGGAGGAATTCTTTCAATATTGTGAAGGACAAATGTGGTTGAATTGCAGTAACGACAGCACAATTTTATTCATGCACAAAAGTCAAATCTAATATCACCATTTTTATACAGCTATTTATTAGCGTTTTTAGCTGTCCACTTTAAATAATTCTTGATTTCTTTTTTAATTATTGATATTATTTATTTTAAATTTTATACTGTACACATGAAGAAATTTCATGTTCCATTGGATTTTTTCATTTGATGTGTTGAAATTTTATCCCAGCAATGGATAAATTCAAAAGTGTAGTTTAGAATATAATTTGTATATAATACATTTTATTCAAAGACTGCTATCAGTAACAACATATCAACAGCAAATATTATTGTGTTATACATCGAAATGACTAGATGTTGCTGTATTTTTAGAAAAAGTAATTTCGGAAATTGCATTGGGATTATTAATAATATATTTTTAATCATTTTTGTAAGCAAAAAATCATATATTGTACTTAAAAAACTCTGGTGTTGAAATTGCAGAAAAACTTTTTTCCGTTATGTTAATGCGATATAATATGAGAATTTTTCCATCTTACAGATATTTACATTTAAATTGAAAATGCATTTAGTGACTTTGTTTGCTATGCATGAAATGTCAAAACCATATATATTTCTAAACAATTAATTTTTTTCATTCTGCAAATTCTAAGCATAAGTTAGAATTTCCTATTGCTTTTGGCACCCTTCAAAATGAAAGAAATCTAGCCGTATTAAATTCTGACCCCGTAAATATTTGTAATTATATTGATTATAAAAGAGAAGAAAATATTATAAGGAAAGTTTATAGTTAAATTCAGTGAATCTTTTATCCAAACAATTTTGAAATTAAAGTGATAAATCATTTTCTCTTTCAATCGCATTGATATTTTCGAAATAAATATCATATTACTTATAGACTTCATCATAAGAATAGACTGATTCAGAAATTCCACTTACAAAAAAGTAAGCACTTCCCGAAATTCAAAGTGGTGCAAGATGATGCTCAAAAATAAATAGGAATTTCTGAATTTGTTCGGTTTCAAATTCATATGTCTCTGAATCATATCAGATGTCCTCTCAATCATTATATATCTATATTATATCCGAATATATGCATATTGGCTGTTGCGATTTATTGATTTACATAAATGTATCATCTGTTGAATTTCCGTATAATTGAATGGCACTATTGTAATTACGACCAGCATTACTAGCACTTAGTGCATCAGCGTTGTCAGCGTTATTGATACAAGGAACATAAGGGCGATTATATTAATAGATTCATTATTTATGGTGAAGGCAAGCATCTTTAAAGATATTTTAAATCCATATGATAGGTAAGAGTATGTTAAATAAGCAGAGCATCTCAGTTCAATAGCTCTCTCATCAATAAGTATTAATCTGGTGATTTTGCTTGTAATATGATGCATTAGTAAGTTGGTATATGTTATGAGTTTGCCATATCCTAATATATCCCCTCAAGAATCAAAATTCATTTTAATATACAATATCTTGAGAATTACTAGAAGTACATACATACATACTAGTACATACGACATATTTAGTTTAGAATACCTTCATTTTAAAAACCATCCCGTAATAAATTACATTAGTCCAAAATATCTTATAATCAATCCGGAATTCCCTGGAAATTTAATAGTATTGTTTATGGTGTTAATGAGTCGTTGATTTGTTTTAAAAGCATTAATCAGTATATTTCGGTAAATACAATCTTATCTTTAGTGAATATAAAGTTTATATTTGTTAAAAAATATTGTTTTTCATATACCTTATAGAATTGGACGTTTTACACATTATGAATTAAATGAATTTAGTATTTCTGTATGTTAATCTGTTTTTCACTCTCATGCTCACAGTTAACTAGCCATTACTGATTTTAACAGATTTCGCATTCATATGCCCTCTGAATCATAACACATCTAGATTATGTGCGAATATATCTGAGGGCAAATGAAATTTATTGATTTACTTGAATGTATCAGCTGCTGAATTTCCGTTTATTTCAGTGCAATATAATTGAATGACACTATTGTAATTATGACCAGCATTATTGGCACTTACTGCGATCAGTGTTACTGATACAAGGGACATAAAGATGATTATATTAATAGATTCATTATTCAAGGGATGGTAAGTATATTCAAAGATATTTTAAATGTATATAATAAGCCAGAATATGCTGAGTATGCAGGGCATCGCAGTTCCGCCTGAATAAGTATTAATCTCGTGATTTTGCTCCTTCTTGTGTTATACTATGATGGATTAGTATGTTGGTATATGCTGTGAGTTCGTGATATCCTGACATTTATCCTCACGATTCACTTTTCATTTCAATACACAGTATCTTGAGCATTAAGAGAACTAGTGAGCTATATTAATGTAATAAGCCTAATTTAAAAGGTTTTTAATTGAATATTTTGTTGTATGATTAAATATAACCATAGTTCGAGTATTTTATAAAGGAATTTTAAATATTTTGAAGTTTTGTATGTATTACAAGTGTTTTACAGAAATTTTGGTATTATTACCTTTATATCAAATTTTATTATCAAGGTAAGATGGAGAATTAAAAAAATGTATAATAATTTATATATAACATAAAAAATATTTGCGAAATAAACGCAAACTTTTTGAATAATAATTATTAAAAGAATGTCGATATATTTTTCGAATGATGGGCATTTTCATCTAATGTCATCTCCTACTAGAAGGATAGATATGCGCTCCACAGTGAGCAGGAACCTATATTTTGATTTAATAAGTGGTATTTAGTATTGTTTTAATTTAAAATTTTATGCGTATTTAATTACAATATCTTAATGGATTATTAAAATATATAATGTTTTATACTCGAAGCATTTTTTTTTTAAATTAATATAATAAACTAGTAATTTATTTCAATTAAAATATTTAACCAAGTTAATTTTAAAATCAAAATTAATTAATTTTTGTAAAGGATCTAATCATTTTATTATGTGTGCAATCATAAATTGGTTGAATTTAAAAGCATAAAAATCATAAAATTATTTTTTTTTTATTTTGCATCTGAAAAATATTAAAATGAGTGTTATATTTGCTCAGATATTTTAGATATCTATTCGTAATTTTATTTTAAATTTTAAAGTATATAATTGACTTTTGTATAAATATATACAGTTTATGTAATATGTTCATATATTTTACTTCGATATAGTATATATTTATTAACAGATATCATATAGTTCAAATAATAATTATAAGGATTCATTATATGCTAAATGCAATGAAAAAAAGCATAAAATATCTTTTTAAAATATTAATTAAAAAACTTAAGAGAAATGTAAACACAATGTTGTCATATTTAAACATTTGATACAAACAATGAAACAAACATAGCGCAATGTAAAGTTTTTTTCATTGTTTGTATCAAATGTTTAAATATGACAACATTGTGTTTACATTTCTCTTAAATAGAAGAACTCATAGAAACTCATAGAAACGCTGCAAATTTTACGTGCCAACAATGAAATTGTAGAAAAGGTCTTTTTGCGATCATCACAATGAATACAAAAGGGTACTTAAGATAAGTGATATTTACTTATGATACTTAAAGTTGATTCATTCGCCTATGCAAAAATAAGATGCCCAATGGACGTGAGAACACGGGAAAAAAAGCGTCTAGCCAGGTATTGATCACCAATAGTACAAAAAATTCTGAAGAAACATGATATTAAATATATTCTCCACTTGAAATACGGGCATTATAGCTATATTAAATCCCGTAGACAAAATTGCATAAGGTGGACTGAACCGAAAACCTCAGAAGGACCGTAATATAACATGCATTAATTAACAGTTCGAATTGAATAACACAAATGGGTGAATACATTGCCTTTACGTGAAAAGAGATCCATGCCAGACAGATGCCATTAATGTTCAGCAAATGCGTACAGAACAGGATTGTAAAATGAGATCCTTTACATTGGCCATAATTGCAATGCATAACCATAATAGCCATAATTGCAATGCATAACCATAATAGCCATAATCGCAATGCATAGCAAAAACCATAAGTACAATTCAAACTTCTGTTGCACATAGTATGTTGACTGGCATGCAAAGTTTAAGAAACGATATAAATTTAAATCCCAACAAAATTGTAGAAAAGGTATTTTTGCGATCATCACAATGAATACCTTAATTGTATTCATTCGCCAATACAAGAACAAGATGCCTCATGGGACGTCAGGAAAAGGGAAAATAAGCGCCCAGTCAGAAAGTCTAGTGCTGTAATACAATAAAAATAATGACTAAAGATGCAATTTAATTTGTTCTCCACAAGTGAATTATAGCTAAATAAACCAACTGGATGAATTTATATAAGGTGAGTTGAACCGAAAACCTCAGAAGGACCGTAATGTAACATGCATAGTTCAACAGTTTGAATTGAATAACACCAATGAATGACCAATACATCGCCTTTACGTGAAAAGAGATCCAGGCCAGACAGAGGTCATTAATGTTCAGCAAATGCGTACAGAAAAGGGTTGTAAAATGAGGTCCTTTACATTGGCTAGACGTCTTCATGAAGGTAGCTTATTTGGACATCTTCCTATAAACTGATAACCGTCGGTGGTTCTGTTTAGTCTGGTATAAGACTGGATATTTCATTAATCGATTCGGGTTATCTTTACATATAAGAGTCGTTTCAGTGTTATTAGCGATATTAGAAAGCAGTGAGTCGAATTTATGCCATGGATTATCATTGAAAGAGACCATTACTATGGTCCTGGATTGGCGGTCTGAGAAATCATTATGTTGAACGTGCAGATTGAGTTCCAAATATTAGATGGAGTCACATGTTGTCGGAGATCGTTTTGCCAACAAGTGATCTTCCCATCTTTTCTCAGGTGCCATTGGTGCAAACATTAGGATAAATAACTTATTTTTAAATCGCTTCCCAAAATCATTTCTGTATAAAGTCAATTTTTATCTAAAGCAATCTTGCAAAAAATATCGTTTTACATTCACCATTCTCTCTCCCTCTCTCTTTCTCTCTCTCTCTCTATATATATATATAGTATATACATGTATATAGTATATATATATATATATATATATATATATTAACTAAGTGTGATTTCCATTGCCTGTTTCTATAGGTATGCCCATTGATTAGAGCTCATTCCTAGAGTAGTGTATAAATTAATAAAATGTTACCAATATGGTTAAAGTTCTACAAATAAAGGTATGCACTGACATTTTAAATTTTCATTCTATTTATATATCACAAATCATATGGCCGTAAATTTAAGAGAAATATTAGAGTATATGATATTTCTTAAAGATATCTTCATTTTTTGAGGTTATTAGAGAGTTTTTGCCTACCGTATTTCGGACGTCCGTTACCTTTTTCTACCTAGCGCGCATGCTCATAGGAAATTGTGCATGCGTATCTGTAATAATATTTCCTACTGAACATGCGCGCGAGGGAGAAAAAACTAACGGACGTCCGAAATACGATATGCAAAAACTCTCTATTATCTTGATAGTACCAGTAAATACAAATCAAGCTTTGAGAAAAATAACAGTTAGAATTTTCATTAAGATACAAAATTGTATTATTTTTTTGTAGAGCAACAGAATTCAAATTCATACAGCTTTTAGTAATTTGTTCAACATCAAAGCGATCATCACTTTATTATATCTAAAGGTGCGAAAAAGATTCGTGAATCAAAATAAATACCCCAGATAGTTGCAATCAACATTTTCGACCTTAAAATAAAGATCGGAATAGCAGAATTCATGACCATATGTAACAACAAGAGCACGGGTTTTATTCCGCAAGCAAGCGTAAGAAGTCATATTTAATTTTAAATTCCTACATTTTCAAGAATGCCCCATAAGAAATTACATTTGTACAAAATATCTTTTAATCTGTCCAGAATTCAATGGAAATTTAATGCTGTGGTTTGTTGGTGTTAATAATGTCGTTGGTTTGGTTTAAAAGCTTTGTTATTCTCAAGGAAATATATATATATCTATATATATACCCACACATATATATTGCTCCTTAAATAGAAGAACTTTAATTTCTGTATTTAATTGTATTTTCTTTAATTGTATAGGAAATGCCAAACGTTGCGCTTTATCTTTTTTCTCACAGTCATTGACAGTTATATGAAATAAAATTCTTAATTTTTTTTCTATTCTTGAATATTGTAATATAAGGTTACATTTTCTGTTTTAATTATGATTTTTATTTGTTTAATAATCAAAATAAATACACATTGTCTATATGAAAAAACACGTATGCTTTTTATACACTCATATGCTGCATAAGTTTTAGTCAGTCAAAAGATATTAAAAAAAATAATAGAAATAAAATAGAAAACTTTAAGAGTTCATTTTCAATTAAAAATCTGTTAAGTCTTTATTGTAAATAAAATCTCTGAAAACTTACAACATTTCAATTTACTCTAATTTTTTTTTCATAAATTATCATTAATATAAATAAAGAGTTAAATTTTCTTATTATATGTATTCCATATAAATTTCCTAGTCTTAATAGGAAATTCCAATTATCATGAAATTTATTTCAATATACAATTTAATTAAATATTTCGGAAAGTACAATCATTTTTCTAAAAGTGTATATAAAGTTTATATTTCCTTTTAATAACTATTGAATTTCATATTCCGTATAAAATTAAGCGTTTTACACATTACAAAATAAAATGAATTTAGAATTTCTATGCGTTAAACTGGGCTTAACTATCAAGCTCATAATTAATTATTTATTTCTGAATTTAACAGATTTTACATCTATGCGCGCTCTCAATCATGTCACATCTAGATTACGTACGAAGATATCTGCCTGCAATTACGATTTATTGATTTACTTAAGTGTATCAGCTGTTGAATTTCCGAATAATTCAGTACAGTATTATTGAAGGACACTATTGTTATTACGGCCAGCATTACCGGCACTTACTGCGATCAGCGTTGTCAGTGTTATTGATACAACGAAGCTAAAGGTGATTATATTAATAGATCCATTATTCATGGGGAAGGTAAGCACCTTTAAATATATTTTAAATGCATATCATAGGTTAGAATATGCTAAGTATGCAGGGCATCGCAGTTCCACCTGAATAAATGTTAATATGGTGATTTCTCCTGTTCTTGTGTAGATATAATATGATGGATTAGTATGTTGGAATATGTTGTGAGTTCATGATATCCTGACATAAATCCTCATGGATCAAGTCTCATTTTAATATACAATACCTTTAACATTACGGGAAGTAGTGAGCTATAATAATGAAAAGAAACGAATTTCTTATGAAGAATATATTTTACAAAATTATAAACTACTAAAATTGGAATGAACTTTATTTTAGTTTGAAATTTATCTGATTAAAACTTACTGTAGTTTTTATTATTTAAAACTAAACTCCCAAAATTTTCATTTGTTGGAAGATGTACTAAATTTTTTCAAACGACTACATGTCCGATGTGGAAGATTTACAGAGCAATAAAAGACTAAATGTCAAGAAAATTCAATTTACTTCGGAAAAATACTTATTTGATATCCGGAACTGTTAAAAGAAAGACAGGAAAAAATTTACGCCTTTTTTAATAACGAAAAAAGGATTAATGTCAAAGAAAAAGACATTTATTGAACATCAGGCTGTAAAGTCCAAGATACGCCAAGTTATTGGTACAAGTCCAAGTTTCTTAAAACAAAGGGGTGAACAAACTTCTGAATCTGATATATAGCTTTTCAAAGGAAACTTTATAGCATGGCATTAGCAACGGTTGCATCTTTAAGCAGTATTATTGTGGGGGTTTGAAATCACTGAACTACCTAATCAGAAAATAATTGTTAAAATATACTTAGTTGGGATTCCTGAAAATTTAAATGTTAGTTGACAATAATTAAATTATTTAGAAAAATAAAAAGTTAATAAATTTTAAAAACTGTAATGACGATTATGGTGTCATTAAAGATCCCTTACAAAGTAAAATTTAAAAAGTAATCCAATATAATTTTCATGCAAAATCAAAACATTGTATGTCAAGGAAGTCACCATCCTGGTCAGTGTTTATTATATGATTAATTCAAGAAATAAATATGAATAGTATTATAAGTTTTTAAAAGTGATATGTATTTCGTGTAATAAAATTATGGCTTGTATCACTGAATAACTGTGTAATTTATAGCACTCATTGAATAATTTTTGATATATACAGCATAAAAAATTTTCTTTTGTTGCCTAACATAATGTCATTCTTAATGCTAAAATATTTATTTAGATAATATTTTAATAATGTGATTATCTTAGGTAACAAATAATAATGATGTAAAAGGATTTTATAATAAAGAAAATTGGGAATTAAAAATTTTATGATGAGTGAAAAGTTAATTTTGAAACTTTATCAATTTTTAAATGAAGGATGATTTACCCGAAACTAATAAAATACCTAAAACAAAAACATAAAAAAACAAATTTTCATATAATGTTTAAAAATAATTGGTTTTTTTTACAGATACCTTAATTTTCCATTGAGTGTTTCAACTGATATACTAATATCAAAAGAAATTTTATAACAACTAAACCCCCATTCAATAACATAATATATTCTGTTTATTTAAAACAACTTTATTCATATCACAAAATTGACAAAACAATTTTCTTTTGATAAATTTCAAAATTATTTCAGCAAAGTAATTAATTAATGAAATTGTTACTTTACAGCCTAACTTATTAATAACGTAAGTTAAAATATCATATTTTTATATAGTTACCATATTTTTATATAGTTACATATTTTTATCATATTTTTATATATCAGAGTAATTAATTAATAATATCATAAGTATTTCAACAGAAAATACTCGATGAAAAGAGAACATTAAGAAAAACATTTAAAATTCATATGTCTATTTATGAATATTAAAAGTGATGAGAAATCTGTTAAAATTTAGATATTTAAAATAGTAAAATAGTAATAGTCTATACATATTACGCAAGTTCCAAGATAATGTTTGTTGGTATACCGAAGACTTTAAGATAATATACAATATTTAGTTTCAAATTCTCTTTCAGAAAATATCCAAAAAGTTTAATAAATTCAAATATATTAGCACATCGATATTTTGCAATCCTGAACATCTTCTGACAACCTCGTTGGTATATTATACTTGTCCTATTAAAAGGGATAAATATTTATGGCTTTTGCCAAGGAAGCTTACACATTAAAAAGCATTACACTTTCGAGACTTATTAGAAAGCTTTTAAAGCTGGTGTCTCGAAATTTTAATTTAATTTATGCAAAATGCAGAGATTTGTATAAGAATAAGTTTTAAATACTTTCCCTCCTTATATTGCTTAAAAGAGATCCACTTACTGTGAATAATGGATGAGAGAAAATAATCTTATTCTTCGAATAAAGCAGACAACTTTTTGTTTTTGTTGTTATTACCAGTTATCATGCCTAAACTCCCTTATATCTTTACTTTTTCATCGTGCTATTAATTTAAACAGTGAAATTAAATAGTATGTTTCGTTTCATTTTAAGATTCATGTTGCCTGTGGCATATACTAGTAAACATTTTAAAATTGGTTAATTGGTTACTTTTTTAACAAGTTTATATTTCTGTTAAAATATATCTGAAAATGTTAAATTCTATTATAATAATATTTTTAAGATATGAGAGTTTTATTATAATAATAATTCACCTGTAATATAAAGGAACTCCTTCAAAAAATTAACTTATTGATCTTAAGGTACACTGTAAAAAGGTCACAAATCATTTAGGTTACTATTTTTCTTAAAATTCCTAACTACAGTATATTGATAAAAGTATTGACATGGGATTCTCTAAATTTACAAAGGCTTTAATTGACTTATGATTATTGTACAATAATTTAAAATGGCTAAATCAATTAGAGTTGTTTGTCACTATGGTAAAATGAAGAATGTGTGTTAAAAAAATATTTTTTTTATTTTTAATAAGCTAAATTATTTTAAATAGAAATTACAACACAACTTAATTAGCTTTTCGTATTTTAAATTTCTTAAGATAACTTAAGTAATAAAGCTTCTTAAGATCATTACGTGAAAAAAAATGTTTCATTGTTAAACTCTAAGTAATAGGACAATCAAATTTTAAGAAAATGTTTTAATAACATTTTGTTGGAATACTCATTTATAAATGCAAACGTGTTCTTTTTTTAATTAAAAAAATTAACACTGGTGCAGAATTTTTAAATACAGATATGTATATATAATTTTTCTATGTTTAAAAAAAAAAACCAAAGTACCAAAGTGATATTAAAAAGTGGGATTTGATTAAAAAGTAAGATTGATTAAAAGATATTTCTTATCCTTAGCATTACTGTTGTATTAGTTCTCATTTCAATTTAATTTTTCACAATGAGTTTATTCGTGGTCAGTTATTTTTAGAGTTAATTTTTATTCATTATAGTTATTAAAAATAAGCATTTTTTACCCATTAAGC
Organism: Caerostris darwini; assembly: GCA_021605075.1. Classification (NCBI taxonomy): domain Eukaryota; kingdom Metazoa; phylum Arthropoda; class Arachnida; order Araneae; family Araneidae; genus Caerostris; species Caerostris darwini. The sequence continues at coordinate 106,280 of BPLQ01009124.1, forward strand.
TATTTAAAGGATCATGCTGTGGCTTCTTATTAAAGAAATTACGTCATAGAAATCAAAACTTTAATAAATATCAACCTTTTAATATGTAAAGCAAACACTTTTCTGACAAAAACACACTTTATTCATGAGAAATTTTTATTCTAAAAATAATTTACGTTTGCTTTTTAAAAAATATACTTCGTTGATAATTAAAATATAAAAAAATAATTAGAAAGAAGAAGAAGTTGGTAAAGGTAATCATAGCTTTGAACAAAATATTCAGTTTTCAATAACATATTTTTTTTTAAGGCAAAGGTAGTGATTATAAGATGAAATGAATCGCTCTTATTAATTTTTAATTTTGATATCGCAAATTCTTCTAGAAATTTTTAATTAATTTGCCAGTATAATTTTTTATTAATGCCCTAATGATTTTTTAATACATCTTTATTATTATTTTAAAGAATTAAACTCATATATACCATAGAAAAAAGTTTTGAATTTATTATTGCATCAATGAGATATTTTTGATATATCGTATTTGCTATAAACATTTAATTAATAAATTAAAAAAATAATGTTTAATCAGTTTTCGAAATATGCAGTCAATCTTAAAAATTAAAAAAAAAAATAATAAATTTGAAAACATATCAGAATAAAAGGTCATATGATATGCAAGGTTATTTACCAAACAGTACCAAATAACCAAACTCTATTGAAAAATGAAAAGACAAATTGTTTATAAAAGCATGTTTTAATTTAAAGAAAGTGGATTTTTTGGTCATTTTGTTTGAATTACATTCATTTAAAAATTAAATAAATTCAATAAAAAAAAATTCTATAATAATAAATGAGAAAATTCAAAAGAAATAATTTCTTTCTACATTTTTATTAATCTCTTAATTTTCCTTTATCTCGCTTCTATAGTGATTTTCCTTTTTTTTTCATTTATTCAACTAATTTGAGATAATATTACTTTAGGCTACTGTTTTTTTAAATTATGGTTTTTAAATAAGTTTCAGGGATGTTTTATTCATATGAAAATAATTTCGTTCAAATGAAAAAAGTAAGGAAACAAATTTGAATATATTTAAAATTATATTCCTAATTCCATTCCTAAATTGTAATCCTTCATAAAAATTCCAAAAAAAAAAAAAAAAAAAAAAAAAAAAAAATTTCCAGAGAAATAAAATTATTATTTTTTATAAGTACATCAAGGGATTTATCATTATTTATTTTGTTTAAAATGCAATTTTAAGTATTTAAATATTTGTCATTGATTGCCTACAAAATATTGATAAACTTTTTGTAAGAATTCATTCCATGATTTCTATTATACACAAATGGGGTTATATGCATTATTTCACTCAGAAAGAAATTAGAATATAAGAGGATTGTTTACAAATAAAATGTACAAGTCAATATTTTTTTTTAAAAAATTGAAAACTTGCTACAAGCTTCAATATTTTTTGAAGATATAAAAACGCAAACTGGACAAATTTAGAAACTGTTGAAATTTAGAAATTCGCATAAGATATTTATTTGAATATTATTTTCAAAATATCTTAATATTCAAAAATATTTATATATATCTTTGAATTTAATTTTTCAAAATACATTTTTCCAATATAATTTGTTGAAATATTTCAAGTACCAATATTAATTATTTCAGAAAACTAATATAAATATTTTTTTAATTCTGATCGTGTGCGCAGAAAAGAAAAAGAAATTAAAATGTTTGATTTGCCTTAAATCTCATAGAGATGTTTTTTAATTCTTTAAGTTCATATATAGATTCGGATACACCGTTTCATTTATGAAATCTTAATAATATATATATAACATGCATGATGACCTTAAAAGGATATTTTTTGCAAGATTGCGTTAAATAAAAATTTAATTTCAATGCAAATTATTTTGGAAAGCGATAAAAAAATAAATTTAAATTAGATTTTATACCAATAGCACACATCGGAAAAGATGTTAAGAACACTTGCTGACGAAACGATCTTCGACAACAGGTTGAACTCAATCCCCACGTTCAATATAATGCTTACCCAGACGAGCAATCCAAGCCTATCTTAATGGTCTCTTTCAATTATACTAATGGCGTAAAGTCGAGTCACTGCTTTCCAATATCTCTAATAAAACTGAAACGACTCTTATATGTAAAGATAACCCGAATCGATTAAGGTCCTATCCAGTCTTATAACAGACTAAACAGAGTCACCGATGGTCAGCAGTTTATGAGGACGATGGCCAAATAGGCTACCTTCATGAAGACGTCTAGCCAATGTAAAGTGCCCCACTTTATATGCCTTTTCTGTACGCATTTACTTGGACATTAATGGACATCGATCTCTTTTCACGCAAAGGCTATGTATTGGTCATTCCTTGCTGTTATTCAATTCGAACTGTTTTAATAATCAACTGCTATAATAACTTTTTCTTTTAAAATGTTGATTGAAATAAAATATTAGAAAAAAATATATATATATACAGAATGAGAAATATTTTTTTGTCTCGGAAATTTGTTGCCTTACATGTTATAAATAAATAAAATTCTAACTTAGAAGGTATTTTTGTTTAAGCTTTCTAACATCAAAACACTCTTACTTGGAATTTTTTTAATAATTTCAAGAACTCGATTTATGTTATAACTATCAAAAAGCTAATCTAAATTTTTCATGTGTTGTTATATTATGTGTTAATGTGTTAGATTAACAGAACAAGTAATCATTGAATTAGCAATTATTTCTCGGCTTATAAATAATACAACTTGATTACGTCTATAAATTAAAAATAATATTTAGTAAAAAGGTCACGCAGGCCATATTTTTGTTATAAATTTACGCATTTAATGTGTCAAAGAAAAAAGCCATATAATATTAAACAAACACATAATGCTAATTTCTCTTATGTATGTTTTTAAACTTTACTATACGCAATTCTATTTTAAAAATATTTTACTTTACTTTGGAATTAGATGTTTATTCAACTCTTTGGTGTTTATTACTATTATTTTAAGTGACTTCAGTTATTTCACAGATACACCAGTTAAAAAAGACTTTCGCTGTCTGGTGTATATAAGCTGTCTGGTGATTTCTTCGACAGTAAATCTTTTATTCTGTTCCCTCCACCAAAAAGAGTAAAATATTATCGTGTTCTTTGAAAGGTCCTGTATTTCGAAGACATTCTAGAAGGAAATTTAATTTTCTTGGCACATAGGTTTTTTATTGCTATTTTCATCTTATTTCTATCACTAAAGCCTCTATTTTGGGGAAAAAAAAGTTTTCTAACATGTTTTGTAATTAATGCCCATCGCTGCTAACATTATTTATCTGAAATATATAAATCAGTGATACAGATTCAATATAAAGAGTTACATTAAAGTTCTATTCTTTTTTAAAAATAAAATAAAATATATAATTTCTGAAAATAATCCATGATTTTTTGTTTTTTCAAAGTCTTTATATTTCCCAAAGTAAGACTGTTATGGTTTGCATGAAAATGAAAATGCTTTCATTGCCACAAAAAAAAAGCAATTCGGCAGAAACACAAGTAAAGCACTTCGACAATGATGAAAAAATAATATTAAGTTTTCAAAACAGTTTCTCAAAATCCTATGAATTTCAAAAATTTTAAAAAAATATTTTATACACAACGACTGCTTTTTAGGCTTACTTGAGCGTCAACTGGTTGACAAATGATTAATGAGCTGTTTACCAATTTAGTAATATTGGACAAGATGACAGAAGAAAGATGGTCATCTGGTAGTTCGAAAGAAATGCATTTTATACAAATTATTTAAAGTGTTTTGGTTAGCAGTTTGCAGGCGTGAGAAAGGAAGAAATCACTAAATTCCTCGATGAGAAATGTCAATGTAGATATGGCAAGAAGGTGCTGCTAGATGAAGTAATGCATGGGTAAATCATTGAAAAAATTCAGTATTAGCTGGATTAGTGTAACAACTTAATTTTCAATTTGTTTATTAATTAAAAATCAGGTAAAAACCGGAAATAGCATTTTCTATGGCTTAATTCTTAAACAGTCATTTCGAAAGTCATAATATGCTAATTCAATTAAATATGAGAGTTAAAATGTTTCTAGAGTTTTATATTTAATTATTTTATTTTTTATAGGTTGTTGTAGCGGTTAATGCAAAAAACAAATCATCTTTCAAAGACAAGCATCAGTATATTTCGATTTATTTCAAAATAATAAACACAAATTCTTTTACCGTCATACAATTTTTAAATAAATCAAATAATTTAAAAAAATAAAGATTATATTTTTTAAATCAAATAAGAAATCAAAAAACTCAAACAGATTCAATTCATGTAATTAAATAAATTTTTATTATAAAATTTATTTATTATGAAATTAGTTGCACTTAATGTATGATAATTTATTTTTGTTATAACCGACAATTAATAATTATTTTGTAAAAAGAACTAGTCATTTATCTAAAATAAGAAGAATAAGTAAAAAATAGAAGAAATGTACTATAGAATCGAATTAGAGAAAAATTAATAGATTTATAAAAATACAGAAAAAAAATTACTTTTATTGAATTTACTCTTTCGGTATATTTTCTTTATTGAGTTTAAATGATAGTTTGCAATGATATAATGCAATGATAGTTTTAATGAATAGTTTGTAAATGAATGTAACTCAAGAAAAAGAACAAAAAAAAACCAATTTTTTTTTCTTCATTAAAACATCTTTACTTAATAAACAATTTATATTTTCATTTTACAGTTGTTTTATTTTCAATAGTATTTGGTAATTGATATTGTTTGGTGAATAGCCTTGCATATGATAGGGTGAGCTTTTTATTATTTTATGTTTTAGAATTTTTTTTTTTAAAATTTAACATTGACCTGCATATTTCGAAAACTGATTAAACATTCTTTTTTAATGTATTAATTAAATTTTCATAGCAAATACGAAATATCAAAAGATAACTCAATAATGCAATAATAAATTCAAAACATTTTCTATTGGGTGTAGAGTTCAAATCTTTAAAATAATGATAAAAATATATGTAAAAATTCATTAGGGTATTAATAAAAATTAATATTGCAAAATAATTAAAAACTTCTAGAAGAATCTGCGATGTCAAATTAGAAAGTAATAAGAGTGATTCATTTCATCCGGTAATTACTACATTTGCCTTTAAAAAAATGCTTTATTGAAAAATGAACATTTGCTGCATATGTATGACTACATTTACCAATTTTCTCCTCTTTCTGATTAATTTTTTTAGGTTTTAATTATCAACGAAGTATATTTTTTAAAAAACATAAGTAAATCATTTTTTAGAATAATTATTTCTCATAAATAAGATGTTTTTTTTTTCAGAAAAGGTGTTTGGTATAAATATTAAAAGGTCGATATTGATTTCTATGACGATTTTCAATAAGAAGAAACCGAATAATCAATTAAATAGATTCATGGAGAATAGATAGCTGTTTTTTAAAAAATTTGATGAATTAAAATAAACTCGTGAAATAACTAACCATGAATAACTCATTATGAAAAATTAAACTGACTTATACGAGAACTAATATAACAGTAACGCTAAGGATAAAAAAAATATTTTAATGAAATCTCACTTTTTAATCAAATTCAACTTTTCAATCTCACTTTTGCACTCCAAATACAAATACATTCGCATTTAAAAATTCTGCTTCAGTGCTATTTTTTTTTAATTAAAAAAGAACACATTTGCATTTATAAATGAGTATTTTTACAATTTTTAAAAAAATTTTCTTAGATAAAGTTCGATTGTCCTATTAATTGGAGTTTAATAATAAAAAAAATTTTATTACTTGATGAGCGAAGTATCTTAAGAAATTTAAAGTACGAAAAACTAATTAAGCTGTGTTGCAATATTCTAATTAAAATAATTTAGCTTATTAAAGAAATAAACTTCAACTTATTTTTTTATATAACACAATCTTCTGCATACCATAGTGACAAACAACTCTAATCCATTTAACCATTTTAAATTATTATACGATAATCATAAATCAAATAAACCCGTTGTAAAATTAGAGAATTTCATGTCAATACTTTTGTATTCAATTTGTATCCATTTGTAATCATTTTGCAGTTGCCCATAAGGTCGTTTTTTTTTTTTCAAGGAAACTAATGCGTATGTTGGAGGTACAAGATAACCCTTATATCTTAAAAAATATTGTTATAATAAAATGTTACCTTTTTCAGATATATTTTAACTGATTTATATGATTTATAAACTTGTTAAAAAAGTAACCATAGCTTAACTGTTTACCAGTATATTCCATATACAACAGAATTATCAAAACGGAGCGAAATATAATACTTATTTTCGCGGTTTAAATTAATAGCACGATGAAACAGCAAAGAGATAAGGGGTAAACACATTAGGTAGGGTAATTGATAATAACAACAAAAGCAAAATGCTGTCTGCTTTATTCGAAAAAGAAATTTTTTCCCTCATCCATTATTCACCGTAAGTGGATCGCTTTTATGCAATATAAGGAAGGAAAGCTTTTAAAATATATTCCTAACCAAATCTCTGCATTTTGCATAAATTAAATTAGAATTTCCAGACATAAGCTTTAAAAGCTTTCTAATCGCGCTGGAAAGTGAAGTGGTTTTTAATGTGTCTCCTTGGCAAATGTCTAAAATATTTATCCCTTTTTATAGGGAAAGCACAAAATACCTACGAGGTTGTCAAAATATGTTAAGTAATTCAAAGTGTCATTGTGCTGATATGGTTGTATTACTTAAACTTTCTGGATATTTTCTGAAAGAGAATTTCAAACTAAATCTTGTGCAATATCTAAAAATTTTCGATATATCATCAATCAATATCTTGGAAATTATGTAATATTTCTAGAATATTACTATTTTACAATTTTAAATACGTAAATTTTAATAGAATTATCATCAATTATAATGTGCATAAATGGATATACTAATTTTTAAAACATTGAAGCTTTTATTTTAATCGAGCATTTTTTGATGAAATGCTTACAATATTAATAAGTAATTACCTATGATATATAACTATGTAATAATATGATATTTTAACTTAAAACATTAATAAGTAATATCCGTTTTATATATTATAACATTAATAATGTTATTAAATTATGTTGTAAAGTAACAATTTCATTAATTTCTTTGCTGAAATTATTTTGAATTTGCTTATAGATTATGATCAAAACTTAGTATTAATGGTAATTACTCATTAATGTATTTCGTAAAATAATTTTGAAATTCATCAAAAGAAAATAATTTTGTGAATTTTGTGTTATGAATAAAGTTATCTTAAATAAACAGAATATTTGATGTTATTCAATGGTGGTTTATTTGCCATAAAATCTATTCTTTTGACATTGGAACACTCAGTAAAAAATTAAAATAGCTATAAAACCAAACAAGTATTTTTTATATTTTTATTTTTAAACATTATATGAAACTTTTTATTTTAAGGTATTTCATTAGTTTTAGGTAAATCATTCTTCATTTAAAAATTGATAAAATTTGATAATTAACATTTTACTCATCATAAAACTTTTAATTCTCAATTTCCTTTTTTTTATCATACAAATTTTTACTTTATTTAAATCAACTAAGTAAATAAACGCATTTCATTTAAATATATTGAACTAATGCAGCCGTGAAATAAATATTTAAAAAATAAATTATCTAAATAAATATTTTCGTATTAATAATGAAATTAAGTTTGGTAAAAAAAATTTTTTTTTTGCTATATATAATAAAAGATTGTTCACTGATATGTGAGCAATGAATTACGGACGCTATTGAGTGATACAAGCCACAATTTTGTTACGTGAAATCCATATTACATTTAAAGGCATAAAATATTATTCGTATTTATTACTTGAATCAATCATAAAATAAACACTAATCAGGATGATGACTTCCTAGACAAATCGTTTTTTTTTTTTTTTTTTTTTTTTTTTTTATTTAACATGAAAATTATACTATACTACTATTTTTGTTTTTACTTTCTAGCTCGACTTTAATTGTAACGTCCTATAAGGGATCTTTAATCGCACCATAATCTTATTTACTCTTTCTAAAATTTATTCAATTTTTATTTTTCTAAATATTTTAATTTTCGACGACTAACATTTAAATTTCCAGGAATCCCAACTAAGTATATTTTAACAATTATTTTTTGATTAGGTGGTTCAGGGATTTCAGAACCCCACAATAATACTGTTATAGATACAAGCATTGCTATTGCTATGTTATAAATTTTCCTTTGAAAAGTTATATATTAGATTTAGCAGTTTGTTCACCCCTATTGTTTTAAGAAATCTGGACTTATGCCAATAACTTGGCATATCAGTTAGAAGAGCTTTTACAGCCTGATGTTCAATAAATGTCTTTTTCTCAGACATTAATCCTTTCTTTTTTGTTATTAAAAAAGGCGTAAATTTTTTCCTGTCTTTATTTCAGCAGTTCCGGATATCAAATAAGTATTAGAAGAAAATTGAATTTTCTTGACTTTTAGTCGTTTATTGCGCTGTAAATCTTCCACATCGGACAAGTAGTCGTTCTAAAAAATTAATACATTTTCCAACAAATGAAAGTTTTGGGAGTTTAGTTTTAAATAAGGAAAACTACAGTAAGTTTTAATCAGATAAATTTCAAACTGAAATAAAGTTCGTTCCAACTTAAGCGGTCAATAATTTTGTAAAATATATTCTTTAAAAAAATTTATTTTCCTTTGTATATTATTCATGAGAAAATCATGATAATTTCATTTAAATTAAATGTATCCATTCCATTGGAATATAGAATACATTAGAATATATACATACATTAGAATACATTTTTCAATAAAAAAAATAAGCAAAATAAAATTAAAAAGCTAAAATAACAATAACAAACATCAATTTTTAAAGATACAAATAAAACATGAGCTACAATAATAATTTAAAATCCATTATATTAAAACTGAGTATTCACAAGAACTAAACTATATAAATAAAAAATAGTATATAAAATAGTATATATTATAAACTATATAAATGAATAAAAGATTTATTATCTTTCTAAGATATGAGATCCTTAAAAACAATGTTTTTAATGTATAATTGTAAGGATCTCCCAAAACACAGATTGTTCGATTGTAAAAATACTAAAATAAATTTAAAACAAAGGCTTAAATACCATAATCTAGATTAATAGCATCTAAAAGTGATAGAAATTAGTCATTTCAACGAAAATTTCAACAAAACTATATCGCAAATATTAAACAAAAAGAGAAGTATAAATAACAAGGCGAAAACTATAGACAACAACCTATGAAGCAATACTTCAAAACGGTTATTGCGTTATCAAAGCACCCAGTTCCAAAACTGGACATAGCAACTGAATTATTCACACGAATACATGAAGCATCATTTTCCAATTTTAGTACTTCGTTTGCTAATGCATATGGTAGCAGGAACAACGTGTAACAGATAACATAATAAGGAAAGTAAGACAAAAAAAGTGCATACTATTTCTTTTTTCTTCAAGGTACAATAGAATCCCAATTATCTGAGTTAATGTGGACCTCGGAACAACAAATAACTAATTTATGTCAGAATAAATTATATCAGGAAATTACGTCAGAATATCACGAACTCCCAACCTATACCGACATACTAATCCATCATATTATATCTACACATGAGCAAGCGAAATCACCAAATTAATACTTGTTCAGGCGTAACTACGATGCCCTGCGTATTTAGCATATTCCAAACCTATTATATGCATTTAAAATATCTTTAAAGATGCTTACCTTCCCCATGAATAATGTATATAGTAATATAATCGCATTTATGTTCCTAGTATCAATAATGCTGACAACTCTGATAGCAGTAAGTGCCGGTCATGCTGGTCGTAATTACAATATTGCCATTCAATAATACTGCACATAATTATACGTAAATTCAACAGCTGATACAGTTAAGTAAATCAATAAATCGCAACTGAAGGCAGATATCTTCGCACATAATCTAGATGTGTTATGATTCAGAGGGTATATGAATGTGAAATCTGTTAAAATCATAAATGCCTAGTTAACTGTGAGCATGAGCGTACAACGTAGATTAACACACATAAATACTAAATTCATTTCATTTCTAATGTGTAAAATGTCTAATTATATAAGGTATATGTAAAACAATATTTATTAAAATGAAATATAAGCTTTATATTCATTTAAATAAAAGATTGTATTTACCGAAATATTGCTTGCCGAAATATACTGAACAATGCTTTTCACTAAACCAATGATTCATTAGAGAGTTTTTGCATACCGTACGTTAGTTACCGTAGGACGTCCGTTAGCTTTTTTGATGCAAAATAAGAATCTGAAGAATGATTTCTCTGCACTATGCAAAAATTAAATGGCGCATGGAGAAAATTGTCTGTCAATTTCGTAGAACGTAATATGTGCAATATGTAATTTATATTTTCTTTCATGTAAATAACAAAATTGAGGGACTAAACACTTGTTATTTTCTTCTAACAAAAAAAAATTATTTTCTTGTTTAAATAAATAATGATATATGCTCCGAACTAATAATAGAATTAACATAACATTGGCATAACAATATTAAATCTGTAAAAAAATACAGAATAGCAAAAATTTGCTACATTCCGCAAGCATATATTTGTTGCATGCAAAATTTGCCATATACTACTAAAAATATACAATTATCTTCTATGAAAGTATTTAAGAAAAAAATATAGTTTTGACTAGGACAAATCATATGCATTCCAGTATTGCCAATCAAATTCTTTCTCTTTTGTTAATTTGAAACATATTTTTATGCTAGAGATAATTTAAAAAAAGCTTTGTTATTCTAAAAGATGATTACAAATATTTATTTTAAGTATTTATTAAACATATCAATTCATATATTTTTTTAGGTCGGAAGAAATCAATACAAACATGTTCTCTTTCGTTACTTTTATTTCTGTCAATACAAGAACAAATATCCGATGTCAGCTAAAACAATAGCAGTATTTTGTAAGAAGACGAAATTTTTCTTTAATCTATTTTTATTGGGGCTTTGATATATTCTATCACATGTTGAATTTTGTAGAAAAGATTTTCAGACTTTTCAGACTCTCTCTCAAACAATTCGTCAAATTTGGCAGGTGATTTTTAACATCTCTGGATGAAAAAATGCTGTTATCTATTACTGCAGGAAAAAAGTCTTTCTGGAATTTTATTTAAGATTATTGTATATAGGCTTTTATTTTACTGGTGTATAAAATTAGGAAAATTTGCATATTTGTCTATTTTCTCGAAATTTCTTGGACTAATAGTAAAAAAAACAATTTTCGCAAAAAAAGGTGGAAATATTTTCTGGTAAATACGTAAGAGTATATGTGCGTGTGGTTGGTACATAAAGAAGAAAAGAAGAATCTTACCTAGCAATTTCCATTTTTCCTTCTCTCAGATTCCTACAAACTATTCGTAATTTTTTTTCCCCGCAAATTTGTAAAAATTCGAAAGCAAACATTTAAAGTGAGTAAACACCGAAATTTGAATGATGAAGTGAGACGACGAATCATGGGAAGACTGGAAGCAGGGCAGTTATGCAATGATGTTTCATGCAATCTTCATGTATTTGAGCTTTATATATTCATTCTTTGAACTTATTCACAGGTATTTTAATATGATTGTGAGATATTAGAAGCTAATCTGCTGAATTAAAACTTATGTAGCCTATAAATATGTCAGAGTTTTATAGTATACATAACAGCAGTTTGAGATTAGTTTTAGATTTTAGATTACAATTAGAATTAATAGAATAAAATTAATGGAATTAATAGATTAAATATTTTTTCCTTAAGTAAGCATACTATCGTTTGAGACCGCCATTATGATTCCAAGATTTGTGTCCAACTTATGGAAACCATTCTAAGAAAACTCAATACATATAAAAGAAATCGTTAATCTTAAAGCACCTAGTCAATAAAAAGTAGGGATTAAATCTATTGTACTCTCTGAAAATAAAGTTTATCTAAAAAACTTATAACCATGCAGAAGAAATAACAGAAAATGTAATTGTGATCCATAAAGAGGAAAATAGAAATTTTTAATAAAAAATGTCACTATACGCAATATTATGTTATTAACATTATGCATATATCATTAATATAATATTGAACATATTATATTTTTAATAAATTTTGTTTGTAAATTCTTAATTTCATAAAAGTAAAACCTTTTTTTTTCTTGAAATACAACGTTTATTTTTATTTTTCCTATCCAAAAGTAATGACTATAAAAAAATATACATGAATGCAAAATTCTAGATCAGAAGAATTTGTACGATGAACAAAAAACTAATGAGCAGGATTAATTTTTAAAGAAATCCTATCTCAAGCCTTTTTCAGAGAAAAATGTTATTTTACTGGAATAAATAACATTTTATCTAAATCCTTTGATTTAACTTTTTTTTCCTCTTATTTTGTGACTTATTTTAAATTATGATATTGGGATGCATGGATATTTTTTTTAAGTAAAGGTATTCATTTCTCAGAGTAATTATCTTACACATTTTTTTATATTTAAAAGTTGTTTGTATTAAATATTAATAGATTGACATTATAAAAAATAGTGTACTTTCCAATTAAATAGTAAGCCACCAAATAAGCCCTTAATACATGACACATATTACAAGGACACATATTAAAAACTATAACATATTTTTAATTAAAAACAGATGCTTCTTTCTCGTATCTAAACAAATATAAGCATAAATATTTCAGATATGAGAAGATTATGAATTGGCAAATATTATTTTTAATTAGAGTTGTATTGCATGCACTCAGTTAACAAATAATCCCTTTGTATACGACAAGAGGGATCAATAATAAAAATTATATTTGATTCTTTTTAGTAAACATAGTACTTTTTTTTGTAATCAAACCAATAAAGTTAACGATGTTTCATATATGAGAAGATTCCAAAAAGACAAATATTAATTTTAGTTAAACATTTATGGTGTTCATTTGTAAAAATTTGAAAAAAAATTATTTTGATAACAGTTTATAAAAATAATTTTCGTGAACTTTTAATATTACAGTTCGAATATTTCGCTAGAAGGAAACTATCAAGCGTTATATAGAAATGTATCATTTTAATGATTGATACATTACAGATAGCTCTAATAGTACAGATACTCTAATACTCTAGAATAATACAGACAGCTCTAAATATTACTATTCTGAATTTTAAATTTTATGGTTTATTTTTTCTATAAATTTTTAAATATCTTATCCAAATTTCTAAATTTTTCAGACATTTGCCCAGCCGTAGCACGGCACAGTATTTCATTGTTTAAATATTGTCCATTTGGGATTAATTTGCAGCAAACATTTTCGTGTTTACTGTTTTCGGTCTTTCATTTGTTGTGGTTTTTAGAGTTCGTAACGACCATGTCGTCTATGACTAGAACTCAGTAGAACTGGTATAAGCAACTTTGAAAGCTGCACTGAAAAGAACTGTTATTTGTTTCTTCTTTTTTTCCTAAAGAGTCCCTATTTCACATTATAACATTAACAGAACAGCGAGGTTTAACCAATTTGTTTATTTTATGAACTTTAAGGTAATTTATATCTTTTAAAAATTAAAAGTGTAATAAATATAAAATAATAGCTTACTTCCATCCACAGGTTACTCTAACGTGGTTCTGGAATGACCTGTGGATAGAGTATCGGACTTAAAAACTATCTTGTTTCGAATGTTTGAATGACAAATGATAACGTTCCAAAAGCTTTTTTACCAATTTTAGTATAAGTAAGATACATTCATAGAGAGTAAAGTCTTTATGTTGGACCTCCAGAAAATATTGATAAGGTCACACCCATCTTTTCTTATCAATCTCGTTATAGTTCTCTACCATCTCAAAGTAAAACGCAATTGCAATGTAGCAGGACCCAGATGTTGTATCTTGGGTTAAGCTGCGTGTGTTACAATAATCCACTTCTTTGGTTTTAAATTTATTTATTTCAAAAATTTTATTATGATGAATATTTCATTAATTAGTTCTTGGTACAAAAAGTGGGAAAAAATGTTAATTAAAAAATAGAAAAAAACAAAGGACATTCCATTGTTTTCGATCATTTTTGTAAGCTTATTTCACCACTATATTTGATATTTTATATAGGAAATTTTCATTTGACATATTATAACGAGACGAAAAGGGAACTATTGAAATTAAGATGTTTAAATATTTAAAAAGCATCTTTTAAATTATATTGTTTCTAATGTTAAAATATTTTTATATACTTTTTTAAATTACACTGAGTCCAAGTACCCTCACACTAGCTTAAATATAATTTATATAATTATTAAATTTACCTCCGTTGCACACAATGCTTAAAATGTTAATTATAATAAATCAATAACAAAATACTACAGCATAAAAAACTGCATATCAAAGTGTTAAAAGAATAAACAAAATAAAAAAAGTAGTGAAATGGATGAACTTTAAAGTAAGAATTGACAAATTTCTAAACGGTTGAAAAGACAGGCATTTTATTGGCAACTTGACAAATGCTTTATGACCGTTTAATCTCTTAGAGTTTCAATTCTTTCCTTAAGTCTTTTAAAATTATTGAAGCTTAGAGCCTCGAATAATTGGATAAAGAAGTATGAAATCATTATTAAATTTGCTAAAAAAATCTTAACTTGTGACTTTTATATGTAAGTAATAAGTATTATTTTTTTCTATGCGAACTAACCCATATAATCCCTTTTGTTTATAATAAAAATCAAAGAAAAAAATGTTAAAAGATTTTATGAATATTTTGAAATCATTTATAAATAAATGACGAAACAATAAATATTTAAAATTACATTATGTGAAAATAATCAAAGATAAATTTCTTGACGCCCTCATAAAAATAATAATAATAATTTAATTTTTCTGGAAATATTTTTTTGTAATTTTCATGAAACGTTGTAATTATAACTCTCGTTGTAATTATATTCACGTTAGTTTCTTTTTTTTCATGAATGAAATTATTTTCATACGAATAAAAAAAATCCTGGAAGTTATTTGAGCAACTAAACATAGTACTAATATTCCCTAGTTAAATTAATAGCATAGCATGAAGGAAAGATAAAATTATATGAACTAATCCTGATAATTGGTAACAACAAAAACAGCACGTTCGCCACTTTTATCTGAAAAAGGAACTATTTTCTTACGTCCATTATTCATAGTTAGTGGATCTCTTTACACAATGGAGTAGCGAAATTATTTAAAACGTAACTCTAAACCAAAGGCATAAATGAACTCTAAACCAAAGGCAGGAGATGTGAAGATTTTAAAAATATCATTTTCCTATTATATTTATATTAACATAACGTTCTAGACAAGAATTTGAGCCTTCAACTAAATCTTTCGGTATTCAACATAAAATATATTATTATTTTATACTTAAGAACGAATATATTTTGGGGGAAAATTATTTCTTATTATTATAATTAAAATTTCCATTCGAAATTGATACTCAAGATATTGGTTAGTTCTATTAAATTTTGTATAAAGCATATTTTTAGAAAAGCGATATTTAAAAAGAAAACTAACTAAAGAACAATTACGATTGTCTCAAATTTACCAATATTTTCATTTAAGTTGTGCCAAAGAATAAAAGCAAATTTCTGTAAAATATAGAATATGTGGAAATTAATTTAAGATTCAAATATCTGAAGATATGCTGAAAAATTCCACAGTTTAACAAACATTATAACATCTTAATACTTAAAATATAGAGAGAAATTCAGGCTCAAAATGTTTAAGTTTATTTTCAAAACTTCAAAAAATAGACTCGTATTATTGTTACATATCAGATTCAATGTGATGAAGTTCGGTTTTTAAAGCATCTGAATATTCAAACCATAGATATGTATTCTATAAATACATACTAGTTTATTTAAATACTTATTTCAGAAATATAATAAAATATCAAATACAAAAGACCAAAAAGATTCTTCGTCATAAGCAATTTTATTAATGCATGAAAAATTTAATTTTTTATAACGCATATTTAATAATTTAATTTTTGTATAAAGCATATTTAATAATTTAATTTTGTATAAAGCATAGAGACGCAAAGTTACGATAGGATTACTGAAGCTTTGAAAAAAAAGAATGAAGAGTTCTTTCGTTAAATTTTAAATACAGTTAGAAAAAAAGTCTCTATTTCAATAAAAACTTATTCAAGATTCATCTAAATCCGTTTCGGAGAAATCAGTCACCTTCACTTTTATTTTATGCATTCACTTTAATTTTTATTCACCCACATTCTGTGGAACTCCAAGCAAATTTTATCTGCTTGTTGTGAGTCGAAGGATATGAAGTGAATCCACCCATTCCGATTTCCAAGGATAAATTTTTGTGGAGAAATTTATTTGGGGAGAAAATAATTGAATTTTAGAATTGATATATAAAATATTATTCAGTTTGGTCAATATAAAAAAATGTACACAATGTTTAGTAATAAAATGATCTTGTTTACATCTTTATAAGTGATGCAGTTTTAATTCTGTTTACATATATTACTTAATATGGTAAATTATAAACTAATGTATTTTAATCAATATGATACGTTCAAAAAACACGTATAATACACTGAGGTGACAAAAGTCATGGGATACCTCTTAATATCGTGTCGGCCCTCCTTTCGCCCGGCGAAGTGCAGCAACTCGACGTGGCATGGACTCAACAAGTCGTTGGAAGTCTTCTGCAGGAATATTGAGCCATGCTGTCTCGATAGACGTCCATAATTGTGAAAGCGTTGATGGTGCAGGATTTTGGGCACGAACAGACCTCTCGATGATGTCCCATAAATGCTCGATGGGATTCATGTCGGGCGATCTAGGTGGCCAGATCATTCGTTGGAATTGTCCAGAATGTTCTTCGAAACCAATCGCGAACAGTTGTGGCCCGGTGACATGGCGCATTGTCATCCATAAAAATCCCATCGTTGTTTGAGTACATGAAGTCCATGAATGGCTGCAAGTGATCTCCAAGTAGCTGAACATAAGCATTTCCAGTCAATGTTCGGTCCAGTCGCACCAGAAGACCAAGTCCATGCCATGAAAAAACAGCCCACACCATTACGGAGCCACCACCAGCTTGAACAGTGCCTTGCTGACAGTTTGGGTCCATGGCTTCGTGGGGTCTGCGCCACACTCGAACCCTACCATCAGCTCTTACCAACTGAAATCGTGACTCATCGGACCAGGCCACGGTTTTCCATTCATCTAGGGACCAACCGATATGCTCACGTGCCCACGAGAGTCGCTGCAAGCGATGTCGTTCTGTCAGTAAAGGCACTCGAGTCGGTCTTCTGCTGGAATAGCCCAAGAAAGCCAAATTTCTCCGCACAGTTCTAACAGACAAGTCCCTTGTACGTCCCACATTGATTTCTGCGGTTATTTGACGCAGTGTTGCTTGTCTGTTAGAATTTACGACTCTTTGCAGACGTCGCCGGTCTCGGTCGTTATGTGCAGGCGGCTGTCCATGGTGGGATGTTATGCCTGAAATTTCATACTCTCGGCACACTCTTGACACAGTGGATCTGGGAATGTTGAATTCCCTACCGATTTCCGAAATGGCATGACCCATGCGTCTAGCTCCAACTAACATTCCGCGTTCAAAGTCTGTTAATTCCCGTCGTGCGGTCATCATCACGTCAGAACCTCTTCACATGAATAACTTGAACAGAAATGAAAGCTCTGCGAAAGCACTGCGCATTTATACCTGTTCTACGCGATGCTACTGCCATCTGAAAATTTGCATATTGCTATCCCATGACTTTTCTCACTTCAGTGTATGATGATATACTTATTTCTGGAATCAGTTCTATAATATTTACGGATCGGGATGCTGATGTCTTTGGGAAACATAGTTTATGATTTTGCATTAAGCATTTTGCTTGCGAAATTCGAGTACTGTTTTGTTTTTACTTTTTATCCCCCCCCTCCCTTTACCTTTAGCGTCGTGTAACGATTCTTTGATCACACCATACTATTTTGGAAATTCTTATTTACCATTATTAAAATCAATACATAAAATTTCTAAAATTTATGCAATTTTTAATTTTTTTAAATATTTTAATTTTCGTCAACTAACTTTTAAATTTTCAGGCACCCGAACTATATATATATTAACAATTATTTTCTGATCAGGAAATTCGGTGGTTCAAAGTCACAATAGTAGCGCGTAAAAATACACCCATTGCTAATACCATGTTATAAATTCTCCTTTGAAATACTTTATATCATTTTTAGCAGTTTGTTCACTTCTATTGTTTGAAGAAACTTGGACATGTGCCGACAAGTTGGCATATCAGTAAGAAGAGTCTTTACAGCCAATAAATATCGTTTTTCTCTGACATTAAATCCTTCTTTCTTATTAAAAAAAAAAAGCGTAAATTTTTCCCTGTCTCTTGGAACAGTTCCGGATAACAAATAAGTATTAGAAATAAATTGAATTTTGACATTTAGTCGTTTATTGCTTTGTAAATATTTCCGCATCGGACATATATTCGTTCTAAAAAAGTAATATATATATTTTTTTCTTCAAATGAAATATTTTGGTGTATATTTTGGTTTTTTTATATATCTGTAAGTGAGAAAGACTATAGTAACTTTTAATCAGATAAATTTCCAATTTAAAATAGGAATTCGTTCCAACTTTAGCAGTTTATAATTTTAAAAAATATATTCTTCTAAAAAAATTGTTATATTCTTCAGAAGGAAAATGAGAATGATTCATGAGATTCGTGATAACTGAGATTCGTTATATTAAATACATCCATTCTATTGGATATATTAGAATATTGAATGTATTTTCAAATGTAATTATGTAAAATTAGCATAATGTACATCATTTATTAAAGATATAAATAAAACATGAAGTAAGGAAATAATTTTAAAGTTCATTTCAATTAACAGCTAAATCTTGATTTAAGTACCCACAAGAACTAAACTATACAAAGAAAAAAAGAATTTTTTTTTTATCTTCTATATAAATACTTTATAAATACTTTAAAACAATATTTTTAATTTGTAACTGTAAGATCTTCCAATGCACAATTTATTTCTAATTTATATAAAATCTCTAAGACATTTAAAAATAAATCTATGAAAAAAGGTTAACGTCTTAATCGAGATTTATACCCTTTAAAATGAAAGAATTTACAGACATTTCATTAGAAAAATTCAACTAAAATTATATTCTAAGTCACAAATATTGAGTAAAACATGCATAAATCCTAAAGCCAGAAACAAATAGAGCAATGCAGAACCCACTTCCAATACTGGGCTTAGCAACTGAATTGTCATACAAGCATGTATATATATATGAAGGATATATATATATATATATATATATATATATATGTATATATATATATATATGAAGGATCTTTTTTTCCATTTTAAAGTACTTTGTATGCAAATGCACATGGTAGCAGAAATAGCATGTAACAGATAACAGAAGAAAAAGGCGGGTAAGGGAAAAAAGGCTTATTTCTTTTTCCTCCAAAGTACAGTGGAATCTAAATTTTTGAGTTAATGTGGACATTGAATAATAAATAACTAGGACATATCTGATAGACTGATACTAAATAAGGAGACGAAATAAAAATTTACACACTATTTATTATTTTAAGTTACTGATACTTGTGTACACTTGATACTTTCAATAATTTGACGTATATATTTCCAACTATTTTTTTTCTTCTAAAAATGGGAAATGCAATTTTGCATTCAATAAATTTTTGTTCACGGCATGATAAACATTTTCTGTTGGTATGGTACAATGTACAACGTT
Source organism: Caerostris darwini (assembly GCA_021605075.1). Lineage (NCBI taxonomy): Eukaryota > Metazoa > Arthropoda > Arachnida > Araneae > Araneidae > Caerostris > Caerostris darwini. Next base: position 126,151 of record BPLQ01009124.1, read on the forward strand.
GCGTTGTAAGAGTGCTGCAAATATACTGAATTTTCATTAGACTTATTATATTAACATAGTTCATTCTTCTCGTAATGCTAAAGATATTGCATATTAAAATGAAACTTGGTTCTTGAGAATGTATGTCAGGATATCACGAACTCACAACATATGCCAATATACTAATCCATCACATTATTACACATGAACAAGTCTAGTCATCAGATAAATATTTATTCTGGCGGAACTGCGATACCCTGCATACTTAGTATGTTCTAACCTATTATATGCACTTAAAATATCTTTAAAGATACTTATCTTATAAAAACATTTTCTGTTAATTAGGTTCAATGTACAAAGCTGCGTTGTAAGAATGCAACGAAAATAGTGAATTTTCTTTAACCTTATTATATTAATATAGATCACTCTGTTCGTAATGCTCTTGATATTGTATACTTAATTTAAACTTGATTCATGAGGATTTATGTCAGAATATCACGAACGCACAACATACACCAACGTACTAATCCATCATACTATGCATGAACAAGCGAAATCCCCAGATTAATCCTTATTCAGGCTGAACTGCGATTCCCTGCATACTTAGCATGTTCTAACCTATTATATGCATTTAAAATATCTTTAAAGATGCTTTCCTCCTCATGAATAATGAACCTATTTACATTATCGTCTTTATGTTCCTTCTATCGATAATACTGACAGCGCTGATCGCAGTAAGTACCTGTGGTGTTGGTCGTAATTACAATAGTATCATTCAATAATACTGCACTGAACTATACATAAATTCAACAGTTTATATATTTAACTAAATCAATAAATCGCAATAGCATGCAGATATCTTCCTACGTAATCTACATATGAAATGATTGAGAGGGCATATGGATGTAAAATCTGTTGAATTATGCGCATGATTGTTCTCCACGGATTAATACAGAATTGCTAAGCTCACGTAATTTCCACACGTGTAAAATGCTTAATTTTATAATGTTCATTAAAATCAATCTTTAGTAATATGAAATATATATCAATGAAAGTAGCAAAAAATATTTAATTACAGCAGAATAAGATGCAAGTTACATTTTAGAAACATTTAACTCTGTTTCTATTTTTTCAAGGTAATGTTAATAAGGTTAAAAAGAAGCAATGAAACAACTATTTCTTATAAATAAACCAAAACATTCCAGCACAAATAATTCAATAATAAATTCCTTTATAAGCAAAAAAAAAATCCAGAACAAATAATTCGTCAGGGACAATTAGTTTATTTGGATTTAAATAAGCATTTCTAACGTTAAAATGGTTAAGGAAATATATTTCCTTTGTGGTTATCATTTTATTATAAAACAATTCAATTTTAGTCTTAATTCTAGTTACAAAATATTTTTTATTTCAAATATTCTTATAGATATATATTTACCAATCTATGCTTTCACCCTTTTAAATGTGTTATTCTTTAAAGTTTTGAATAACTTTTAGTGTGAATTTGCTTTCACATATTTGGTAAATTGTAACGATAAAGAATATGTTTGCACAAATATGACGATGCAGGTAATAATTTTTTTAATTATTATCTGAATTATTATCATAAATATACGTTTACAACCATAATTCATTCATTTATTTATCACAAAAAACTATTAATAATCGGCATTTTATGTAATAAGAGATAATATAAATTTTATAATGATTGAGAGTTTATAATTAGAATAAAAATTAAATAGATTTTTAATTCAAAATGAGCATTTTAACACTTCCTATTTTATTTATATTATTTTTTTAAACTTTTAATTGATTAAAAAATATGTAGCCTATGAGTGTATAAAAACATATGTGTTTTTTCATATTGACACTGTATATTTATTTTGATTATTAAACTAGTAAAAAATCATAATCACTGAAACATAAAATATAACCTTATATTAAAATATTCATGAATAAGGAAATTAAGTATAATAAAATAAGTGGTATTAAATATATAATTTCATATAAGTGTTAAGATGTAAAACGTAACGTTTGGGATTCCCTATTCATTTAACGGAAGTACAGTTAATTAAGATTTTTCCTATTTCAGGAGGCATGCATCTGTCTACTTATTGATATTTTTCGTCTTCATATAAAATCTTATAATAATAAAACACATTTGTCATTCCCTATTCATTTAAAGAAATACAATTAATTATTATGATATCTTGTTTCAGAAACAATGTAACTGTGTTGATATTGACATTTTTTTCTTTAAATAACAACGATTTTCAACAAAACCAACGATATGATTAAGATTGACAAACAACAGCATTAAATTTCAAGGTACTTTTGGAGAGATTATAAGAAGTTTTTGGACAAATGGAATTTATTACGAGGTATTCTTGAAAATGAAGGTAATATAAACTAAATAGGACGTATGTTTGCTTGCGGAGTAAAACCCTTGCTCTTGTTGTTATTTGATGTCATGAATTCTGATACTCACTTTATTTAAAGGTTGTAAACTGTTACTTAATTTTACTACTTGTATCTAGAGTATTTTTTAATTCAAGAATTTTTTTCACACATTTTGATATAATAAACTGATTATGGCTTTGAAGTTCAACAAATTACTAAAAGCTTTATGAATTTGAATTCGATTGCTGTGTTAAAAAAGCAGTATCATTTTATTTGTTAAGAAAAAGCGTGATTCTCAAAGCTCCATTCCTTGTATTAACTGCAAACTATCAAAAAATTATCCTCACAAAAATTAAGATATATGAAACTAATAGGGCTTTTTAAATTCTACTAATATTGAAGTAACCTAAATGTGCATGCTTTTGTTCATATTTTCATATACTCTAATATTTATCTTAAATTTATTTTGTCATATATAAATACAAAGTAAATTTAAATTGTCACAGTAAACTTTTTTTGTAGAACTTCAAGCATTTTCGTAAAATTTTATTAATTTATACCTTGATCTTGGAATGAGTTCTAATCAATAGACAGAAACAGACAAAGGAAACCACTCTTAGTTTTAAGGTACACCAATTTACATTCAAGAACCAATTAACTTTTAATCTGGTTAGTAATTCAAAATGTTATTTCGAATATAAGCCATAATATACATATATATTATGGCTCGCTTTCCAAAATCATATATATATATATATATATATATATGATTTTGGGCGATATAAAAAAAAATTATTTTACGCTAATAAAACATGTTGGAAAAGATGATAAGATCACTTGGTGACAAAATGATCTGCGACATCATGTAACTTCATCGAATATTTTGAACTCAATCCCCACGTTCATTATAATGCGTTCCCAAACGAGCAATCCTGGCCTTTCTTAATGGTCTCTTTCAATGATCCTAATGGGGAAAATTCGAGTCACTGCTTTCTAATATCGCTAATAACACTGAAACTCTTACATGTAAAGATAACCCGAATCGATTAATGGCCTATCCAGTCTTATGACAGACTAAACAGAGCCACAGACGGTCAGCAGTTTATGAGGGCGATGACCAAATAGGCTACCTTCATGAAGACATCTAGCCAATGTAAAGTGCCTCACTTTACGTCCTTTTCTATACGCATTTACTGAACATTAATGGATGCTCTCTGGCAGGGATCTCTTTTCACGTAAAAGCGATGTGTTGTCATCCATTTGT
>BPLQ01009127.1:0-136274 GCA_021605075.1 Caerostris darwini
GTAAAAATAAGGAAAAAAATAAGGAAGAAAGGGAAAAATAAGGAATTTCCCTCGGATTAGGATACATACACTTTAGCAAATTGCTTTCAAATTGTTTCCTTTTCTTGCATAGTTAAAATTCTCTCACATCAAAACAATGCTCCTACTTATGGTAAAGTTTCAATAATTAGAATTAACATTGAATTAAGTATCGACACTCGGAATTGTATGAACACGAATTACAATGCCATCAGCAATAAAAAAGACATTGTAAGATTCACAATGTCACCACGAATGTACTTATGAACGAATGAAATTTATCAGTCATTTAACTCGTTATTAAAAACAAATTTGTTCCCCGATATTAATCCTGTTGGCTAAAAGTTTTAGAAAAATAATAACTCTTTTACATAAAATACCACTCTTTTTTTACCTAAAAAATTTGCTTTTTAAAATCTCAAAATAATAAACTTACAAATTAACCGGCAAGTGTTTGGATATTGAAAGAAAAAAAAAAAACTTTTTCAAACAAGTTGGAAATATGTTTATAAAAAAAAAGATAAAATACCTTTTTCTCTAAGAAAAGACATCTTAAAAAAATAGATATATTTATAAATTAACCGGCTACGTTTCATTAAAAAAAAAATAAAATAAGGAATAAAAATAAAATAAAAAAATAAGGTGGAATAAGGAATAATAATAAAAAATAAGGAAGGAAGGAAAATAAGGAATTTCCCTGAGCGTTTTATTGAAAAAAATATACTTTTAGCAAATTGCTTTCAAATTGTTTCCTTTTTTTTCTTGCATAGTTAAAATTCTCTTACATTTCAAAACTTTTACTTATAATAAAGTTTGCAATAATTAGAATTAACATTGAATTAAATATCGACACTGGAATTGTATGAACATGAATTACAATGTCATCAGCAAATAAAAAAGACATTGTAAGATCCAGTCACCACGACTGCATCTTGATAATTAGATTCGTTTTTGCGGGATATTTAAATTTAAGGCTTAGACGATGTTCAAATACTTAAAATTAATTATTTTTTTCCCTTTTAATAATGTGCCGAATAAGATTTCAGTTTAAGTGACTGGAATTTGAATTTTAATTAAAATTGTGGCCTTTTTTCAAATATTTCTCGAATATTTCTCTGAGACGAAGTATGGGATAATTAATTTCGTAATTTATGCAATTGTACAGGATTTGTTACGCCAATAAAAAAAAAAGAAAAAGAATATCTCATTCATTCCAGAAAAAGAATTTACGTATTCTTGTTAAAGTAATAATTTATCACATTGGTTGTAAATTAGAAGAGGATTGTTAGCTGAAAATAATTTTTTATCACTTTCGAGATTCAGGAAAATGAATCATTATTTTCTAGTCTTAAAAGTCACAGCAAAAATGCATTCATCAAGACTTTATGTAAGGATATGAATGTCTTTTCTTTTTTAAATTGACTTAAAGTACTAATTATGGAAAGTGTGACTCAGATGATTTTAGCATGACTTATCACAAGAAAAAAGTATCCTACAGAAAAGAATAAATAGTTCACTAACATTTTACACATCTCACGAGATTACAAATACGGAATATTTTATTGATAAAAATTCTGCTTTAAAGCACAAAAATTTGTAAGCTATTAAAACTGTTTATATAAAATAACCACTTTTGGTCTATAAACGAAGTTCAAGAAAGGCTTTCTGAAGGAACTGAATTACATTTGGGTTATACAAAAAATGAATTTTTGAGATTTAAGGCTGTTGACTATTATAGTGTAATTCTTCATACACACACATCCTATAATATTTAAAAAAGAATTTTTCAAAAGCTTTTATATTTTTTCTACAGTAGAAGACTTTAGTATCATTCACATACAAATTCTCAATCAATCTATGTTGAATTCTTATAATCATCATCATTGGCGCAACAGTCCCATGACTGTCTGGCTAGTGGTAGATTTCAAGACAAGAGATGTTTTTCTTTTTTACGGGTAGGCTTTTTTACGCGGAACGTTAAACAGTCATACTAGTCGGGGGCCTCATGGGCGAGTAGCTCTGGCACTCGAAACCACAGGTTTCGGGTTCGAGTCCCGGCGGTGCCATGGATGTTTGTAGTGGTTCGGAATCCACTTTAAGCAGTAAGTCCCGTTTTCATATGAGCGCAGAGCATCATAGAGCCCAATCATCCATATTATTCCCAAACTGTAAAGGAGCAACTCAGCTCTACGCACAGTGATGTGATGTGATGTAGTAGTAGTAGTCATATTAGTGTGGGACCTATGGTTTGAAGTGGATTCCGAACCACTACAAACATTCATGGCACCTCCGGGACTCAAACCCGAAACCTGTGGCACTTTAAATCTTTATTTAAAACTTTATCTGAGTCCTATATAAATTAAATCTTTATTCTGAGATCCAGAATAAAGATTTAGCTTATGCTACATAAGGAAGGAATTTGACAAGTATTGATTTTAAATACTATATTTACAACTATTTATTTTAAATAAAAATATTAATGTATTAATTTATTATGAATTTTGCTATTTCATTTAAATTAGAATATATTTTATCGATACAGAGACAGATATGGCCTAATGCCCGAGTGACTAGCGCTCTGGCCCTTGGAGGCAGTAGTTTCGGGTTCGAGTCTCGGAGGTGCCATGGATGTTTATAGTGGTTCGGAATCCCCTTAAACTATAGGTTCCGGGCTAATATGAGTGTAGAGATTTGGGTGTAGGGCTGACAATCCTACTCCGTAAAAAAGAAGATTAAACTCTTTGTCAATCACGAAGTTGTGAAAGTAGTAATCTATTGAATTTATGGATCTTAAATCAAAATGTGGGGTCTGATGGCCAAGTATCTAGCACTCTTTCTCACGGTGACACAGGTTTCGGGTTTGAGTCCCGGCGGTTCCATGGATATTTGTATTGGTTCATAATCCACTTTCAACAGTAGGTCCCGATCTAATGGCCAGACTGTGGAGCGTACGACTGATAACCCTAATCGTAAACAGAAAAACATCTGCTGTCTCGAAATCTGCCAGTATGTAGACGGCCTTCCCCAACCCTGATGCTATTTCGTCAATGAAGTAGAAGAGAAATTATATTAAATTATTTATCCATATTATATGATCCTATGAAGCTATCATATTAATTTTTTAGCACGTTGCTAAACAAAGTCAGTGAAAACATAAGTGTTTCCAAAAATTAATTTACCACTCACCTGTAGTCCGTCCATGGCATAACTGAGGAAGGTGTAGCTCTCCAGAGTCACGCATTGCCCAGATTGGGGTTGGTAGAGCACGAGGAAAAATGGAGGCCAAACAGAGGCACAAGTACCAGAGTGGCTCGAACAGCTTTCCTGAAAAAGAGAATGCAATGACTATCAAAAGCATGGTAGAATCTCAACATTACTTTTGGAGGGATTTTATTATTAATGGAAGTATTTAGAATCGTTTTGATTCTAAAACTTATACATTTTTCTTGCCAAAAGTGTTACAGGAAAAATGTTTTCAATGACATCATTTAGACTACAATAAAGTGAAATTCGGTTTTTATTGGTTGAAATGTTTTTGATTATATAAAAACACACACTTTGATAAGATATACATTTTGATTTACTGTAAACAAAAATTAAATATAATTTGACAAAAAAAAAGTGAACACAAAAAATTAATTTGTTTAAAAGTTGAAGTGCAAGTTGATGAAGATTAGATTCCTTGTAAAAAGTAGAATGCAAAATTACCATTGTTTAAAAAATAATTAACCTCTTCAAAAAAAAAAAAAAAAAATTTGAAATGAGAAGAAAAATTATTTTACTTTTTTTGTTTGATTTTGCTTTATTTATTTTACCACAAAAAAATTCAAAGATGGCGAAAAAAGTAGAGGATAAATAGCCATTAAAATAATAGTAAATATGCAAGAGTTCTTCGATTTCATCGCTCAGCAATTTTTAAAAATTATCCAATAGATTCATTGTATTTTTTCAGTTAATTTTTTTTATTTAAAATTATTTTAACACCTAAAATGTGTCGAATTCTCTGAAAAAGAAAATACGAAGAAAAAAAACTTATATCTATTTTTTAAAAAAATAAACGACATCAATGTTTTTTAGCAATTCTTTCATAAATATTATCCCTTTACATCAAGTGCGTACGATTAACCAAACCTTCAACATTTTGAATAAATTTGAAATTTAAGCATTACTATCATTGAAAATATTATATAAAAATCGATTTGTGATACAATGGAAAAAACGCACATCAATAACTCAAGTTTCAAATCATCACAATGCGAATAATGAAAAAACTACCGCCGACTTTCATGACGTCAAACAGCACTACTCTTTAGGGATAGCATCCATCTTCCTTATACAAAACCCCTCCATCTCCCCGTAGAGCAGTGTTGATTCAAAAGATTGATGGTGTCCCGTGGGACTCGGCAGTGCGTGATTTTGAAGCCTTGTTTGGATAGCTCACTTGAGCGTATTATGGCATAGAGAATTTTATCGACATTAATCATATGCTCGATAGACGCTGTTACATTCAATAAATTTTTCATGTATTTTAAAAAGGGTTTTCTTTTCTGAATAAAAAAGAAGAATGTTTTAGGATAATACTCGTTCTGTGTATAGTTCGTAAGTTTTATTTCTTGCAATCATTATAAAGAATATGAGAATATGCTTGCTTTTCTTTTAAATGTCAAAGGTAATGCAATACAAAACAAAAGGGAATGCAAAACAAATATAGAATAAAGCTTGTAATAAAAATAAGCAATGGACGTAACATATACAAGGTGGTTGAAAAGACTTGATCTGTTTTGGAGCAAAAATAAATATATATATATGTCTAAACAAGTGAAAGTTAAAACACTAAAAGTAAAATATTTCAAGTATTTTCTTTTTATCTCATCTTTAAAAGTTCTGTGAATGCATTTTTAATGAAAACGAAGATATAAAACCTACAATTTTTTTGTTGTTAAAAATCGATGATCCTTTTGTTCTACTTGTCTATGCAGCGGAAGATGATCTTTGGTTTATCGCTATTCGTTCATTTTTTTGCACACTTTAAACTACTTAGATATGGGACTACAGTTTAACATGGATTACGAATCCCTAATAAACATCCATGCCACCATCAGGATTCGAACTTGAAGCCTGTGGTATCAAAGGCCAGAGAGCTAACTAATTGCCATCATGTCGCTGCTGAAGAGGAGATTTGGTTTGGTTTGGTCTGTCGCTCCACTGTCATTCTGTGCCCATTTTAGTCTAATTAGACTGGGACCTACAGTTTAACGTGGATTTCGAACCATTAACAAATATCCATGCCACCGTCAGGATTCGAACTTGAAACCTGTGATACCAGAGTGCTAACCAATTGGCCATCAGGCAGCTGCTGCAGATGAGGGGAGGGCATTGCCTTTCGGAAGAAGTTTTAGGGTAAATGTCTTACATTTGCATGCCGAATGGTAGAGAATCCGAAAAGTTCCGCCAAACAAACTGACCATCGATGTAAGACATTTTGTTCACGTTGTCGACTTTCCTGGTCTTTAAATACAGTATTCCGACGAACGCCCTCATTATCACTGGGTCACACAAGTCTAGCTATTTTATAGTTCTCGTCATATTCTTTGGAAAAGCGCTTTGTAAGAAATAAATAAGAGGTTAAAATTTGCTTTTCTTATAAGTTAGTAATTTGAGAACAAGATTATTAAATTCTCATAAAAAGAAATTGTATGAGGTAATGCTGTATCCCGTAAATTTTTTATCATTTATTTGGCAAATTATTTGATTTAAATCAATTTAACAGCAAGTATATTTTTTTACTGCGCGGGTTAAATGTAAGTAATTAGTAATTGATTATTTAAGTAAGCTTAATTTAGAAAAAAAAATATTTTTTATATGGATTCAGACAATAATGTGGATTATAGCAACATACTTAATAATTTTATAATTCAAAAATGTAATGAATATAATTAATTCGTAATTCTGAATTTAATTTTCAAAAAGATGTAATGAATTTTTGAGAAGATGTGGAATTAATGATGTAAAATCTTTCTAATTAATATTTTAAATCCGTTAGTTTTTGTGAAGGCGTTTAGAAAATCGATTGACTTGAGTTGCGTCTGTTTTGGAGAAAGAAATCTCTCATTGAATTTCTGTCTGCATAACCAGGGCCATTTAATATAGTGGAGCCAGTGGTTGCCAAAGGGAGGATATAACATTGTTGAAGCGAACAAAATCACAATTATTGATTTGATTCGCTCTACGATCATATTGTGGACACTTTCGACTAATTAGACCAGGACCTACAGTTTAACGTGGATTCTGAACCACTTACAAACATCCATGCCCCACCAGCATTCGAAACTGAAGCCTGTGATACCAAATGCCAGAGCATTAGCCAATTGGCCATCAGGCCGCCCACAATTGTTGGGGTCAATGAAAGGGAATTGTTATTTATTTTAGTAAACTTTTGTCAATGTATTTATTAAGTTTATGAAAATCGTATTTTCATCTATATAGGAGAATTCCTACGATCATGGGATAAACTTTGAGGAGTGATACAACTTACTAAAATATTCATTTTTTATATAGGAAAATATGGTCTGAAAATGACGCCTTGAGGAACGAACATACTTTTAAATCAATTTCTCGCAACAGATAGGGAAAATGGCCCAACTGACACCCGTCATGTGTCGATGTTCAAGTCCTCTGGCTGACAGTATCATTGCGAGTTCTGTTTTATTTTTATTGTATATTTGCTACATTAATCTGTATTTGTTTTCATTTACGAGACTCAAGTTAACTCAAATGAAGACCTCATTTGTTTTTCGACTATCCATTGAGGTTGTAAGCGTGCGGGAATTGCCTAGCATCTGTGGAACTGTCCGCCGATCACTCCTTCGACTCTACCAAGCATGCATTACTGTTGGTGGTCGCCATTTTGAGCACTTATTGTAAACATTGAATCAAGGAAGCACTTTGCAATAATGTTGAAAATAAATAATGTTTTTTTTTCATGTCTCATTTTTTTGTTTGTTCGGGTCTCAACGTTTCACTTTCTACCCTATATTCTTATATAAAGTATGTTATTGTAAACTGTACCACCCCTCATAGTTTATACCATAACTGTTGAATCACCCTGTATAACGAAGATTGCATTATTGTTATTTTGTTACTTAAATGAAGTTTTTAATTTCTAAAATTATTTATCCCTCTTATTAAGTATGAAATGTTACGTATTAATACCTAACAATACGTAATATGCATAAAAATACATAATTATAGTGTACGTAATAATATGTATAATACGTAATTAAGTATGTACGTATAATACGTAATACGTAATTAAGTCTATACGTAATAATATACATAATACGTATAAACTTAATTAAGTATAATACGTAATAATATGTAATATAATGCGTAACTAAGTCCATACCTATAATACGTAACATATATGGAATGTTACTTATTATGCCAAAAACAAAAATGTTTTTCTTTGTCGTTAAGCCAATATGTATACCATACCACACAAACAATAAATGTTTTAATTATCCTAAAGTTAAACATTGTAAAACTCCATACAATTATATTTTCCGCTTGCCAAGCCGTAATTACGCTGTAGTAGAATAGAAGTCATCCATGCAGACAAGCTCATGAAGGACAAAGAGATTTCGGGTTAGATTTCATTCACTTGGGCAACAGGGTCCGCAGTTTTTTGAGTTTTCTGCATACACTGGCTTTTCTCAAGTGTAGAATAAATGGAGGACAATTACCGAGAGGAAGGAATTTCTTACCTCTTGGTTAGAATGTAGCGGATCACCAAGTTTTACGTTTACAAATTCTTTCAAATTCCTCAGATCTTCCCTATCTTTTAATTACACATTTCAAACTAATAACAATGTACAATGGTTCTCTAAAGAGCATTTTCATATAAATAAACGGAAGTTCTTATCCCATACATCAGCGTTTATGAATAACAATGCTATGGAAATTAACAGTTATTTTACTTCAGGATTTATTTTTACTAATAAACTTTTAAAAACGACGTTTAATATTTTTTAACGAACTTTTACTTCTTTCTTTTCAAGTCAAAAGGACAATGCAATGAAAGGTAACACAATATTATTGCAGTACTAAAATTATCCAGTATCGTGAATATTATTATTTGTACAGCCCAATTTTATTATATATATATAAGCATTGTATTCTTAAGAAATGTTACTTTATCTTTCCGAAATCTGAATTTGATATCCGCTAATTATATTTAGATACTTCTAAATTTATATTAAATTTTAAAAACACTACTTTTATGTAGATTCGACATTAAAAATGCATAAATAAATTTTATGCCTTCTATATATTAATTGACAATTTTTCTACGAATGATATAAACAGCTACTTTGTAACTTTACTAGTTTCTGAAAATTAAGCAAAAAGCAGAAAAGTTGTGATTACACAGCCACAATAAGTAAAATTTCATAAAATTGTAATCATTGAAATCATAACACAGCCTACATTAAAAGTAATGTTGCATTAGAATATGATGCACAAATAAATTCAGCTTTGTCATTTAAGGCAATAAGAAAGTGGTCAAAATCATGTTCTGGACATGTGTGCAATTTCTACAAGTAGAAACTGCTCACTGATATTTCGAGCTAGCCTTGCTTTAGATTTGAATCAACATCTCGACATCAGTTACTCAACATATCCCTTTTTCTCTCTACACACACGTATGCAACCACGCACGTATGCAACCACGCACGCATGCAACCACGCACGCATGAACACGAAAATTAAGCAAAAAATATTAAGATAAAGATAATAATCAATAAGTTATTTTTTGAACTTCGTTAGTATAAAATAATAATTTAGATTAATCATAATGATTTAGACTACAATATTAATATTTTAAACTGGAAATTCAGATGTCTAATGCACTGTTTACAATTTTAAATCATGACATTTTCATGAAGTTTGATGTTCGATGTTTTAGAATATTATATGCTTATAATATTATCACTTATTAATATTATAAGGAAATATTTTATTTCGGCAGAATATAATTTTTCCAAAATGTATATTGAACATTTCAGTTTTTTTTTTAAATTTTAAAACGTAAAAATTTAATATACATAAATATTTATTATTTTAAATTATTATTATTCGAGTTATTTAATTATTTTTGTGAATAATTATTAAATTATTCTCAATAGTAACCTGAGACTATTACTTTTTATTATTTATAGAAACAGCCTTTCAATTTAATTTCCTTACTGCAGTGTTTTGAAAAAAATAATTTCGTTTAAATAGATGAGAACACTGTTCAAAAGATACTTTTTAATTTCTAACCTGTAAAGAAAAACACATTTAAAAACTATTAAATCAATCATTTTTCAATATCCAATCTTGTTATAAAAACACTTACTTAAAAAAAGAAATGAAATTCTATTACTGTTTAATTAAAAATAATATTTTTCCAATCTAGTTCGCTAGTTCTAGTTAACACTTCTGAGAAGAATAAGTCTGGAATCCCACGGATAGAATATTTTTCAATAAAATAATTCTCACCGATTTTTATAACAGAGTTATTACACTTCTTACAATTTTTCCATCATTGTAGCTAGCTCCAGCGATCTATAAACGATCAGCGAAAGAACTTATCTTATTAACCAATTTAAACAGTCTTTCTATTTGGAAACGTTGCTCTGAAATGGTGAAGATGATTCGGAAAGGAGTTAAAGTATAAGAACGGTTCAATTTTTAAGCAAAATATTTAAGCAAATGCATGAAATTACAAATGATAAGTTTTTTTTTCTTCTTCTAATGCAGCTGGCAAATAGACCGTGATCTTTCGCCATAAGGGCTGCACCGATGTTACTCACTTTGCATTACCCAGCGGGCGCGTGTAACTTGGTGATAAGCCACGGACGCGGAGTAACAATGCCCCCGCAGCGCTCTACGATCCTGTTAGGACCGGGACTTACAGCTTAAAGTGGATTCCGAACCACTACAAAGCCCGGATTTGAACCCGATACCTGTGGTACCGAACGCCAGAGCGCTAGCCATTCGGCCATCAGGCACCACAAATGATAAGTACACTACACAAACTGGAATATTTTACATAATTAGCCTCATATTCGTGACCGTATGTTAATGTGCGCTTCTAGCGTGCAGAATGCATCAGGCTCTAATCCACCAATGATGCCCATTGCAGCCATTGCAAAAGAGCCATTGCTTTCAGAGACCCGAGTGTGATTGTGATTGTGATAATGTATATAAAAACGCCTCACATTGAACGTCAGACTGTGGAAAAAAGATGAATGAATGCTGTTAGAGGGCGCTGCGACGCCAAAGTTAATCGGGCGAAAGAAGTGCGAGTTTGAGAGCGTGCTTGGAAAGCAAGAGAGAGGTAATCTTAGAAGTGTGAGAGGTATATTGGGAGAAATTAAGTTTTATGGCATTAGAGATTAGAATGCGTGGCATTACTATTAATTTGTAAATATTGTACAAAGTTTTAATTATTCCTAGTATGTGTAATAAAATAGTCAAGAATGAATTCAAGAGAGCTGATTTATTTTGAACCACCAACAGCTTAACAACTTTGTGAACAACTTAAAGAAGCCGGTATTTGACGAATTAATGTCTAACTTATTTTCGTCACAGACTGCTTGGATGGAGTTTTAGGGTTTTCTAACATGGGACAAGTAAACGCTAGGCAGCTATCCTAAATATCCTCCCAGAAGACAATGTCCTCTACTCATTGCCCGTCTGTACTAAGTAGAATATGACGTTCATCGTTTTTAACAAAAAAAAAAATTAAAAACTAATTAACATATAGCTGTAAAGCTTGGATTATTTAATTTAATTAATTTACACTATAACATAGTCATATCTTTAACTTTTATTTAAATGTTTATCCAACGTCCTCATTGCCCGTCGGTAGTAAATAGAATATGAGGTTCATCGTATTATTAGTAGTAGTATTAAAAACTAACTAACATAAGGCTGTACATGATAGATTACTTAATATAATTACTTTACTCTGTAACAGAATTGGTCGTATCCTTAACTTTTATTTAAATCTTATCCAATGTTCTCTTCTCATTGCTCGTCGGTAGTAAGTAGAATATGAGGTTCTTTATTTTTTTAACAAAAAATATTAAAAATTAACTAACATATGGCTATACAGAATGGATTACTTAATATAATTGCTTTACATTGTGACGGAATTGGTCGCATCCTTAACTTTTATTTAAATCTTATCCAATGTTCTCCTCTCATTGCTCGTCGGTAGTAAGTAGAATAAGGTTCTTTATTTTTTTAACAAAAAATATTAAAAATTAACTAACATATGGCTATACAGAATGGATTACTTAATATAATTGCTTTACATTGGGACGGAATTGGTCTTATTCTTAGCTTTTATTTAAATCTGATCCAATGTCCCTTTATGCCTTATGACATTATTCCCAGCCTCATGACCAATTCACTAGCGCTCTGGCATTTTTTTACCACAGGCTTCAGGTTGACGGTGGCATGGATGTTTGTTTGTGGTTCGGAATCCACGTTAAAACTATAGATCTCGGTCTACTTAGCCTTAAATGAGCAAAAAATGATCGTAGAGTGACAAATCAAAACCTCCACTCATTGTCCGTAGGTAGTAAGTAGAATATGAGGTTCATCGTCTTTTAACAAAAAATAATAAAAATAACTAATATAATGCTGTACAGAATGAATTACGTGATATAATTGTTTTACACTGTAATAGAATTTGTTTTATCTTAACTTAAATTTAATTTTTTTTAACTGAATAATTCAAACATTTTGAAAAAAAAAAACAAGGAGTTAAAATCACTCTCAGTTATGCATTTAACCTTAAAAAATGCTAATTAGATCAAAAATTTTCAAGCAAGTATAAAATATTATTTCATATGAAGTTGATAAAAATGTAGGATGAAAGAAGAATAATTAAAAAAATGGCATTCTCCTGCAGTAAAATGAAACATATTCATCATAATCTTTTTTTTTATATAAAACTTCTTCTTAACAAGTTATTATTTATTCATTTTTTCACATCAGGTTTTTTTTTCCCATTTTAATATTCCCTTCCCACTTTTTCTTTGCAAAATAATTTATTTGAAGGAGCAAGTAAACTAACATTTATCTGCATTTTTGCCTCCTTGGTGAAAAATCGCAATTTATTGCGTTTTTATATCCAGCTATTTTTCAAATTTTTTTCTTTCTGATTTTCTTCCTTTCTTTCTTTTTTTTTTGTTCTTTGTAAACAGAATAGAAAGTTAGTTTTTATAAATTCACTTTTTAAAGTGCGCAAATAAAAATATGGCAATGTCGAGAAATATAAAAAGAAATAGATGTCATATACCTATTTTTTTTTTTATTATTCGCCTAATAAAAATCATAAGGATGTAAATCGAGAATCACAGTTACTTTCACAGTTAACAAGTTCATGAAAAGGGAAGGGGGAGGAATTTAAATTTACCTGAACTGACTGGGCTCGTTCGTATGGGTAGCACGTAGTTTCGTCACCAAAACGCGGATGATGTTGCACAGGAAAGCAAAGTTCAGCTAGAAAAAGAAAGGCAGATGAATGGCAGAGAAGCAAACATCTATACTATATGTAGTTCTACAAGTACACTTTGACATTTCGATGCAATTAGTGTTACTTTAGGGTAAAATACTTGATTTTATTAAGGAAGACTTTACTGAGCCGAGATCAAAAAATTAAAGTGTTTAATTTTACAGTTGTCTTTTATGTTAAAAATTATTTGTTTAATATGGTGGCAGAATCAAGAGCCAAAACTACCTGTAAAAGTTGGCGGTTTCACCATG
The DNA here is from genome assembly GCA_021605075.1 of Caerostris darwini. Lineage (NCBI taxonomy): Eukaryota > Metazoa > Arthropoda > Arachnida > Araneae > Araneidae > Caerostris > Caerostris darwini. The sequence continues at coordinate 12,838 of BPLQ01009127.1, forward strand.
GGATATCTCCTACGAGGTTTCTTTGATATGGTTACACCATGTCGTCTACTGCTGGTTACTGCTTACTAACACTGTAGATCGCGAACAACCCACGAGTTGGAGTTTCGGAAATACTTGTTCCGAGCCATTGAGGCATTACAATATATCAAAGTCGCTTAGATGGCCTTTCCCATCACACAGAAGTAAGTGGAAACATCTCTCCTAGAGTTAAATACCACTTCCACCTGATCACGTGCCTTCCCCGTCATCCAGGCGAGTTCATTGCAAAATGTAGGGGTGGTCACTGGCTCTTAGGTATATATATAAGGTGACTATCAAAATAATGGAAACTCTCTAGAGTTATAAGGGAATCCTTTTCTAATATGGCGCACGTCTTAGGCATGAATACAGCTTGGATTCGCCTGGGAATCGAATCCTGCAAGTGCTGAATAGTGTTTAGAGGAATATTGAACCATTCTTCATAGAGATATTGTGAAAGTTCTGGGAGAGATACCGGTGGAAGATATCGATTGCGGAGTAATCGCTCTAAAATAGACCACAGCTGTTCAGTGATATTGAGGTCCGACGGACTGTGCGGGCCAAAATATATATATATATGTTTCACTTTATCCTTGTGTTCCTGAAACCCTAATTGGACAGGTCCTTCTGCATAAATAGTAGCTTTATCAGTCTGCAAAATTCTATCTCTTGCAGAAAACAAAGTTCGCATCATAGGATGGACCTCGTCAGGATGGAATTTCTTTATACTTCTCCCCAGAGATCCTTTCAGGGTTACGATTGGACTAGCAGAAAAACAAGACATGACTACCCATACCATGATCGATTCACCTCCATGCTTGACAGTTGAAAGAAGACAAGTGCTCATTCCACAGTGCTAGGTTTTGAGTGGAGTGTTCTCAAACAACCATGATACTTATACTTTTGTATTTAAAAAAACCTTGAGTAGCTAAGATTGCATTTTAATGCTTACATGAGAAGCTCATTCTTAAATATCACGTTTATGCACAGTTTTCCATTATCTTGATAACCACCTGTGTATATATATATATATATATTATCTATATATATAACACTAATTTAGAGAGGAATCTTGATTGAATATTAATATAATTGGTGAAATAAAGCATTATAATTATGTATTTCAGAATAGATTGTATAATTGTCTTACACATTGCAGATTAGATGTGGTATTAAAATTCTAAAAACCCAATCAAATGTTATAGTGTTGAATCGATAAAAAATTCTATTAGATTAAATTTTTTCCTCAACTATTGTAAATATTAAACTAATGTTTTCTTTAGAACAAATGCTTTTAATTAGAATTTAAGTAAATTTATAGTAAAATAAATAAATTTTTCTTTTCGCAATGAAAAAAATAATCGCATTTAAAAACCTCTCTATTTAAATGTTTATATAGAAGAAAACCACAAATATGAAGCAATTATCTTCATTATCAAACCTGTTTATTGAATATATTTTTCACCTTTTTTATCTATATTCGTGTAAAACATTCAAAATATTTTAATATACAGTATCAACGAAGAAATAAAATTTTAATTTTATCTGTATATCTAAATAAACGTTGCACATGTATTTTCAATTCAACTACTGAATCGTATATTAATTTCCCCTGACATTTAATATGTCGAAATAATTATTATAACCAATAGTAATACTACACTAATTCTAAATTTGGTTAGGAGTGAATAGTTAGTTATAATTCTGAGCTCTATATATATAGCGCACTTTAGTAACTGTAAAGGTATCCTCCTCTATATTTAACCATTAACAGTGATACAAGGTTTCGAATTTTACTCACGATAAGACTGAGAAAGATTAGTACTGTTGGTCACCCACTCATAAGGATTCACTGAATAGCCCAGCATCTTTGGAAGAGACAAAAAAGAAAGATTCATTTTTTATTATGCATAGTATTGAAAATTTTACAAAAAATTAAAATAATCACAGTTTAATTTTTAAAACCAAAATACAAATATAGCTTATCAATTTCCAATTTAAAACAATATATTATCAGTTAGAGTGGTTTGATGGTTATCGCGCCGAGTTTCTAAATTGAAGGTATTCAGTTAGATATCGGTCAGGAGAACCGAACATAAAATTATTGTGCCTAATCCAGATATAGGCACGTTAAGACTTTAGGACAGAAGTTGTTGTTTCTAATGTAGATGGCAATACAGAGACAGTTAAACTTTTATGCCGTAAGCAAGGGCTGAACAGCTGTTGCTCATTTAGCACTGTCCAAGGGACACGTGTAGCTTTAAGATATGTTATAGACGCTAGTAACACTACCCCCACAACGTTCTAAGATCCTATTTCAAGGGACTTACGGTTTAAAGTGGATTCCAAACCACTACAAACATCCATGGCACCGCCGGGACTCGAACCCGAAACTTGTGATACCGAGCGCCAGAGAGCTAGCCACTCGGCCGTCAGCCTTCGTAGGCCAGAAATCGTTTTATGGAATTTGAGGCAAGTTTTGGACCTACAGATACCAACTACCCTTGAATATACTTATTCCAAACTGCAGCAACTCTAGATATTAGTGTTTACCAAACAGAAGCGACGCTCATATTGGAGAAGCGATCTAAAAGCGTAATAGATTCATGGCCCGAGATGGAGAAGTTGAAATATATAATCAATAAAGAAATCATTATAGATTTATACTTTTCTTCAGGGTATGATCACTTAAATGTTGTTAAACTGTAGTGGTAACAACAACAACATTAACTCATTTGATTCATGATTTAATGTGTTTAACGGATTCATGAACATTATAAACGTGAAGAAGGTTAATCATACCCTGGAGATATATATATATATATATGGCAATGAGAAGGTGGTCATATAATGTTTTAGGAAGACTCTTCTGTGTATAGTTCGTAACTTTTGCTGAAAACATAGTTTTGGCGTGATTACTAAAAATAGGATCAACCGGAGTCAAGTCAGACTTCTACCTACGAGTGCTCCATTACAACAGAAGCTGTCTCTTCCTCACTATCCATGAATAGACTCTTGGGATGGCCTTCCCGCATTGCAAGACACTAAGAATTAGGTAGACACAAAGTCAGCCGACTTAATACATGTCGTGGGTTAAAATTAATTTATGAAGCAGCATAAGGAGCCCGATTTAATGTTTCTTTCCAATGGGTTATTGCACAACAAATAAGTTCATTTAATGCTGTATATTTAAATGTCATGGTGACTATGTTTTTCAAAATTAAGATAAAATGATTCTACACTCACGCACAATAATCAGACTTCACTGTCTTTAAATGTATAAACAGTTAGAAAATGTTTCTCCTGAAAATTATTAATAGCGAAAGTTAGGATTCCCAAAGAAAACAAGTTGTCATAAACCTATCACAACTATGGTCTTCTCCTCAATAATATTGCCATATATTATAGAAATAGTCTAAAATATTTATAGTGCCTTCTTTTCAGAATTTTGAAGACATAACTTATAAACAGTGGGGAATTTCCCAACTCGGTAATAATGTCTGTATAGTAACTGGCGAAGCATAATAAATTAGTGAAACATCATGCTAATATTTAAATTATATGCAATAAAGTGGCATTTTTGGAAGTAAACATAATATGGAAAGGAGGTATAAATCCAGACTTGGGATACATTAACTCCATTTCGGAATGAGTGATTTATTGCATTAAGTTAATAATAATAAAATACCTGCGTAAAGGATAGCAATGCATAGAGTAGATACAATTTTACTTTTGCAAGTATTGAAAAAGTTAAATTATTAACATATAAATTAGTCAAAACATATATATTACTACATTTAAAATTTTCAGCTATGCTTATTGAATGCACAATTATTAAAAAATACTAAAATTAAGCAAATATTTGAGACTATTATTAATTATTAAAAATTAACTTACTCTTCATCTGCGAAATACCATCGGAGGATGGAAAAAGTAGTCACTGGAAATACAGGAAATACTGAAAAGAAAACAAAAACTATTTTAAAAAAATTGCATTTAATTTTTTCGCTTTTAAACAATTTCTTTTATATTCAGCTCTCCAAAAGTAAATACATATTTCAGAAGATAAAAGTTGACAAATAATAAAAATTTAACATAAATCTATATAATTCATTCCCCGCCGTTCGATAAGATATTACGCTATTAATGTGCAAATGTACAATACGAGTGCAATACAAATGGCAATCAAAATAATGGAAACATTCTAGAATTATAAGGAATCCTTATATGTCACAAGACCGACTTTGCTACTTAATACAACTTGGATTCTCCTGAGACCGTCTGACCAATATAACTGTCTTCCACTTATCAATCGACCAGATTTTGCGGTTGTGGTACCACTATAGACGACGTTTGGCATTAACAAATGTGACAAGTGGCTTGGGAATTGTTGATCTACCGTAAATGCCCTGTTTATGAAGGTGCCTCCTAACTGTAATTATTGACTGTGAATAATCCAGATGCTGATAAAACTCCGCGGTCACTTTGGCTGCAGTTGTTTTCTTTTTAAACATTACAATCCGCTTCAATACCCGTTGGTCTCTTTCAGTCAGCTTCTCCTTCTGTGCATTATTTTGCTTTACTGAGCTTGTCTTGCCACGCCGTGTTGTACTCTGTCATGTCTTTAGACGCCTTACTTCTAGAAATACCTAAACGCTGAGATGTTTTAGTCCCAATTGCTCCAGCTCTACGGATTCCTACAATTTGGAATCTTTAAAAGTCTGTGAGGTCTGACATTTTACAATTTTGACAAAACTCCAAGGCGTATACAACTTCACTAAAGCTGCCTCATACTACCATGATATATACTTTTATATCAACATTTTTTTAGCTAATATCACATTATAGTATATTGCTTACGAAGCGCATTTTTTTTCACAAGCGTTTCCATTATTTTGATAACCACATTTAGAATAATTCTTAGAATAAAAAAACCTTGTTAATAAAAGGAAATGATAATAAAATTTTAATAAAATAGAACTAGGGAGGAAAATAAACAAGTCATCGATGAAGAAAAATGCAACAGCTTTGATGCAAATGTTTAAATAAAACTTTTTACAATAAACATGAAATTTTTTTAATACAATATAAATATTTACTCTTATTCTATTTAAACTCCTACATAAATTTAATTCTTTATTTAGATTTCATTCTCTGCTTCATAATAAAGGGGCTGATTCAGTTTTCTTTTAAAAATATTGAAATTATTTTTCTAGTATTATATGAATAAGAAAAATAAACAATAATCTACATGAATTTAGAAATTTTTGTCATACTAAAAATATTTATATAAAAATAGATTTAAATTAATACTCTCTTTATTTGATTTAAAATAAAAACTATAGTAACTAAAATTAATTTAGATATACATATATTTACTTTAAAAAAAAAACTTCGTTTGTTGTAAAAATACGAAATGTTAACTTGAAATGAAATTTCAAAATATTCCAAGTTCAACAACTAAATATTAACGCCCAAAATAGTAAGAAAAATTGCTATTTTTTATACAATCAAGTCCTTTTAGAAAGTTAATTCAGATTGCATTAGGGACTTTTATATTCTTCGATCAGACGCGGAATGGTATTTTGAAAAAGGCCTATGGGCATATGGATTTTGGAATTCTTTATAGAATTTCCAGTCTAGGGTTCTTTCTATTACCATTTTTCATCCATGCAAAATCATAAGTCCTCCGGCACTTCCATTTTATGGCCGGCGACGAAATTTTTTACATATGCCGGTGTATTATTCAAAAGCTTCCAGCAAGTTTTTCCCCAATTCCGGTTCCTTTATGGAACAGAGAGAGAACAAGCGAAATACAATGACTATGAGAAAAAGGGCTGGCATTTTTTCCCCTCCATTTCTAGAGAGGAAAAAAATAAATGGAAGTATTTGTATAAGAACAATTTCTTTCTGAGATTGCATTCATTTTGAAGAAATATTACTATCAATTGTTGGAAAAAAAATTATAAATTTGATTCTATCATTAAAGCAGTTACGATTACCATAAGATTTGAATCCCTTCATGGCTTGGAGGTTGAATGAAAATCAATTGTAATCGTTCAAAAAAAGAAGTTATGGGTTTTAAACTCGTATTATATAACTCGTATATTAACTAGTAATATGTTTTGCAATAGCTGTGTGGATGTCTTCTTAGTTTTGCACGCCATCAACATGAATACGTTTCATGTAAAAATCGTTCAGAAAGCAATGCCTTCCTTTCTTTATTATGGGTACAGTTTATATCACGCTTTTTTGGTGCAGCTTGGTTAACATTAAATCAGTAACAATTATAGATAAGTATTCAATATTTGAGAAAAAACGGTTATGGTTAAAATAGAAGATTTAATCTACTTGCTTCACTGTTGTAGGGCACTTAGTCCTATAACAATTGTGTTACTCATATGCAACACAAATTAGCCACACTTTGTGTTACATAGAAGTCAACTTTATTCTCCCGTGTAACACAAAACAAATTAAATTTTATTTTTAAGTATGCATAAAGAACTTTGTCCTTATAGCACAATATTAACTGACAAAAAAGATATTTAAGTGGGAAAAATTTCGGCTCATTAGACGACAATTCTAATAACAATAAAAGAATATTCCTGTATTCCCACTATATTTTATTGGCAATGAAAAAAAAAATAACGAATGAATTATTTTAAAATAAAAATCCTTTGTAATACAGCATCCCATAATAAAAAGAAATAATAAATTAAAGATCATTAATCGAGTATGTTTTCCCACGGAGTGTCGTTTCACAAGGAAAAAAAATCATACAAGATCTTGATTATAGTCTAAAATTAATAATATTTGTGCTTTTCCGATATTAGATTTTCAAAGTAAGAAAAATGGAAGTAATAAATGAATAGCTAAATGAAAGAATGAGAGATAAAACGAAAAAGAATCTTTGTCATATCTCACAGAAGAAAAAAAAGGTATTGGAGCAAGTTATAAATCCCCTTTTATTATTAATGCTACCATAAAAAATATTCTAAAACATTATGACGTCCAATATTGTATTAAGTTGAGTGCATCACAGTTAAAGTAATCCAAAATTTAATTCAATACGCAGTTTTAAGTTACTTAAAGCAGGAGACTTTCTTTGCAATGAAAAATCTCGAGCCTTTGCTTATAACGTAAAAAAAAGATGATGTTTCAAATGTGTCTCAACTCAGTAATTAATCTTTCACGCTTCAATGCGAAGAACATCTGTTGTTTCGGAAAGTACTTTATTTGCTTTTTAATTATAATTGAGCGAGAAGAGCAGAAAGCTCCAGTCGGAAGAAAAAATTTATCAAGCAGTAGGCATTGAGGATTAGTATTTTCTCAAATAATAAAACACTGGTCTTTTTTTTTTTTAATAAAATCAAGATTTTAGTATTTTCTATTTTTACATTATTTTTTAAGAGTGATTTTATCCTATCTTAGTTAGTGGTTTGGAATTCACGTTAAACTATAGGTCCCGGTCTAATTAGCCCAAAATGCACAAAAAACGACCGGAGAGCGACAAACCATACCAAAGACAAAACCAAATAAGAATGATTTTGTCGCATTTAAAAAAATTACGAGGTCAAATTTTAAACAATTAATTATCTAATAGTGTAATGTGCAGGTTGTGCATGGTAACTGGATGTGATTGTGTTGAGATATTTGAATCCCAGGTTGGAGAATACACAGCCTTATACACGCACAAACACCCCACGCATACAATTAAACACAAACAAAATATAACACATTTAAAGGCAGATAATTATAGATTCGTGGAAGGATTCCACTTCTAAGCTGAAAATCCGATACTAAAATACGCACAGGGTGCTAGAAACAGACTCTCACTTGGAGAGATACTTCCTCGCTGAGGGAGAGTCTGTAGGCCAATTGATCAATTCTCATGGACGCCACAGGTAGCGCTCTTGCCACTGTGTAGGAGGAAGCATGGTTACAATAGAACTTTTAACGCGTTGGTAAATCGCCTAGATAGCATTTAAATTGTTCTCTCTAGTGGTGCTGTAACAGCTTTGAAAAACATGTGCTTTCGATGAGGATCGTAGTGGTGTTTTGCATTAACTCAGGCAGTTTGACTGGAATTTTCTGCTTTCTACTATACTATGAGCAAAATTGGGAAATCTCAATTTATAAAACCTTTTTTTTTTAGTTTGTTAAAATATTTTTCGGAAACATTATCCATAGTCTACATGTTTAATCATGGTATACAGTGTGGAATACGAAGAGCGGACTGATGGCCAATTGTCTAGATCTCTGACTCAAGACCTTTTCAATTATTGGCCGAAACCATTTGGCTTTCAACTACACTGTACAGCAGCTTCAGGGCCTGTTATACAAAATAATAGATTAAGTTACTATCGGAAGATAAGTAAAAGATTGAAAGAAAATTTTAAAAAAATGTGACAAAAAATGTTGACTTGATCATATAGATTTTATTCAGCCTTAACGCAGAAATCTGCTTTCCCTTTGGGTTCCATGGTGGACTGTGCAATCGGCTCTCAGAATGTACCTTTAATTACAAGTATTTTTCATCGCAAAATTGTGTCCCGGCGATGGCCTGGATTCATCACTACCGGACTATAATGTTTAAAAATGATAATAAAACGAAAAAATGAAGTAAAAAAACTCATTACCTCTTATTTAGATATCGACTACATGCTCGGCTATATATATATATATATATCTACAGAAACTCCATTTATAATAACTTACTTTTGCAAATAGGGATTTTCCACATTTAGAACAAAGGAAGGAAAAAAAAATTCGAAATCAATTAATCTCGAACATGAAATGTATATTGGCTTGGCAAACATCCCATTACAAATAAATCTTCTCATTCAAAATAAATATTAAAATTTGACTAATTGATGACTAATACGCAATAATTTCCTTTATAAGCGTGTAACTCAAATAAGTAAAATTTATTACGAAGAAGAAACTTAAAACAGAAAATATTTTATTTATTAATTATTTTACATATCTTCACTTCAATATATTTAGAAATCAATTTTGATTAATTATAATATAATTCATTTATATATCAGCTGAGTAAATATGAATGTTTGGCATTTAAATATGTCCAGTATAAAGACAATTTCAGTATTTTAATTTAATCAAAAGCCATTAAACAATAATTATTTGTGTAGAGTTTTAAAGCTGTTCTCAAAGCAAAATAAAAATAAAAATTAATTGAAAACATATGAAACATTTTTTTTTTGGTTTGTTAAAATTGCATTAAATATTAAACTTTTAATTATTCGTAAAAACTATTTTTTAATTGTCTCTTTAGGTGCTTTTATTTCTTACAAATCTTTTGTTATAAATTAATATTAAAAATCCCGACGCTAATTAATTTAAAAGACAACTCATTACATTTTTTACATATAGCTATTTCATGAAATATTAACACAGACATTTCATTAATAATGAAGTAAATCTTTAATGGAAGCAACAAATCCAATTTTGAGAAGCACAAATCATTTCGAAAACTAATTGAATTTTAGAAAATTTTCTACTTTTAAAAAATGATAGGAAATTTTTAATTTTTGTCTGCTTTATTGCATTGTGCTCTTATAATGTTTTATAAAAATAATTTGAAAATCTAAAAGCACGTGTAAATGTTATTGATCCAGTCTACGAAATTTCAACTCAAATTGCATTTTTCATCATTTACAACAAAAAGAAATTAAAAAATAACTGCAATTTTTTTTCACTGTAAAAGTTTTTAGAAACAGTATAATATAATGCAACAAAAATTATTAATTTTTAATTGCATATTTTTTTAAATAAAAATTTATATATAGATATATTTCATACATTAAATATTTTAGATTTATATATATAATATATTAAAACGTCTTGGCCTATACTGGACCTTTAACAGATTCAAGAAGAGTGACACTTCAGTTTCGTGGGAACACTTTAAATATTTTATTTACAAACGTTATACATAGTATATAACGACAGACGTTAAATATCACACGGTGGGATACACCAAACCATAAAGAGCTCACTTTGACAATAGGCCCATTCATCACTTCAGAGAAAAAGGCAACACTTCTTGTCGAATCGTCGCAGAACCCCTTCTTCTTCTCCAAAAACCTCCCTTTAAGAAAACCAGTCAAAAAAAGGGGGGAGGGGTTAGCGTCAATCACTTATCATTGGAGTAGACACTTTCTCAGCTCAGGGTTTATCATCAATCACGATGAAACAACTCAGGGTATATTCCATCTTCAATTGTTTCGACTTGTGAAGGTCACATAGGCAATCACTAATTTTATGAGTTCTCATTATTCATGACACCGAAAATCTGATATCAGATTTGAGTGACAGGTTGTTCTCGATAGTACAAAACACTAATTGTATGTAATATAATTATCCACAACACTGCGGTCTGCTGTCAAATTTCAGTGATGGGTTGTTATTATGTGCTTGTTAAAGAATATACATTCCCCTGTCATGGGAACGAAATGCTACAATATATTAAATATATTTCTTGTAAAAATAAATTTAACTTAAAAATATTCTTAAAATTCATTACTGTAGCAAAGACATTACAAGTAATGTAAAATTTATTGGAAAAACTTTGTTAAACAAATTGCATATTTATATCAATTGAATGACGCATACAAAAATTCGTGAATTATTGAAAAGGATGCAGCCAGAGAAATTTTGATCTATATTTTTAATGGTAAGGTAATTAAAATTTAGCGAATTCCGAGTTAGTAAAGATTGAAAATCATCTGCATATTGTACAGTTTTAATCAAAACAAACCTAGTTTTAAAATCAGAACAAACTTCTTGGGTTTCTATTAAATACATTTAAATTTAGTTAACAATGGACAAATTTTTGAGAATAGCTGATTGAGACATTTTTATTATTATTTGATATTTCGCATTAGTTCTGAAATATTGTGCTTTTTTTTTAAATTTTGCAGATTATTTGGAATTTTTAGAAAAAAAAATATCTTATTGTTATTGTATCAGAGGTAATTATGATAAAATTCTTATTACTTAAAAATAACTTCAATAAATAAAATTATTCCATCACAAAATTAAAAATTTATAAGGTTTATTTTCCTTAAGCAACAAGCTCTATATGACTATATATCTAGTTATATGTCAAATCCTATTTGGGGGTACGTTATCAAACATATCTCCATTTCAAATGAAAATATTTAAATCAGACTCATATTTCTTACTTTATAAAAGTCATTATTCAGGATAAAAATCCATTATTAAAAGATAATTACGATTAAATTTTAAAAAAGAATTAGCTTCATTAAGAATTTGTTTACACATACTTCTTCGTTAGCGGCATGCCAAGCAAAATAAATGGGAGAAAGGATTCAAAGCATAACGCGCCAGACATTACGACTCCTTACCGTATAATTATTGATAATTTGGCAACCTTTTTACATTTGGCGAAGGAAATGGTATGGTACTCTTCTAATGGAAAGCAAGATTTATTTTAAGATTATATATGCAGAAAATAAATTAAACCTGCAATATACTTATAAAATGATAAAATAATGGTTTAAAATTAGTGCGATTTTATTAAATGTTATTATTTAATTTTGCTGAACTTTTTACTTTGAAAATGAAAATATCTGATTGAGAAATTTTTTTTTTAATAAACATTTTTTATTAAGTTTATTTGAATGCTCCTTTTAATATTTAAAAAAATAAATTAGCGATATATCAGATATAACATTGAAAAATTGTTGTATGTAACCGTGCTTCCTCCTACGCACCGCAACAGCCCCCCCCCACCAAAAACATTGAGGAGAAATGGTCAGTAGGCAACGAGGCTCTGACCCTTGAAGTACAGCGCAACTGGCGTTGCCGATGAGAAACGTTTAGTACAGTGCAATTACGTGCTTCTATTGAGAAACGCTTAGTTTGTAATATCTCATCCCTAGAGGAAATATATTTAGCACTACCCTATGTATTAGTTGGCCTACAGAATCTCATGCGGAAAGGTAGTATATTTCGCGCAAACCTAAGTATCGGGTTTTCGGCTTAGAAGTGGAGTCCTTCCCCGAATCTATAATTATCTGTCTTTAAATGTGTTAAATATTGTATGTCTCTAATTGTATGTCTGTGGTGTTTGTGCGTGTGTAAATATAGCAGTGAGTTCTCAAACTTGTGTTTTCAAGTCTCAATCCAGCCACACACAATTACAATCCAGTTGCTGCAATCCACAACATTAAATATTATTAAAACAGAACTCTACCAAATAGAACTCTACTCTATAAAATTACTCTACCAATAAATAGACGAGTTTCAATTTTAGACATTTGATGAGTTAAATATAAAGGGGAAAAATCAAAATGAATCTCTGAAAGACATAAATTAATAAGCTAACTTTTCATTACACGTGAATAAATAATCCAAAAAGAAGCTATTTTAATTTATTAACTCGTAAATTATTTTTATTTAAGGATAATGGCAGGTTTTTCACATTCCATGCTATATTTTATTTAAAAATCTCTAATCCTTTTCCCTATCCAATGCGATTTTGACTTTTACACATGCAGATTACTTTGAAACAGGTAGGGATTATTTTTAAGAGGATTACAGAATAGGAACTGGAATTCAGATTTCCATGATTTTTTATTCGAGAAAATGAATAAAAGGTCAAAAATATTACATTCGGTTAGATAAATTTATTAGAGATTTATTTCATTCATATTTTAGTAAAAGAATTTTATTATTCAGTTTTACATAACTTCTTTACAATTATTATTCGTTATTTTCAGGTTTTAATTAAACTACTATCTTTTCCTTATGAGATATAAAATATACGAGTTTTATCATTTCTTTATTGTTTCAAATTGGATTGTGACTTGTGGTAAGAGAAGAAAAATATTTATTAGTTCTTTTATAGAATAAGATCGTAAAAATGTAAAGTTTATAAGAAAAACAGTATTTGTTTCTAACTAAACCGATTACTTCAGACAAATGTCTCTTTTATTTCGTTAGCTAAAATTCACTTTTAATGATAATTTTAATTGTTGTATAAGAATTTCAAAACAAAATGACAGCAATAACAATGGTTTAGATGAATTTGGGAATTCGATGAGATTACCTAAGTTAAGAAAATCTGACGTTAAAGATGCATGTTTAAATATTCATAAATATATGCATTCGTTAATCAGTATCGATTTCAGTTAATAAGATTATGTGTGCATGTATACTCAGCTACAAGTATATATATATAGCATATAAACATGTTCGCAACTATGTACTACTGTGCCCAAAAAGTAAGACCAATTTTTTTTCAAATCTCCACATTTATTTCATCGCTTTCAAAGTAATCTTCTCCGGACACGATGCACTTATGCCAACTTTTTTTCCAATCCTCAATGAATGTTAAAAAGTCATCGGAAGGCAAGGCCTTCAAAGTGCGCGGCGATTCACGTTGAATCTCTTCAATCGACTCAAAACGGTGTCCTCGGAGTGGTCATTAGAGGATAGCCAGAATTCGCACGGTGTGAATACTGTGGTTGTGGAACGATATGGGTTTCATTTTTGGTGGAAAAGTCACGAAGAATCAATGCAGTATGAGCTGGAGCATTCAGTGTTTCTGTACCAATCGAGATCTGACGCGTTTGAGGCCCAAAATGAAATTGACCGATCCTTTTGAAATTCCAACATCATCAGCTAGGTCTCTAATTGTAAATCGACGGTTTGCAAGCACCAAATCTTTAATTTTTTGGAGGTGAACTTCGTCGGTTGAGGTGGTTGGTCGATCAGAGAGTTTTTGGTCTTCAACGCATTCTCTGCCTTCCTTGAATTGTTTATACCACTTCTAAACATTTCTTTTCCATATAGGAATTTTCACCGAATGCCTTCTGCAACATTCTATACGTTTCCGCAAACAAAATTGAATGCAAGGTCTTTGCTCAATTAATTCAGGCATTTCAAAAATCGCCGGAATCAGTTTTAGCGTCTTACAAAGCCAAGCGTAACTCAAACACTAATGAATATTTTGACGTCATATTTCCTACAGATGTCAAGGACAGTGCCAGCAACATAAAAAGAAAAATTGAACTTCCCTATGCCCGGAAATTTTAAATTACAAATTTGTCTTCCTTTTTGGACACAGTAGTATATATGCAGTTCATCTGCAGCTGAGAGGCACTTTAACATCTGAGATGTTCTAAGTATAAGTAGTAATAAGTAATAAGTAGCTTACACACTTGACAGAGGAAGATAACAGAGAGTAGATGGTAAGCTCGTTGAATCGCATGCCATCCTGGTAATTCTGATAACGACGTTGAGGAAGTAGAATCTAGTGGACGACAATAAGTTCAGACGCAAGGTTTCCTGCCTCAGGGAGTCTTCAAATGACTAATTATTGACAGGATCGTTCCATCGTCTGACAATCACACATAACAAGCACGCACTGCAGTTTTTGTCCAGCATTCACACCCAAGACTTGTACTGTCACTTGTGTCAATCAGTATTATCGCAAGGTGGTGAAATGGATGCAAATTGATTGCATTGTCGGCACCTATTATGTCTGCTGTCTTAAATAAACACCACCGTTTGGAAAATGTTTCGCCAAATTGGAGTCGTCTGACGACAATCATGAGCATGCTTGGTGGCCACATAGTGAACAATTCAATGATGGCATTTCTAACAGCATTTAATTCCTCCTAGTAATGAACCGCGACACTATGACAATCCAGCTGTTATGTGATTGAATTATTCAACCACATGTATTGTCTCTCACAGCAGGGCTCACAGGATGTATTTTACAACAGTAAAATACTGAGCTATACACAGCAAAGATTTTACAAGTTTGTCTCCTCAATACTAACACACTTCTTGGCATGCCAGATGACCAGGTTTGCTTTTTTTGTGGGATTATACTAATATCATACAATACATAAATATATCATATCAATGTATTACTATCATATTACACTATCTGGAAGAAAGTGACGGGACACCCCTCGAAAAGTAGAAAAGTCGACAATACAGCTGACACATGCGCAATAATAGGTATCACGTGTCAGCCATATCCTATAAATACTCTGTGGAGTCGACTAGAGTTGTTTTTTGTCAAGATGCCGCCACGGGAAGAGTAGTCTGAGTTCGAGAAAGGTGACTTGGTTGGATTGCATCTTACCAAGGTGTCAATTAGGGAGGTATCCCGTCTCCGTAACTGCTCAAAATCTACTGTAGCACGTGTTGTGTGCCGCTACAAGACTGAGGGACACTGTCAGAACAAACCCCGTAGTGGACGACCTACAGTTCTCACCAGCAGGGACCGCCGGGTGCTCGGCAGGGAGATTCGAAGTAACCGTCAAACATCCATGGATAACATCGCTAATGAGTTTAGACAAGCCACAGGTGTGGCCGTTTCGACCAAGACTCTTCGTATCGAGGCCCATAAGTTAGATTACAATGGACGTTCGGCGGCCCATAAGCCTTTGATTACGAAAACCAACAAGAAAGCGCGCCTTCGATGGGCCAAAGACCACCGTACTTGGACTCTGGATGACTGGAAACGCGTCCTTTGGAGTGACGAGTTACGATTTACCCTTTTCCGTTCCGATGGACGTGTTTGGGTATGGCGTTTACCAGGAGAACGCCTTTTGCCTGAGTGTGTCGTCCCAACTGTAAAGTTTGGTGGAGGAGGATTGATGGTATGGGCCTGTTTCTTCTGGTATGGGGCTGGCCCACTGGTGAAGGTTGATGGTGCGATGAATGCCGATAGATACTGTGATATTCCCGACAATCATGTCCTTCCTACCTTGTGGGCAACGTACGGTATGGATGATTGCTGGTATGAAGACGACAACGCAACATGCCATGTTGCAAGGAGGACTATTGATTGGTATGTGAACAACAACGTTAAACGCATGGAGTGGCCGGCGCAGAGCCCTGATCTTAACCCAATTGAACATTTCTGGGACGAATTGGACCGTCGGTTGAGGGCCTGCACCCCACTCTCCAAAAGCAAGCCTGAACTATGGAACTTCCTGTTAAACATTTGGAAGTAAATTCCTCTTGCCACTATGGCTAATTTAGTGGAAAGCATGCCCAGAAGGGTTGCAGCTGTGATCGCAGCCAAAGGGAGGCCCTACCCTCCTATTAATTTTAATAAATATGGGTTTATGTCGTTATAGTGTTCGTGTCCCGTCACTTTCTTCCACATAGTATATTGAATTTGAATAATAAAGGCCTTAAATATATTAAAATATTTAGTTGTAATGGTTTGTGGTGCCATTTCATACCGCATTTAATTCCCTCTAGTAATGAACCATGGCACCTTGACAATCCAGCTTTATGTCGTTGAATTATTCAGCCACATATATTGCACGGAAGCCCTCATAGCCATATATGAAATTTACATGAATATTTTATATTGTAAGAAATAGCATTTGATTTTTTTTAATTAAAAAATACCATTTCTTGTATTTATTTCTAATTGAAAACAGTCATACCAAAAGATTTGTAACTAAATAATACATAAATATTTAATTTATTTTGATATGGCAATGTAAAATAAAATGTTGATATATAAATAATTTAATTCTGAATTTAAATAATAAATTTTATTTTAACAATATTTGAAGTCAATAGAAAGGATATTAAAAAATGATCCCAAACAAAAAACATTTTATTATTTTAACTTCAAGATTATTTATTTTAAATATTTTATTACATCCGACTTTTCTAAATAATGTAGTTTCGAAATATTTAATGATTTTAAACAACATACTAATAAGCGAAATTGAAGTACACGATTCTTAAAGAATTTTTGAAAGGGCAATTTAATATTGAAAAATAAGTTCTTTATTTAATTAAAAAAGAAGTAAATGCAACATTATTTATTATTTTTTGGCTACGCAGTCATATAAAAAAATACTAAATTAAAAAAAAAACAATATTGGACTGTGTAACAGTATACAGCAAACGTGAGACAGTTTTAAAGTTTCAAGGAAAATACATAGCATACAAATTTCTTGCTTTATATGTATTGGTTTGGTTTGTCGCTCTATTTGTTGTTGTCATTTTCTGCACACTTTAGGCTAATTAGACCGGGACCTATTGTTTAACGTGGATTCTGAAGCATTAACAAACATCCATGTCACAACTAGAATTCGTAGGTCAAAGCGCTAGCCAATTGAACATAAGGCTGCGCTTTACATGTAAAGAGACATACGTGAAATATGATTTCTATCATATTTCATGTAAACGAATCTTATAAACTAAATACCTAATATAATAAGGTATACTAACTCTATAAACTAAATTTACACTGAAATGACAAAAGTCATGGGATACCTCTTAATATCCTGTCGGCCCTCCTTTCGCCCGGCGAAATGCAGCAACTCGACGTGGCATGGACTCAACAAGTCGTTGGAAGTCTTCTGCAGGAATATTGAGCCATGCTGTCTCGATAGACGTCCATAATTGTGAAAGCGTTGATGGTGCAGGATTTTGGGCACGAACAGGCCTCTCGATGATGTCCCATAAATGCTCGATGGGATTCATGTCGGGCGATCTAGGTGGCCAGATCATTCGTTGGAATTCTCCAGAATGTTCTTCAAACCAATCGCGAACAGTTGTGGCCCGGTGACATGGCGCATTGTCATCCATAAAAATCCCATTGTTGTTTGGGTACATGAAGGGCTGCAAGTTATCTCCAAGTAGCTGAACATAAGCATTTCCAGTCAATGTTCGGTCCAGTCGCACCAGAGGACCAAGTCCATGCCATGAAAAAACAGCCCACACCATTACGGAGCCACCACCAGCTTGAATAGTTCCTTGCTGACAGTTTGGGTCCATGGCTTCGTGGGGTCTGCGCCACACTCGAACCCTACCATCAGCTCTTACCAACTGAAATCGTGACTCATCGGACCAGGCCACGGTTTTCCATTCATCTAGGGACCTACCGATATGCTCACGTGCCCACGAGAGTCGCTGCAAGCGATGTCGTTCTGTCAGTAAAGGCACTCGAGTCGGTCTTCTGCTGGAATAGCCCAAGAAAGCCAAATTTCTCCGCACAGTTCTAACAGACAAGTCCCTTGTACGTCCCATTGATTTCTGCGGTTATTTGACGCAGTGTTGCTTGTCTGTTAGAATTTACGACTCTTTGCAGACGTCGCCGGTCTCGGTCGTTAAGTGCAGGCGGTCGACCACTGCGCTGTCCATGGTGGGATGTTATGCCTGAAATTTCATACTCTCGGCACACTCTTGACACAGTGGATCTGGGAATGTTGAATTCCCTAACGATTTCCGAAATGGCATGACCCATGCGTCTAGCTCCAACTAATATTCCGCGTTCAAAGTCTGTTAATTCCCGTCGTGCGGTCATCATCACGTCAAAACCTCTTCATATGAATAACTTGAACAGAAATGAAAGCTCTGCGAAAGCATTGCGCATTTATACCTGTTCTACGCGATGCTACTGTCATTTGAAAATTTGCATATTGCTATCCAATGACTTTTGTCACTTCAGTGTAATAACTAAATAACAGTATAAAAGGGGTGAATATTACTATTTAGTTATTGAATTTAGTTCATTACTTAGGAATTACTCTTCATAAAATGTAATAAATAATTTAGATAACATAAATAGGGTATAATTTATATATTAAATCATGTATATTACAAGGAATCTATTATTTATTCCTATTCCTCTTATTAAACATTTAATATGGATATTGCTCATTAGAAATAAATACAAGAAACGCTATTTTTTAAATTAAAAAATATATATATGTTTCCTTTTTTATTTAATAAGTGCTATAACTTCAGCATTAAACTAACCTTATAAAACGGAACTGTTCTTTTATAATAGAAATCCTTTACAATACAACAAATAAACAAAATAAAATTTAAACAAGCAATATGTTGCCTTAATTTCTTACAGTATTCTGTTCATAAACGTTTTATTATGTTTCCTTATTGAGACATAAGATGCTATCAAAAAGTATTAATAAAATCTTACAGCAATCATTGAGAATCAGAAATAAAATATTAATTTCGTTTCCAAATTGCATTCTTTTTGATGTAATAATTTATTTCTGTTATTTCTAACGCAAGACAATGACAAAGGCGAGTGAATAAAATTAAGAAAATAAATAGAAAAGATGTCTCGTTGTCATCAAAGATTTAATATCGGGAAACCACATATTCTTGATTACCAAATGAAAACCAAAACCTGGTTATTATTAATTTCCCAAGACAATAGATGGGCAGATCAGTATTGTATCACAGCGAAATGAAAACACCTATTAATACAATAACAGAAATATCTGATATTTTTGTACCTGTAAAAGGGAATTTTTTCAGGAAACAATAAAAACAAAAATAATTTATATTGCATTTCATTACATTGGATGGATGTTGCTTCTTTTTTTTTTTTTTGAGTCTCGATTGTCTATCCTAAAGAAAGGTAGAACATTATTTGAATCCTGGGAAATAAATTGACCATAAAATAAAGTTAAATATAAATATTTCTGATTATCACATATTTTATGTGTATATTATGTGATGGTTATTCGCTTGATCGGATGGATGATATTTGATGAACGGTTTGCAATAGCTAGAGACCGAATTTATAAGCTTTATCCTCAAAGTAACCATGATTTAATTTCAGTTGATATTTTAACCAATTACATGACTACTACTACTACTACACCACATCAATGTTCCTAGAGATGAGTTGCCTCTTTACAGTTCGGTAATGATGTGGGCGAGGAAAAGTATGGTTGGGCTCTATAAAGCTCTACGGTCATATCAGACCGGGACCTACGGCTTAAAGGGGATTCCGAACCACTAAAAATATCCATGGCACAAACGGGATTCGAAACCGAAACCTGTAGAACGAGCACCAGAGCGCTAGCCACTTGACTATCAGGCCCTTACTTTAACCAATTACATGATTGCGTTAATTAATAATCTTTCAAAAATATTAAAACTAATTCCTTAGAACTATAGTTCCTATTGCACCAACTCCGTCTGCGTACTGGCAGATTCCGAAACAGGAGATGCTTTTTTTTATGAGGTAGTGTTGTCAGCCCTACGGCTATATGTTAGATTAGGATACAGGACTCTATAAGACTGGGATCTACGGTTTAAAGTGGATTCAAACCGCTACAAACATCTATGGCACCACATGGACTTGGACCCGAAATCTGTGGCACCGAGTGCCAAAGCGCTATTCACTCGGCCAGCAGGCCCCTAAAACATAATTAATACGATCAATTTAATAACAAAAATATTTCGATTTACTTACCCCATCCAATGAAGTAGAACATCCTCAGTGACTTCTGCTCTGCGAAAGACGCAGCTATCAGCTTATGCAGATAGAAACCCTCACAGAACATCCACATGTAGGTTGTCATACGAGCGTACTTGGTGATCACACATAGAACTTTGCAGCCTACCTGCAACACAAAACAATACTTATGTAAGTTCTTCTTTATTAATATTATAAAACAAAGCTTTAAATACCAATGTAAATTTTCTACAAATAATGAATGAGGATATATTCTTCTATAATTAAAAAAAACATTCTTGAAATATTTGTAAATTTTGTTCATCTTTCCCTTTTAAATATGATACTCAAAAACAAATGTCTTTACAAAAAGTATTAGTATCGCCTGAAATTAGAATTATTATTGTCAAAAGAGAATTTTGCATATACTTCTGATAACCATTGGTAAAATAATAAATTTGTAAATGAATAATTTGTAAATAGAAAAATCCATTTACAAATTCAGAATTTCTATACAGTTATGCAATATTCTTTTTTTAGAAACAGAAAATGACAGCTCAATTTCTCGTTACTTATTTGTAATTATTTTTGGTTCATTTGATTCACCAGTGCTATTTCCCACTATAGGAAATTGCATGGTAATGCATGCCTTATTAGGGGTTTGAACCCAAATCCTCCACGGCGAATCAACTTCTTTAAAAAGTGTCTAAACAAATTAATAATAATTTATTACATTTTTAAATTTATAAAATGTATTTGTGTTTTCATTAATAAACATTCTAAATATTTAGAATAATATAAAAATTAATATAAATAATATAAATTTATACTAATTCATTTCAATAATATAAATTTATATTATTAATTTTATTGGCATAAATATAAAAATTTTAAACATTTAATTTCTCAATATTCATAAAAGCCTTGCATATAACCAAATAGTGATAGTTAAATAAAATATAAGTTTTAATAAAGTATTGAGTTCTACAGGGATTTATTTTGAATTTGCATCCAAATAATATTATTTGTATAAATATAACAACAAGTTAGTTTCAATTCTATTGCGAGTATTTTAATAATATAAAAATTAGTATTTTTACTGATATAACAGTTACAATTTTCTTTTTAAAATTTACCATTTCAAAACTTTTATATATTAATTAATTTTCAATATTGTTAAGCAGTTATTGAGAAGTTTTTTTTTTAATCTTTAAGCATTTCAAGTATTTAAAGAACTTCGAAACGAGAATTAAAATCTTATATTCTTATATAAAATATTCAAAAAACATACTAAATTGTAGATCTGAAAAAATTTGCAAACTATATTTTCATTTCAGAATGCAATGTCAGACGTTTTCCTTCATTCTAAATTCCGGAAAAGAAATATTCACACCGAGAACAAACAAATTCTTCGTCTGAGAGAGAAGTGTTGCCACAGCTGCTAAGATAAAAAAGAGGAGAAGAAGAAAGTGGATATCGCGAAGAAGGGAAGAATCGTTTGCATTTTTCTTTTGCAAGACAAAGTAGCTTCTTTTCAAAGTTCCTGACATGATGAATGGCAGCATAAACATTGACTTTTTTTCCTTTTCTGCCTCCATATTTACGAGAAAAGAGGATTTTTATTTCCTCATTTCTTTGAAATCTTTATGTCTTATTTCAATATTGGATTTTTATGTCACTTTCAAGAGATGAAAATCTCCAAAAAATCATTCTCCGATTTCTTTTGTTCTAACATTTCGCTGTCAGTGGATCTTTGTTTGGATGAGGATTTATAGACTTCTTGTTGAGTTTTGCTTAAAAGTGATATAGTTTAAGACAATAAAAAAAACTTAACTCCAAAATGCAAGGAAAAGCAAGAATAATTTGAATGATAATTTTAATTTAGGTTACCAAATTCTTTTTCAGCACTATCCTACCACCATTGATTGACGTAAAGTATTTATTTAAATAAATTTGTATTTTTTATAATAATTTTGAGAGCATCAAAATGAATCTAATAAAACTTACAAGATATTTTTTTTTCGTCTGAAAATAATGTTATTTTAAAATATAATTTTGTAAATGTAAAGAAAAATAAGGCAGCCTGAAGTTAGATGGCAGCTTTAAGTGATAAATTTTTCTAAGCTATTTTCAAACCATTTATTAAGTTTTTTTTTGTGTATTTTTTCGAATCAGGAATAAAATATCCTTATATTATTATAATTTTAATAAAAGTTTCATGTGTAGGAATATTATTTTGAAAAGATTTATAAAATAACCGAAACATTTAGAAAGAAATCCGAATTTTTCTTCATCAATTTATTGGCAAAATACTGTTATTTTAAACAAGAAACTGTTAGCAATAATTTGTATAGTAGTACATTTAA
Organism: Caerostris darwini; assembly: GCA_021605075.1. Lineage (NCBI taxonomy): Eukaryota > Metazoa > Arthropoda > Arachnida > Araneae > Araneidae > Caerostris > Caerostris darwini. The sequence goes on from BPLQ01009127.1 coordinate 35,473, forward strand.
TTCAATTAAGAGTTGTGAGCAATTAATAAAGTATTACAAATGTATAAAGATTTTTTTGTATAAATATAAAGTACATTTATAACTACAGAAAACTGCATTCATAACTGAACCATTTTTCATAATTCTGTAAAAGTTTTCTGTATGAATGTTAATAGTTTGAATAATAATGTTTAAAATTTGTGTTATTCCCGATTGAAATTTAAAATATTCAACATCTACATTATAAAAAATTTTCTTACTTTTCTAATATGCTTATTTTGTACCTGCATTTAGAAAAATTATAATCACAGGGTTTTAAATTAACTAATTTACCAATTTCAGTACAAAATTGAACACAAAGAAATTTCAAGTTCTAATTCATTGAAGAAAAAAGTGCATTTTTTTAAAAACAAATACAATTCAAATATCAATAACTATAATCATGGGAATCCTTCTTATTAACAGAGTTAAATGCGGTTTAAATTATACCAGATATATTTAATTTAATAACAAATAATTTATTATGGGTAAATCCTCCGGAATTTTTAGGTGTAGTGAATTTTGCAATCTATTTGACAAAATGAAATACTATACGTAATTACATTAGAGCCCATTTAGTAGTTTTATTTTTTACATTTGATTGTCTTAAAGAAAAGATCATGATAAAATTAATCTAAAATAAGAAGTTTGCATATTTTTTTATTGATGTTTTATAAGTATAGCATTAAAGTAGAATTACATTTGTCGAAAGAGTTTGATTGTATCTCTGGTAACCATTGATACAAAAATGTTTTTTTTTCTTTCTAATGCAGCTGGCAAACACAGACAGCTTGGTCTTGGATGCTTTAAGGCAAGTGCTGCATAGACGTACTCACTTTGCATTACCCAGGGGGCGCATGTAACTTGAAGATAACACGGACGCGGAGTAACAATGCCCCCGCAACGCTCTACGATCCTATTATACCGGGACCTACTTTTTAAAGTGGATTCCGAACCAGTGAAAACAACCATGGCAACGCCGGGACTCGAACCCGAAACCTTTGGTACCGAGCGCCAGAGCGCTAGCCACTCGGCCATTCAGGCCCCGATACAAAAATGTAAATTATCAAATTTATAAGTGCATTAAATTAAAAAACAATCTACATTTAATTAAAAAAATCAATTAAAGATTAAAATTATAAAAATCCATTCAACATTTTCAAATGAAAAATCCATTAAAATTCTACCCAATGCAGACCAAAAAATAATCACCAGCAAATCTTTTTTTCCAAATTATTGGCACTTTTCAAAAAATGAGGTTATATACTTATACGTTTTTTATATTTAATAAAAGTCGTTGTTCTAATTAAAAATTATAAAAATATGCAAAATGTTTTAAGAAAGTATTTAAAATGTTCAAATACAGTGAAAGTTTATCAATACAAGAAGAATAGGAACTCAAAATACAGTAAGAAAAAGTTATTTTTAAAAATATTTAACGAAATTTAATTTCTTATAAAAATTTATTTTTTAAGATAGTATTAAAGTTAATATTTTTAACGAATTTAAAAATTATTTCAATAAATATTTATTTTTCAATAAATATTTGGTGTTATTATAGGTACAAACAGCTTCTATCCAGTAATGGCAACTGAAAAATTCACATCCTACTTACTATCCTACTATATATATGTATGTATGTTCTCCTGAAACCCAATAAACAGACTTCCTACTTACAAATTTATCGAATTCAATCTAAGTCCAGATAAGGGAACTTTCATTTCAGTTTACTCATCAGAATTCAAATCGAGCTCTCTCATTCTCGAAAACCGATGGATTAACCAGCAAGTCTTTCCAGGCCTAGTATTTATATTAGTTGAAGCATGTTATTTAAAATTAAATAAAAAACATCTTATGCCAGTGTCCATCGAATCGAAAATAACTCAAGACTAATTTCAATGCCTATATTCGAAAAGCAATATAAAAAATTCTCCTTTAAACTAACTTCGTTTACAAGAATACATTTAGAATAAAAGGAGAAAGTACAATTATCAATCTTCTTAAAAATCTGCAACTGAATCAACTTTTTCAATTATTGCATTATAGGCATATTTAGAACAAAGCACCACTTTATAGAATATCGAATTTTGATATCATATACAGACTATAGAAATGAAAGCACATTTCTCCGAAACGGAATCAATCTTACAAAAGTATTTCATATTTTATACTAGTATTTCGAAAGTGACTGCTTAATGTAACCAAATATTAAGTTAATGAATCAGAAAATATGCAAAGCTATTGTTTAGAAATTGAATTCCAGCCTTTTGTATTTTGTGCATGGCAGACAAATTAGAATGCTTGCAAGCCTTTTTCCCATCACAAAATTACTCATAGAAGAATTATTTCCATAATATATTAGATATTTTTTACGATAAATGTAAATATAAATTCAAATGTGCTTTCTTTCAATAAAATATGTCATATTTGAAATCTATATTTGTTTACGTTTTTTTGTTTCACGTCTAGACATTTCGATATAAAATCTAAAGTAATTTTTAAGGCAAATAAATTTATTTCTAAATAAGAATACAAACTGCTTTAAATAAACACAATTTAATTCAAAGCATTGGAAAAAAATCATATCAGGTTAAGAATAAACAACAGAATATTTTAATAACAGCAAACATAAATAATAAGTTTCAGAAATTGTTTCAAATCCGAAAGTTTTCATTTAAGAAATTAATGAGATTTATTCGGTTCATTTATTTTGGTACTTTTACTTTGATCAGAATTTTATAAAAGAAATATATGGAATTAGTTTACAAAGTAATTCTGCCCTAATTCCTTTTGACTTAAAAAATTAAAAATACGCAAATCGAACGAAAAACATTATTATTTTTTTTTTTGGAGGATCAGAGTGAATAAGAAATATAAATATAGCTTTCCAACTTCAGTATATAAAATCATTCGTTGTAATTTGATTTATTTTTCAATCCATTTTTTTATCAATTATTTAATTTATCTACCCACAATCATTAAAAATTTAATTTTAGCCAGTTGAAAAAATGAAATATATCACATTTATGAATACATAATGCTAAAATGATAATATAAGAAATAATAATGTAATAAATAACAATATAATTAATAATAATATAATAAAATAATGTTTTAAATATAAATAATGCTAAAACAAAAAACCGTTTTTAACTTTTTAAAAATATGATTTAATTCATATGAAAATTCAAATTTTTTTCTAGAAATAATTGTACTAATTTCTTGTATTTATTTCTTTTCTGATACTTTTCAAAATATTTAATCATTATTGAGACAATTGTGTTATTGTTAATAGTCAGCTTCAAAGATACACAAGTTACTATTTTTTTATTTTAGAATTTAATATTCTGAAACAAACGATAATTTTCAAAATTCCGATCAAACACAACCAAATGACAAAATAATTTGTAAACAAATTTAGTCAAAGTAGAATTTTCAATTTAGAAAGTTTAGAGTCAATGTAGAAAGTTTTGCTGTTTTTGTAGATTTGTGGATTTGTGCTGTTATGTAGACAACATACAGTATACTTATGGGCTTTGAAAGGAGGACAGTGCCCTTTAGTAGGATTTCGGAGGCTAATGCCCTGCATTTGCATGTCTTATGGGGGGAGCGGGAAGCCTGGAAAATTCAAGCAGGCAGTCTGATTGTAAAACGAATCGCTTAACTGGTATACCATTTTTTTTTTTTTTTTTTTTTTTTTTTTTTTGCACATTTGTAGGCTTCTGATCTTATGTACTACTGTGGCCAAAAAGTAAGACCAATTTTCAATTTTAAACTCCCGGGGCTTCTTGAATTTCAATTTTTTTTTTTTTTTTTAGGTTGCTGGCACTGTCCTTTACATCTTTGTGAAATTTGACATCAAAATATTCATTAGTGTTGGAGTTACGCTTGGATTTGAGACTGAAAAACTGATTCCGGCGATTTTTGAAATGTCTGCATTAATTCAGGAAAGAACTTTGTATTAAATTTTGTTTGCGGAAACGTATAGAATGTTGCAGAAGGCATTCGGGGAGCATTCCTATATCGGAAAGAAATGCTTAGAAGTGGTACACACAGTTCAAAGAAGACAGAGAACGCGTTAAAGACGAAGAGCCCTCTGGCCGACCTTTTAACCTCAACCGACGAAGCTCACGTCCAAAAAATTAAAAATTTGGTGCTAGCAAACCATCGATTTACAATTAGAAACCTTGCTGCTGATGTTGGAATTTAAAAAGGATCGGCCAATTCCATTTTAAAAGATGTTTGGACCTCAAACGCGTCAAATCTCAATTGATACCGAAAACGCTGAATGCACCAGCTCACGCTGCATTGATTCTTCGTGACTTTTTCGCCAAACATGAAACCCATATTTTTCTACAACCACCGCATTCACACCGTGTGACTTCTGGCTATTCCCTAAACTCAAAAAACCACTCCGGGGACACCGTTTTAAGTCGACTGAAGAGATTCAACGTGAATCGCCGCACGCTTTGAAGGCCATCCCTGCCTATGACTTTTTAGCATGCATTTAGGATTGAGGGAAAAGTTGGCCTAAGTGCATTATGTCCGGGGGGGAGGGGAGTACTTTGAAGGCGTTGAAATAAATTTGAAAAAATAAATAAAGAGTTTTTGAAAGAAAAAATAATTAGTCTTACTTTTTGGGCACAGTAGTATACAACGAACAGTATATGTATGGGCATTGAAGAAAGGACAGTGCCTTTTGCAAGATATCTAAGGTTAATGCCCATGTCTTATACGGAGAGGGCAGTCTGATTGCAAAACGAATCTCTTACATAACCTTTCTCGTTTCGCCTCATTTCTGAAAACAGTGACTGTAATAAGTGCCTCCGATATAAATACATAGGAGTGAACTGCTTAAAATGATTTATTCATTTCACTTCAATGAGACTTAATTTGGTCATTTTAATAAAACTAACGTGCTATTTTTTATTCATACTAGTCAATTATAATGCTCCATAAATTCCACACTATTATATTTTAGAATAAGAAATAACTAAACACAAGCGATTTTGTTCAAAATTTGTGGTATTCAGTTGTAATAATTTTCAATATAATTTATAAAATGATATTAGTCACATGACAATTGTTTGAGAACTCTGTTTAAAAATCCAAAATGGCAGAAATTAGTTAGTGGATGTTTTAATTTTTTAATTTAATTTAGTTATTTTTCTATTTAAATTTTCTATCAAACAAGTTCAGAAATGTTCTATAAAAATAAAAAAAAACTTCATTTAATATTTAGATATATGTACTCTTAATATTTATTAAGACACATAAAATGTAACAAATGTAACACATAAATGTAACACAAGTTAATTTCCTTGAAAGGGTTTCATCACGCGTTGAAAAGGTGCTTATTTCAGCAGTATGAGGAATTTTTATTCTTCTTTGTGGGGAAGAAAATGGATTCGATTTTGAAACAAAGAAAGAGTGAAAGGGGGGATCACTTTATCTTTAATGCAACTTTTCAAGGGATTCAGAATAATAATTAAAGATAAAAATTCGATTTCAAGCGGTTCGGTTTCAGGTAACCAATTTTTGCGAAGTCATATAAAGGATAGAATATATTAAATTTTTTCATTTTACAGTAAATTATTTACATAAAATTTAAAAAAAAAACAATTTTTAAATGCAAGCATGTTAAACATCGATTTGATTAATATTAATTCCAAATCATTCTTTTTCAAGAAATCTCATGGGAAAAAAATTTCATATTATTAGTACAAGTTAGGGCCGGATATGAGTTTGGTCTTTATTCAACGTTGTTTCATAGTAGAAACTGTATTATTTCTAACAATAACAATATGTTTAGTTGTCACATTATTTAAAATTGCAAAGACGATGCTGCACAACTGCAACAAATACTCCTCAAAACAAAATTATATAACAAATATTTACAAAGTCATCTTAAGCAATTTCGTTTAAGGGTCTTTGTACCCACCGTAATGCCTGAAATTCTTCACTCGATTGTCCATTCCCTTTTTTATCCCTCTCTCCAATCCTCGGTTCCAAGGTCGAACGACGTAAACAATAAGGTAAACGTGCAAAGTAAAAGTGCAAAGATCAAAGTCTAACGAAAGGGTCAATTCTTCCTTGAAAGAAAGATCTATTAACCTTGAATACCCCTTGAACCCTCCCCGTTGGCTATATAGTTTGTTTCGGGAAGGCATGTTGGATCCTTATACTATATGCATGTTCCTCGTAACCCAAAAATAGGGTATTAGAGCGACTAATAGTAACTTTAATACATGCAATCAGCAGAATCTGTCTCGGAAAACCAGAAGACTAGGTGACGAACGTGCCAGATTGTCTCGCATTAAGTTGCACGCTTGAAGAATTTAGGATTTTTCTAATACAATAAGCAAATGTAAGGATCTAATCTCTGAAAATTCTCCCGTAAGACATTACTTTTCCTTTTTCGTGGGTGCAGTGTAGCAGGTACTACATGCTGCACCTAAGTAATGCTGAATATATTACACTTTTATCGCATTAAAGATATATAATGAAGATTACAGTATCCTACATTAACAGCAACAAAACAAAATCAGGACACATTGATTTATTCTATTTATTTCTTTTCTTTTTTTCTGTCATACTTCGCATATATTAAGGATTGTATTTTTTTTACCATACAAGGTATAAATTATATATCTCATATATATTTTTACCAATCTTGCTTGAACTTTTTTTTTATAATTTTTATATTTTCGAAATAGACTTATTTTACTTATTCGACGAAAAAAATTATGATTAAAAAATTTCATAGATAAAGCATCGATGACAATTAAATTAAAATAATGAATTTATAATATTAGTTATTAAACTTAATTCATTCAGTTTTCTCACAGACAGTGTAGTTAGTATTAGAGAGTTTTTGCATAACGTAAGGTATGCAAAAACTCTCTAATACTAACAGCTGAATCAGACTGATGAGGACTTCATGTCAATCAATTGCCATTAAGCTTTATTGTTTAACATATGTTATTTCGTTGAAGTGCTAACAACACACACATATAATATATATTTTGAGCTTTGATCATATTCGGAAAAGGACACACGAATACGAAAAAGAAAATAATGACAAAAAAACAGTGTCAGTTGGGGTAATTGTAGAAAAGTAATAATTGTAAACAAACACCATCTTTACCCACATGGAGATTAGATGGTCTAAAAAAAGATCCCTAAGATCTAAACCTTAATAACAATGGGAATGCACTACTGATATCCAGCATTTTTTAATGTGACAACTCATGTGCTCATTTTTTTAGTAATTTCTTTCTATAACTTTTAAAAAAGTTAAATTGCTTAGCGGGATACCATTGAATTATGCATATATACAAGTTTATGCTGATTTTTGGAGAGACGTTTATGCTTACCTCTAATACTTGCGAGAGTATAGTAGTTGTAAACTTAATTTACCTTCTGATTTTAAACTATTCCGGTTTGTGCAGGGTTGCAAAATGTCCTGCACATGAATGAGAAATAAACCTCCATCCTCTTATAAACTAAATGATTTGGAAGCAGCTGTCATGGATGTAGTAAATAGAAATAAAACATACAGAGAAGTTGAAGAGACTTATGGTGTTCCAATATCATTAATATATCATAGAATAGAAAAGAAGAAAGTTAGTATAGGGTAGAATGGTCGTCTGGCTGGCATACTGAATTGCCTGAAGAGGTATGGGATGTTCTAGTAAAGTGCCTTATTGCAAGATCGTAAATGGGCTTTCCTTGTGATATTCAAGAACTGAAAATACTTGTTCCAGTATTCATTGATGTCAATGAACTTCAGATCAGGTTTCAAAATGGCTTGCCTTGGGATGACTGGTAGCAAGGGCTTATGAAATGATTTCAATTTTTATAAAAATTAGCATTTTCAGAAATTAAGAAAATATGAACGAGCTTTCCGTCTAGGTTAGGGGCTCCTATTATCCCTCTAGGTTAAGGGTCATTGGTCAAAATTGAAACGTTGTTTATAATTCCTCTCTCACCGCAGATCTAATTATAAAATCGTTAGGCTATTGTAAATACACAAGTACTAATAGATTATTTGATAATATAATGACAATAAAAATGAAAAGTTTCATTTTGAAAGTGAACTAATAATGTGACGGTTTGTTTTCTTTTCACCTATTGTTTGCTTTAAAAAGCATAAGATAAGAGACTTATATATTTAGTTTACATTTAATTCAGGGAAACTTATAAAATTCGTTTACATTTATCTCACGCGTTTCTATTATATTTTAAAACAATAGATATGAAAAAAAAAAAGCACAAATCACTTGCATAAAATAAATTGCTCTAGATGTAAACATCAGCTTAAAACAGTAATTTAAAGTATTGAATATTATAATTATGTAATTCTACTCTTTTCTCTTCGTAAAAATTCCTGCACTAGGCAAAAAATGTTTTTATATTATTTCTTTTTGATTCCATGTCTGAATAATGAAAATTCATTTTGAACGTGCCAAACTTTTTAAAGCCAAATAACAGTTTGTTAAAACAAACTTATGTCGTTAAAAGATTTTAAATCTCTCTCCTTTAATTTTTATTATTATCCATTTTTACAATCCAAGACTAATTAATGTACGATGTCATAAAAATCAAAAAATTAATTGTCAGATTAAAAATAATTAAATTTTAATAACTCGTTTATGTTGAGTTATTTAAATGCAGAAAGCTTATTTTTTCTTTTTCTCTCAATCTTTAAATTTAAAAAAGAGTAAAAAAAAAAAAAAAAAAAAAAAAAAAAAAAAATCAAAGAAGGATTTTATAAAAGATTTAAAAAAATTTATAAAAAGAAGATTATGAAAACTTTTATTCTAACATATTCCTATAATGAGGATTATTATAAAAAACGAGGTATGACCTTTTTACTGTTTATTCAATTAACTGTTTATTATTTTTTCACATAGATAATGTATTCTGGATTAAAAAAAGTTTACAATTGTTCTACTAAAAAAAAGGAAATAAATCTTATTATATGAAATTAAAATTGAAGTGTAGTTTAGTTTTTCACGCATAGTTATTTTATTTTGAATAGAATCTAAAAACTAAATTTTTAAATTCATTAAGTTTTCTTGTAGTAGAAAGATTTTCTAGATTGTCCTCACTTAATTCAAATTTTATTATTATTATTTAAATGAATATAGTTTTAAAAACTTCATAAAGTACTTGAGGCGAAAATATAAATTGCTCAAAACACACGAAACAGATTGAAATTGAAATTTTTTTTAGTTTATTTTGTATGAAACATTAAATTTGTTTTTGTGTTGAAACGCTAATAATTAACGCCTTTTTAATTTACATAAATATACATTAGTAATATCCTGTATTTAAGCTATACGTGGGTCGTTTAATATATACGAGATACAACTTTGCTTCTAAATTTATACAACTTTTGTTCTATAGGATCCAATAACTACAAAATCATTAGTTTAGGAGAAAAAAACATTAAAAAAATTGCAGTTTTTTGTATAATCAATCTTCTAGAATTTTCTACTTCTAAAATTTTCCACCATATAAAATATTCCACAAATATTTTGAAAATATGCTATTTTCTTTTCAAAATTCTAAAATAAATATACATATATAGTAATTCCCTGTATTTAAGCTATATGTGGGTCGTTTAATATATACGATATACAACTTTGCTTCTAAATTCATACAAAATATTTCTATAGGGACCCAGAACTAACAAAATCATTAGTTTAGAAGAAAAACATTAAAAAAATAGCAGTTTTTTTGTATAATCAACCGTCTAGAATTTTCCACTTCTACAATTTTCCACCTTATAAAATATTTTGAAAATAGGCTATTTTCTTTTCAAATTTCTAAAAACCTTCATTTTTATTCAAAAGAAATGTTTCACAATTAAAAAGAAGAATGCTTGACAATAAATTAGAAAAAAAAAGAACATTAATTACGTTGAAGATAAACTAGAATAAGTGAAATGTAGAAGCCAAATAAAAAAAAATTATAATTCTATTTGTTCGCCCTTTTTATTGCCTGCCGACGACAACAGTAACTAAAAAAATTAATCGGCTGGGCTGATATATAGGTTATACATAAAATTTAGAATTTAATGTAAGAACAAAATCTATAACAACAATCTTAAACAAACAAATAAAGAAAAAATATCAATAAATCATACTCAGGCAATAAATTACGTTCCTCTGTCATCGTTAAAAACTGGAAAATAAAACAGATTAAATAAAAAAACTATACAATTCCAAACGATTTTCTAAACAAGCACGTGAAAAAATAATAATAAAGATATTAAAAAAGATAATTAAAAAATTATAGAACTCCAAACGATTTTATAAAAATACACTTGAAAGAAATTTAATAAAAAAAAAAGTAATGAAATGAATTTATAAGAAGTAAAGTAATGAAAAGTAATGAAATGAAATTATTTATAAAGGACTTTCTGCAATATAGTGAAAAAAAAGTAGGAATTGACTTTAAAAAACTTTTTTTTATGTTACTTGTTAATAATTATTTCAGTCTCGTAATATTAATACACGTGAATCTAATTGTGAATATTTATATCAATAATCATAAAATAATAATTTTATAATGTTTGAAAAGTTAATGAAGCATGGCAAATATATTTATTTTTATTTTAATATAATACAATTTTTTATACAAAAAAAATGCGTGTAAAGAGTTTTTTTAGTAATTAGTTACTTAAATTAAGTTATAACAAATAACAATATTTTTAACATAGCTTATTTTTTAAATATGAATTTATTAATTTATTATGAACTATTTTTTTAAATATTTCAAAAAGTGCCAATACTGATTAATTTATGACAATTTATCATTTTTTTTAAATAAAGAATTTAGGAGGGAATTTCTGACGTTATACAAAAAAATGAATCTTTGAACTCCAAGTATTTTATCAATAAAGTAACAGCCATTTTACTGACAACGAAGATGATTAAGTTATTAATGCAAATATATTTTTAACATCTTACTTTTAATAATGAGTTTATTAATTTATTATGAAATGTTTTTCAAATATTTTAAAAAGTGACAACGGTGTTTATTTTATAAAAAATTATCCTTTTTTTCTTAAATTAAGAAAAATGTTTTAGAAGGGAATTTTAGACGTTACACAGAAAAATAAATCTTTCAACTTCAGATATTTTATTAATAAACTAACATCCTTTTTACATACTACGAAGATGATTAAGTTATTAATGCAAATATATTCAAGATAAATTTATCAAATAAAAGTATTTAAAGCGGAATGGCAATTTAATTAGACATACTAATAAATGATTACGCAAGGCTTTATATGAGTATTACCTTTATTATAAACTAACGAATACATTTTCTACTTTACATAGAAACAATTTCATTTTGAATAATTAAATCAAATTTTGTAACCTTAGTATATAAAACATCCAAATGCTAGATTAATTTCGAATTTGATCTGACTCTTAAAAAGATAAATAAAGTTAAAAGGAAGAACATTTATTCAAAACAGCCAAAATCAATGGCAATGCATCGCACTGAATGCAAATTTGGCGCAATTGGATTGCTGGAAACTACTGTAGGAAGAATTGGCTAATTGTCTTTGAACTGTAAAATGATGAGTCATTGCAATGCTAATGAAGGAGCCTTTCGCTGCTTGAAATGCATAGCACTTGCGGATATTCTTCAGTGAAGTTTCAACAGAGAAATGCAAGTCAGCAGAAATAATTCATTGAGTAGTTCCAATGCTGGAGATAATGGATAAAGTCCATTATATTCCATTACGTTTTTGTAAAATGATACAGTGTGAATATATTATTTATGCTTCGAAACTTTTAATCCTTTAACAGATTCTCAGTGTTGTTTTCAGATTTATTAAGAGTTATTAAAATTTCTTAATCATAAATTATTTCTCAAAAATACACAACATTTTCCTTATGGTAGAATAATTCAGAAATCCTTTTTCTTTTAAATTTTCAAATCCCATTATAAAGTTTAATATGGAATTTACAGCTACTTTATTACAGAAAAAAAAACTTAAATAAATACTAGGCAATTCAATATAAAAGGACGGATATTTCTTTTGAAGATTAGAAAATTGAAATAAAACTTTTTTTTTAAATTCAAGATGATTATAATTAAAATTCATTTTTAAAAAGGCTGTAAAAAACTCAAACTGGTCAGAATGATCTAATATTTCACCAGAATATACAAGAAACAATGAGAATTTGTCTGGGAAAAAATAGTTAAAAAAAATTAAACGATAGTTGTCGCTCCACTCATCATAACAGTCAGAGTAAAAGACGTGACAGTAAGAAACATCTTACAAAATCAAACAGTGATGAAAGCATCAGAAAAAGGAGGTGGTGAATTGCTGCTACGAATTTCTCAAGAAATGTTCAATATGCTATCCACTATTTTCTCCTACAAATTGAAAGCGCACAGCAGCCTGTTCCACAACAGATATAAGTGTATCAAGAGCGATGTTATGAATGTGTTCAGTGATGCAGTTTTTCAACTCAGCTAAGTTCAAAATCAGACTACTGTACTGGATGATCCCACAGCCAGAACATTCGAAACAGTTGCAATCACAAGCATTCAGATCAGGTGATCATGGCGGCCAAATTGTTGCAGAATGGCGACTGACAACTCTGTCATTGCAAAAATGGAGATTCAGCAGTTGCAGCACAGGCACTATGCAGAGGGGGGCCATCTTGCATAGAGTTGTGCAATCCACACATCCATGCTGTTACAGTGCTGGAATGAGGTGACTGCGCAAGAGATTCATAATGTGTCTCATTAACGGTACATGTTACAAGATATGAAGTACAGTGCCACCTATCACACATTTTTTGAACTATTTTTTTTTCTTTTGCCAGACAAAATTCCATTTCTTCATGTATATTCAGGTCATTCTGACCAGTAATACATACAGAAAAGGCTATATGTATCACTAATTTAATTATAGTTCAACCTACCATCCTTTTAATTATAATCACCCTGTATGAAGAAAATCTGGATTTTTTTTTAAATGTTTTGTTTATATATATATATATATATATGTGTGTGTGTGTGTGTGTGTGTGTGTGTGTGTGTATGTGTGTGTGTGTGTGTGTGTGTGTGTGTGTGTGTCGAAAATTTATGTAGTATTAATCAATTTGCTCTTAAATTTAATAAATAAGATATTTTAAAATGCCCTTAAGAGATGTTTGTCAATAAACCAAGACTGTACATTATACTAAAGATTGCACATTCATAATTAATTAACAAATGTGAAACTTTAATAAAACGCTAATTTACCAAAAGTAAAATTATTATTATCTGCCAGTAGACAGACCACGGGGCTTTGTGCCAATGAAGAAAAAGAATATTCTTATTACCAATTTAGAGCCTATTTAAGTTAACAAATATCAAAAGCGAAGAACTGGTATTCAAGTTGACTCCTGTTTCATACTTGTCCAAAATGAGTCCTATTTGCATTTTTTTGTAGTCAATTAGCTGCACTACTTTTTAGGTGAGAATATTTAATTATAACTGATGAATTCTGGTAAAAAGCCACTAAAAATTAAGTTCAGTCATTATAGTTACCAAAAAGCTTTCGAATTCCTAATGCATGTCTTACTTGAGAATCGCTTGGGAAAAATATATGGAAAAATATATGGAAAAATATTTTTTTATTTATTTAAACGATAGAACAAAGTAAGACAAGATTTTTTGCAACATGTAGTAATAACCGACACATTTCATACCCAGTTTTACTAAAAAAGAAAATATTTTTATTGTTTAGTATAATACAATATTTGCAGGAGATCTGGTGGGGAAAAAAGGATTCCTAAAATTCAAGAAATACAATGCAATTTTAAGTTGAGTTTTCTAAATTTTTTCTGAGGGACTAATAATAAGACTTCATATGTAATATTACTAAATTATTATATAAATTTAAGATAGCCTTTGGAAGAGATAGAGTTTTGAGGGGTGGACAAAATTACATTATTACATTAATATTATTATTATCATTAATATTACAGCATTAAAGAACTATTGCTGTATTTGTATGTATTATTTTCCTCTGGTTATTTCAGTGTATTAGATGGTAGGTTCAACTATGAGCTTTTGGACTTTAGAATAAGGCAAATGAAGTAACATATTCTTTTAACTGCTTCAGAAAGAAAAATTTTGGAATTTTATAGGATTTGGTTGTCAACGATTTACACAATATGTTTAGATTTACGATATGTTTGGGACAGTTTGAACATGTCATTTTATCTCTACAATGCATCTTGGAGTGTCGGTAGCATGAACAGTTAAAACATAGTATTGGATTGGGAATAAAAAGCTTTATTGAATAGTCGATTCTCTCAAATATATATTTTTTTAAGTTGTTTAGGGAAGAACAGAGCGCATGATTTTTAAAATCAAATATTTGGTAGGAACTGTAAGAAGCGATTTCATGTCGATTGAATCATGCATTTCAAAGAGAATCATACAGCAGACAAAAGGGCCAGAAAAATGAAAATTCATTGGAAAAATGCAAAAAGCATTTTTTTTTTTGAAAAAGCGGGATCAATAAGACCTCCCGTGTAGAGATAACAAAGAAATGTGAAAGAAGAGACCAAGATCAACTGGCCATTCTTTCAAAGCAAGTCTCACGGAAGACTTCCGAAGTATTGGCTTTCGTATAAATAGAGAGACACAGATATCAAAAAGATGAGTCAGAGAGATAGACTCAACAGTCCAGTGAAGCAGTCGAGTCAAGAGAGGAGGTCCCCGGATATAGGGGTATCTAACCCACAGGAGAATTTGCTTAACAGGTTTGTTCTTATGTACACTGAAGTGACAAAAGTCATGGGATAACTCTTAATATCGTGTCGGCCCTCCTTTCGCCCGGCGAAGTGCAGCAACTCGACGTGGCATGGACTCAACAAGTCGTTGGAAGTCTTCTGCAGGAATATTGAGCCATGCTGTCTCGATAGACGTCCATAATTGTGAAAGCGTTGATGGTGCAGGATTTTGGGCACGAACAGACCTCTCGATGATGTCCCATAAATGCTCGATGGGATTCATGTCGGGCGATCTAGGTGACCAGATCATTCGTTGGAATTGTCCAGAATGTTCTTCAAACCAATCGCGAACAGTTGTGGCCCGGTGACATGGCGCATTGTCATCCATGAAAATCCCATCGTTGTTTGGGTACATGAAGTCCATGAATGGCTACAAGTGATCTCCAAGTAGCTGAACATAAGCATTTCCAGTCAATGTTCGGTCCAGTCGCACCAGAGGACCAAGTCCATGCCATGAAAAAACAGCCCACACCATTACGGAGCCACCACCAGCTTGAACAGTGCCTTGCTGACAGTTTGGGTCCATGGCTTCGTGGGGTCTGCGCCACACTCGAACCCTACCATCAGCTCTTACCAACTGAAATCGTGACTCATCGGACCAGGCCACGGTTTTCCATTCATCTAGGAACCAACCGATATGCTCACGTGCCCACGAGAGTCGCTGCAAGCGATGTCGTTCAGTCAGTAAAGGCACTCGAGTCGGTCTTCTGCTGGAATAGCCCAAGAAAGCCAAATTTCTCCGCACAGTTCTAACAGACAAGTCCCTTGTACGTCCCACATTGATTTCTGCGGTTATTTGACGCAGTGTTGCTTATCTGTTAGAATTTACGACTCTTGGCAGACGTCGCCGGTCTCGGTCGTTAAGTGCAGGCGGTCGACCACTTCGCTGTCCATGATGGGATGTTATGCCTGAAATTTCATACTCTCGGCACACTCTTGACACAGTGGATCTGGGAATGTTGAATTCCCTAACGATTTCCGAAATGGCATGACCCATGCGTCTAGCTCCAACTAACATTCCGCGTTGAAAGTCTGTTAATTCCCGTTGTGCGGTCATCATCACGTCAAAACCTCTTCAGATGAATAACTTGAACAGAAATGAAAGCTCTGCGAAAGCACTGCGCATTTATACCTGTTCAACGCGATGCTACTGCCATCTGAAAATTTGCATATTGCTATCCCATGACTTTTGTCACTTCAGTGTATGTTATAATCTGTTCTGTGCTGTCTTTTCGATACTCAATAAATTATGTGGCAGAATAATAAAAGAAGATAATAAATGAAACACGCCAACGTTTTTAAATTGAAAGAATTTTTGTGTATAAGCATTATTATATATGGTTCGTATGTGTATTCTTTATGTTATTCTTGTATATATTTTTTTATACATTGTTTGCAGTATTAGATTTTGATTTCCTTTATGTTCATACACTATTCCTAATTACACTCAAGAGCCAAAACATTATGACCACCCCTACATTTTGCAATGAACTCGCCCGGATGACGTGGAAGGCACGTGATCAGGTGGAAGTGGTATTTAACTGCTGCTGGAGAGTCTGAAGAATCATTCTTTCACTTACTTCTGTGTGTGATGGGAAAGGCTGCGGATCTAAGCGACTTTGATAGAGCGCAGATTGTAATGGCTCGAAGGCTCGGAACAAGTATTTCTGAAACTGCATGACTCGTGGGTTGTTCGCGATCTACAGTTGTTAGTACTTATGCAAAGTGGATGAATGACTGTGAAACTAGCAGTAGACGACATGGTGTTGGACGTCCACACGCTATCAAAGAAAAAGGTCGTTGCAGACTGTCTCGCATGGCGAAGCAAAACCGGAGCCAGACAGTGGCTCAGCTGACAGCCCAATACAATGCAGGAATAGTAGAATAGTATCGGAGCACACTGTTCCGCGGATACTGTTGGATATGGGTCTACGCAACAAACGACCCACTCGTGTGCCTTTGCTGACCAAGCATCATCGCCAACTGCGCCTGCACTGGGCCCAGGAACATCGTGACTGGTCCGTGGATCAGTGGGAGAGAGTTGCATGGTCAGATGAATCACGGTTTGTCATTCATCACGCCGATAGCCGTGTCAGGATACGCCGTCTTCCAGCTGAACAGTTGCTCCCTCAATGTACAGTAGGTCATACACAGGCCGGTGGTGGCGGTATTATGCTTTGGGGGACGTTCTCTGGGACCCGTGGTTGAGGTAGAGCAGACCATGAATGCTACAGGGTATCTGAACATCATTGTGGACCAGTTGCACCCTTACATGGCCTCTGTTTTTCCAGCTGGAAATGGAATGTTTCAACAGGACAACGCCCCTTGTCACAAGGCTAAAATTGTGTTGGAGTGGTTCCAGGAACATGATGCTGAATTCCAGTTAATGTCCTGGCCGCCTAACTCATCGGATCCCAATCCGATAGAACACATTTGGGATGTCCTGGGACGGCATCTCAGAGTTCAAAGACCACCAATTCGCAATATCTCGGATTTGCGTGACCGTTGCTTAAACATCTGGTACAATCTGTTTCCGGCCATCTACCAAACACTTGTGGCATCCATACCAAGGCGGGTTGAAGCTGTGTTGCGCCCCAAAGGTGGGCCAACTCGTTATTGATAGATGGTCATAATGTTTTGGCTATTGAATGTATATATCATTCATCGTTAGTAGAATATGTGTGTATATTGATTAATATTTTATGTTAGAAGGGAGTTGTTAAGTTTAATGGTGGTAATCATTAGCATCACATATATTTTAGTAAGCTGTAAGTTGTTCTCCGTTATAAAGATATTTTTGTTGTTGACAACAACAACCCCCTTTCTAAACACAATGTTGTTCTTGAGTGAAGGTACTAAGGAAGATTTACGCTAGTTTGCTGAGGAAATGGGAGAAAACGTAACTTCTAAAATGTAAATAATAGATTTTAAAAAATTATATGAAG
The DNA here is from genome assembly GCA_021605075.1 of Caerostris darwini. Classification (NCBI taxonomy): domain Eukaryota; kingdom Metazoa; phylum Arthropoda; class Arachnida; order Araneae; family Araneidae; genus Caerostris; species Caerostris darwini. The sequence continues at coordinate 53,258 of BPLQ01009127.1, forward strand.
ATGCCAGTTTTGTAAAAGCAATATTAGAGATGATTATTAACATCAGGCTTTAAAGAGAAAAAAAGGAGCTCGAACAGGAAAAATGAGAGCTTGAACAAAAGCAATGTAATCTCAAACGGAAGGGGGGAGGGGTGTTGAGCTTAAACAACAAACATAACGAAGGAAAAATAGAAAGCTTTTAATAGAAGTTTTAGTTAAGAAAACTTGAAATCATATTTCAATCAATTTTAATTTTAATCATATCTCGATTTCAACTGCTTTCTCGAGTGACAGTGGATAACGTGGTTTTAAATGAGTTAAGCTATTGTCTAGATTCAATCACAAAATATTACTATAAATATCTATCAATCACAAAATGTTGAGTACGATATGCAGCAGAAGGATAACTTACAACAACCTCAAGCGCAAGTTTCTTCTAAGTTGTCACTAAATGCTTCATCAAATCTGAAACAACAACAAAATTCTATCATTAAATCACAACAGCCAAATTTTAATATTAATCCACAAAAGCAAAATACTTTTGCTAATCATTCCCAAAGTACTATCCATTCAACTACAACTGAAATTCAGCATCAAGCTGCTGCTACTCTGAAACTACAAGTTCCAACGAAGTCTATAATAGGCATTCAAAGCTTATCACAAACTCTGAGTAATGTTAAGGATTTAGTGACTGTTATTGCTGAAGGTCCAATTATAAATGGATTTAGCTCGAAATAATTCAATGGTTGCTGTAAGAAAAGCGTATGTTTCAAATGGAGGGATCACAGAATTAATAGGAAGAATATCCAAATTCGAATCTGCAGATGATTATTTACAAGCAAAAGCTACCCTGGAAATTATTGATCAGCTTAATCAATTGCAACTTTTCGCAGTAAAAAATATTCAATATTCATGTTATTGGCCCATGATAGATCAAGATGTTAATAAAATAAATCGAAATTTGATTTCAAGTTTTCTTTTTTTTTTCTTTCTTCTGTTTGTTACATGAGTTCCCATTTTCGTTTTTGTTCCTTCCATTGTTCTTGTTCAAACTCTCTTTGTTCTCTTTCGAGCCTGATGTTAATCATCTCTAATGAAAAAAAGAAAAACCTTCCCCAGTTGTTTGTTTGCTATGATAGTGCAAGGTCTTCTATATCGTAATTACCAGAATTTATTTTGCACTCATTATTATTTGAAGAAGGATACCGGTGAAAACTTAAACCGGATTATTGATTTAAGAAGGTGAGAAAAAAAAAAGAAAAGGGAGAACTTTGGGATTACTGGTTTAAGAAAATGAGAAAAAGAAAGGGAAACTTAAACAGGATTATGGACGCAAGAAAGTGAAAAAAATAAGAGAAAAGACAAAAAAAAAAAAAAAAAAAAAACACTAACTGCCTAATAATTATGCCTTATCACAGTTTAATCCCCATTATTAATTTTTTATGTGGATAATGTTGAATTTATGAAGTTACGTGACTGTTTATCCTTGAAAAGTGGTTAAGGTTTATAGCTTGACGTATAAAAGAATTTTGTATTATCGTCACTATTCTGTGATATAAGTTTTAATGTGTATTTTTTGTTAATTTGTATAATACTAAAATAAGGTTAAGATATTTTTTTCATTTTTTAAATTCTCATAATTTGTATTGATAATGTGGGAGCTACATAATATGCGGAATTTCACCTGAAATATTTGTGTTGTTATGAAGCAATTACTGGATTTCAGTCTTTCTTTTATTTAGCATCAACGCAAATGCTGTGCTTTTCCCCGAAGGGAGTTGTAAAGATTGGTTCCATATCGACTGAACTGTGCATTCCCACGGGGATTATAAAGGAATAACTGGTAACATTCCTTAGAAAACTGCAAAGATATTTTCTTTGAAACGCTGGATCAATCAGGCAGTAATCCCGGGAAGAGAAAACAAGGAATAGGAAAGAGAAGAGACCAGAGTTAACAGGTTTCTTGGAGGACATCCAGCGGGACTAGTTTTCGTGTACATACAGAGATTAAGAGAACAAAAAGTAGAGTTAAAGAGATGGCCAACAGAGAGTATAAGAGGCCCTTTGCAGTCAACAAAGAGTCTTATCCTTAGGAGAATTTGTTTAACAGGACTATGTAGAGGTATTCAGAGTACAACTATGTGTGTCATTCTGTCTTTTCAGGACTCAATAAATACGGTGGCAGCTAAATATTTCATTTAGTCTTTTTGCAATTAATTATGGAATTCCACCTGCAAAACAACTAATTTTACTGGACCAAGAAAAGTGCTCATTTCTCCTTAAAGTTTATTGGAACTATTTCTATTCATTTTTCTCTTGCTATTTAGTTAACACTTTAATTAACACACGTTATTTAATAAACTTACTTAATACTTTGATCAACCGATTTCTGTTCTTACTCAGTGACACAAATTAAATCAAGGTCGGAGATTATACCTTGGCAGGCATTTCTGAGGTTCAACCTTTATATCATCGTCAATTAACTAAAATCTGTAAAACCGCTTTTGTATGAGACGGTCTGTGGGTGTCGTTTATTATGTCCCCAGATCTTAATTTTTTAATGCTTTTCAAATGCCCCAATTGAGTGTCAGACCTTGCTGATATTAGCAGTGATATATAAACGGTTAGATCATCTTTAGTTACTGACAGAAACATGAATCTGACATAATCTATAGCTATTTCATTTTCTTCCCAACTGATTCTTATATATTCAAGACATAACGAGCAATGTTCAAAACAGTTTGAAAGCCACGAATTTAGATAATCGCTGAGGTGAACGTGTTTGATAGAGGAGAACACACGAAATTAAAAAATTCGCTTCCTATAGCATTGCGAACCATGCTCCAAATGAGAGAAAAGAGATTCCCTCAAAGGCGCTACTAAAGGCATATAAGGTCAGGATTATATTTTAGACGACTTCCACTTTTAGTAAGATGGTCAATTGAACCAATGCTTAAATCCTAACCAATTTTAGCTCCGAAGAGAACTACCTACAAAATATACCTACAAAATAAAATTAAGAAGTGCAACTCCATCAGAAAATTTCTTCAGCTATTTATTCCGCTTAGAAGAGAATCCAGAATTGAAGCTATGCCAGTACTTCGTGGGATTTTAGCGAGACATTTTGCGCTTCTGTTTTGAGAACAAATTTTGATTGTGTAACAATTGTGTGGATGACTCGAGTGTTCATCCGTTTAAATTGATGATAGGTAGGATTTCCCATCATTGGATAATTATGAACAGGAGTTTAGCCCCAGAATGTCAGCTAAACATGATCGTTTGACAACCCCCAATTAGAGTTAATGACTCGGGAAATCTGTTACTAGAGGTCAGTCACATAGTTAGTGATCTAGAACCATCGACGCAGATCTATTCAGTGAGACTTCTGACAACAATCGGTACTATTTTTTTTAGATCACTTCCACTTTTAGATGCCTAAATGAACCACTATTTGTATCCTAAGCAATTTCTCTCAAATGAGAATCAGCATAACTCAAGTAGAACTTGGCTGGAACTTTGAGATATTAGAACTTGCGCAGAATTTCGAGTGAACTATGTGGAAGTAAAATTCTGTGAATTGTGAGGAAGAGAATTCTGTGTGGATTTGAATTGTCCTATGATATTTATAATGTTAAATGTGCTAATATAATATTAACGTTAAATACTAGTGCTTTGTAAATATAAATATTGTGTATAATATACATTAAGACCAAACAGTCTGTTCTTTATAAATATCTCTAGACACCCCCACACCTACATTTATTATTTATTAAAAATTAAAGGACATTTAATCTATGTGCATATAAACTATATAATTAAATCTTTAGCAAAACTTTAAAATAAAAAGATTCAAGAATTATTAAAAAATGTCAAATAATAAAAATAAAAAAAAAAATTTTAAAAAATCCAAATTTTTTTTTTTTTTTTGGCAGAAAATAGCGAAAAAAATTGACACGTGTAAATTCTCTAAATGAAACACAATAGTCATGTTAATAAATGGTATAAATTTTTTTTTTAATTTTTAAATCAAAGGAGTCATTTTGAGCCTAAATTCAAATAAAAGAATATATAATGAAATTAAAAATGATTTATGAAATTGAGTGCACTACATAAAGTTGAATCTAAAACACTCGCTGAATAGTATGATGTCTAAAATGCTGATCTCCCAAGATTTAAAATTCATGATCGTCTATGTGAATAATTTAAATCCGTTCAGAATCGTCCAAACGATCGTTTTCTAATTTAAAGTTTCAAAGTTAAAATGTGATTTACACCACCTATAGGGATCGAAGAAGTGCCAATTTTTCAAGCTGAGATTAGCAAATCAGCTCAGACTGGTTCAAGCCGCTAATAGGCAATGAATTTCCCACATTTTCGCCGTATTAAGCCTTTATCTAGTTGAAAGCACTACATCCGTGCGTACATTGGTCATAAAGAATAATAGACTAACTGGAGCGATTTTATAAAGTTAATAAAGTATGAAATATTTGATATGTATCTGGTTGAATTCATTAGGTTTTCTTAGCTGTATTTTGTCGGCATTTTTATTTCTAAGAAATGACTAGTAAACGTATCTAATAAAAATGAAAAAAGCCAAAAATTAACTGAAAAAATAAAATGAAAATGATGATGTAATAACACACACACACACCATTCAATGAATGGCATACAGCTCTGGCGCTCGGTGCCAAAGGTTTCAGGTGGGAGCCCCGGCGGTGCCATGAATGTTTGTAGTGGTTTAAAATCCACTTTTAACCGGTTCCCGTTCTAAAGTTGATTCCGACCTGGTCTACTATTGGGCATAGGGCTGACATTCCTACAGCGCAAAAAAGAAAACCTGTCTCGAAATTTGCCTATAATCAGATGGCCTCGGTCCACCATGAGGCTGTTACGCCACTGAAGAAGAAGAAGGGCGTACAGTTACTATTTTTCAGTTTTTATATTCAATTTAATATCAAATAAAAAGATAAAAAGTTTTTAAAATTAAAAACAGGGGTTATGAGAGTTTAATAGCAGATAGTGAGTTGAAACAATTTGTTGAGAGTTTTGATAAAGTAATTTCTAATTTAACGTTAGAAATTAAATCAATAAGGAAGATACGGCAAAAACCCTCCAAATGATCAAGATAAATAAAATATAAAACGGTATCAAATATTTCCTTTTTACTTAGAAGAAACATGTAGTTTATTTCCTACCATTTAGCGTACAGGCAGCAAAATTGTAGTAATATAAACAAAAAATGTGTGATAATTTCTGTTTCACAAATTCTACAAGATTTAAAGCAATAAAAAAAATTAATCTATCTCTAGGAAAATTCTTAAAAACTTCTCTTTTAAAACACCATCAATTAGATAAAATTTTTTCGCTTTTGAAAAATCAGATTCCTCAAAGGATTTCATAAATAAATAAAAGCTCGCGAGTATAAAATTAATTCCGGAATAATTAATTAAATTTATGCCGCTCGTAGATGTGTATGGATTAAATGCTGTCTTTTTATGTCGTTTTTCCTGACGCGACACTGAAATATTTTTTAATGAATGCATTAACTGTACTTTTCATCAGATAACTGATTTTAATTACAGTATTAAACAAGTATTTTCCTTCTATTTTGATTTTGTTGATAACATCTCTGTAATGTGTTTTCTACTCGTAAATGTCTTATCTATTAATTTTATGTAAATGTGTGATATTTAATAATAAATGATAAACCGACTAACATAAAAATTTATATCAATGAAAAAATTATGTTAAATTCTGTCAAAATATTTTTATAGGTAGCTGAATTTTTCAAAAGGTTAATAATAAGAATTGTTTTAACGTTTTTAAAATGCATTTGCAGTAATAATTTTTTAAATAAAATAAAATTTCTATTTATTAGTACAAATTCATATTTTCACATTACAGTTACACATTTGCTCAGTAGATTGAAGAGCTGATTGATCGACTGAAAGTTGAAAAGAAATTGATAGACTGAAGGTTAAAATACGTTAATAATTTATAAAACAGAATACCTTAATCTAACGTAGATTTAAAAATTATTTTTTTTTTGTTCGTCAGATTGGTTGATCGGTTATTTTTGAGATTTTTTTTATAGCAGAAAATGATATATTTTCCACTGAGTTTAATAAAGTGAAATAAAAAATATTGCATTTATGTATGATAATTAAAAGAACGGGCAAATAACTGATTTCCTGTTCTTAAAAGTGATTTTTTAAATAAAAAGGAAATAAATAAATTATAAAACAAAGTTAAAACAACAAAAATGCACTGGAAATTGTACTTTAGTCTAAACGGTTAAGGCTAAGTTAAGATACGTGACTTTGACAATTTTGTTGATGTCGATTTAAAATTAGGAAGAGTAGAAATATATATCTGCCAAATGAGCTCTTTTTAAATTCTACAAAAGTACTGTTGCTTTTATCTATTGAAAATATAAGTTGAAATTTCTACAGTATTGTAGAATTTTCCCAACCAATATTTTAGCAGACTTTATACATCAAAGTAATAAAATTTTACAAATATTGAGTCTGACCCTTAGCTCAGTGGCAACGGGCACACCTGGTGAGCATGATGGCTGAGGTTCAATTCGCTGGCGGCTTTGTTGCGGCGATGGCGTTTGTAATATTCAGCATCTTCCCTCGTTAGCCGCACTACCTAGTGGGAGTTTTTCGGTGTTTTCTCCTATACGATCTGCAAATGCGGGGAAGTTCTCCCAAAAGTCCACCCGGAATGCACTGCCCTTCTTCTTCAGAGACATGGAGCCAAGTCAGACTTCTTCTACGGATGCTCCATGAAAACAAAAGATGTCTCCTTTCCCTTCAACCATGAGACTACACCGGTCTAGATGTTACTGTCTACCAAGTGGCATACGAAAGCAAAATTTTTATAAATTGTCTGAATCTATTGTCTCTGAAGATAAGAAAAGTGTAATTTAAGTGTCTAATATTAAACAATAGGATTAAATTAAAAAAATTATAACTATTTTATTAAATAATTGATTATCTCCATTTAATCTTTAATTTTACATGTATTGCTTAGAAAAATGTAAATTCACAATGAGATTAATACTTACGCTACTTTAAACTGATTACCTTTTCTCAATTATCCAAAAAATTATATTAAAATATTTTTTTTACAGATTTGTTCGTCACGCTATGTTGAGATGAAAATGAAACTTTCAACAACAAAAATACACAAAAATGCATAACGGGAAAAATCTACGGATTTAATTCTTAACAAGATATACTTCTTTAATTAAGTTTAAACACAGAAAATGACTCTCATTTTGTTTAAATTCGGATTCTGGAGAATGTAACTTTAAAAAAAATAAATAAATAAAATAAGATTAGAAAAAAAAAATGTTGAATCGCAACACAATTTACTCGCGTGACACACTTTTAGAAAAATCTCGAAACGATTTAAAAATTTCCCGACAAAAGTTGTTTTCGCGACAAAATTGTGAAAAAAACCCATTATATTTACTTAAAAACTTTCAGAAATAGTTTTTGTTAAAAAAAGAAGTTATAAAATACTTTCTCTGCGAAAGAAAAGAATTGATTTTGCCAACTTAAAAATAAAAGAAACCAAATTAAGAAATTTCTACGAATGACAAACAAAGAAATCCGACATTGCGTTTTGATTTTCACTTATTCAAAATCAAGCTTCATAATTATTAGTAGGAGAAGAAAATAAAAGGCATATTATTAATATGATAGCGAAATTTAGCGTGTTATTAGGATAAAATATTTTCTCCATATGGATATTTTTGATAAGTGCCTTAATTATATTTTTCTCTTTCTAGTTAATTGATGAATAAAAAGAAAGATAATTACACAAACAACTTTGTTTTCGCACTGTTCTGAAATTATACAAGCGTGCCCATAATAAATCTATTTGCAAATAACTAGGTGCTAACAGCGGAAGGATATAATAAATAATTATAGATACATTAAGCATTTACTAAGCAATTTTGCATCAACAATATGCATGGACCTTCTAAGATAAATGGGCTGTAATCTGTTATTTGTAATGATTAAATATTATTATTATTCTAAGTTATTTCAGTGAATCAACAAAAGAATAATTAGGTTTTTCAATTACAGAAACAAATTAAATAAAATTTATGCTTTGAATAAAGTAATGCAATTATTTAAACACAATTCTAGGTATGCATTTAAAAAAAGTATAGTTAAAGGTGTATGAAAGATGCTCATATTGATTCATGGTATCTTAAAATGAGTGAATATTAAACATTTACGAAATAGCTAAATGGATCAAAATATTGACATCTCGAATTGTGCTTTTGAAATTTATTTACGAAAACAATTAAGCGCAATTATAATGCACAAATTAAGATATAAAGAGATTGTCTAGCAATTTTTATTGTCATATGCTAAGTCCATTTGGGAAAATTGTTGAAAGGAATAACATAAACATGCGATACATTATATCTACACCAGCAGATAAAGAAAAGCGAAAAAAGGATTAAAAAATAAATAAAAATCACGAATTTTGAATATGTACAAAAATAAAATCATTTGTGCTAACTTTAATAATGCTTTGAGATGATATTTTGTAAGATTTGAAAGCACATGCTCTTTCAACTTTAAAACTAATAAACTCTTAAATATGTATTCTTTAAAAACCCACATGTTCCATGAAAAATGTGAATGTTTTGGAAGTTTTAAAAGAAGTAATATATTATTATTCTTCTTCATTGGTGCAAAAGACCCTTGGTGAACCAGGACCGACTGCCCACTGGCAGATTTCGAGACAGGACATTTTTTCTTCTTATGAAGTAGGATTGTCAGCCCTACACATAACACTCTACAGTTCTACTAGATATGGACCTACGGTTTAAAGTGGATTCCGCACCACTACGAAAATTCATAGTACTGCCGGGACTCAAACCCGAAAAGCCCATTGCATGGAGAGACAGAGCTCTAATCAGGCCCCAATGATATATATTCATTCATATCTATAATTAATCAACTTAATATATTGTGTGTATTGCATATAATTTTTTAAGAAGATTTTTCTTTTATAAATGGGGAAAATATGGAGCAAATTATGGATCTGAATTATGTAAATCTTGATCAAATTGGATATTATTTGTTATATAATGGTGTTTTGTGTGTTATGTGTTGCAGTAAATTTGTTAAAAGTGATGTCTAGTAAATTTTAATAAATATGGTGACTAAACATCATGTTTTTTATTTTAAGAAATAATTTAGTTTGTATTCATGAACAACACTGGATGAAGACCACAAGCAGATCCTATCGTAACTTTTACTGTGGCTATGAGAATTTATTGCAATAATCCGGTGAAACATTCTGAAAGATTTTTGAAAAAGTTATTTATAATATAACAATAGGAATTAAACAAATAAAGCAAATAAGAGTGATCCAAGTGATCAAGATAAATAAAATATAAAATAGTATAAAATATTTCCGTTTTATTTAGAAGAAAAAAATGTAGTTTATTTCCTGCCATTTAGCGTACAAACGGCAAAATTCAAGTAATAACAAAAAACGTGCGATAATTTCTGTTTTTACAAATTCTGCAAGATTTAAAGCAATAAAAAATTAATCCATCTCTAGTTAATTCTTTAAAACTTTTCTTTTAAAACATCATCAATTAGGTAAAATTTTTACGTTTCCGAAAAATAAGATTCCCTAAAAGCTTTCATAAATAAATAACAGTTCGCGAGTGGAAAATTAATTCCGGAATAATTAATTAAATTTATGCCGCACGTAAATGCGTACAGATTAAAAGCTGTATTTTTATGTCGTTTTTCCTGACGCGACAGTGAAATATTTTTTAATGAGTGCATTAACTGTACTTTTCATCAGATAACTGATTTTAATTACAATATTAGTCTTTTCCTTGTGTTTGGATTTTGTTGATAACGTCTCTGTAATGTGCTTTCTACTCATAAATGTTTCTTCTATTGATTCTATGTACATATGTGATATTTAATAATAAATGATAAACTGACTCACGCAAAATTTTATTTCAAAGATAAAATTTCATTAAATAGAGCTGAGGCTGATAGAAAGGCTGATAGAAATATTAAAAAGAATCAACTGTTTTCTTTTTGAAAGATGCCTGTAAATGTTTCTATGCAGCTTAAAGAGTGTATATGAGGAGAAACAGATCTACAGGGGAAAAAGTCAGTTACATACATACAAACATACAGGTGAAACTAATAAAAGCGTATTAATAAACAACAACTTAAATAAATATTCAGCAATTCAATATAAAATGACGTATAGTTGTTTTACAGATTAAAATATTGGAGTAGACAGAATATCTTTTTTCAGTATTTAGTGTAATTATAATTAAAATACGTTTTTGAAAAGGTTGTAAAAAAGCCCATTGATCAGAATGATCTGGTATTTCATCAGAATATATATGAAACAATGAAAATTTGTCTGGTTAAAATGGTTCAAAAATTGAGAGATAGTTGGCGTTGTACTCGTCATAAGATGCTGAGTAAAAGACGTGACCTTAGGAAAATTTGTACAAAATCAAATAGTGTGGAAACCATCAGAAAAAGGAGGTGGTAAATTGGCTGCTACTACGAGAGATGTTCAATACGCTGTCCACTGTTTTCTCCTATGAGCTAAAAGCGCACAACAGCATGCTCTACAACAGACCAGAGTATATCATTGGTGATGTTGTCAATACGTTGCGTAATGCAGTTTTCCAACTCAGCTAAGGACCTCTGTACACATACTTTGGATGATCTCACATCTAGAAGTCACAAGGGTTCAGATCAGGTGACCATGGCGGACAAGCTATTGGAAAATGGCTACTCATAGCTCTGTCTTTGCCAAAATGGAAATTCAGCAGTTGTTTCACTGGTTCAATATGCGGAGGAGCGCCATCTTGCATGAAAATTATACTATCCACACATCCGTGGAGTGCTAGGATGAGCTGATTGCGCAAAAGAAATTCATAACGTGTCCCACTGACGGTACACATTACGAGACCCGAAGGTTCTATCTCTTCGAAAAGGAAAGGGTGCGCATGCCATGTCTTTTAATTTGCATCTTATGATTAATTCAGCCTCAGCTATCGGTAAATATATTTTTTTTCCAATGCAGCTGGCAAACAGACATGGACGTCTTGGATGCCTTAAGGCAAGCGCTGCACAGATGTTACTCAGGGGGCGCGTGTAACTTGAAGATAAGCCACGGACGCGGAGTAACAATGCCCCCGCAACGCTCTACGATCCTATTAGACCGGGACCTACGGTTTAAAGTGAATTCCGAGCCACTACACACATCCATGGCACCGCCGGGACTCGAACCCAAAACCTGTGGTACCGAGTGCCAGAGCGTTGGCCACTCGGTCATTCCGGCCCCGCTATCAGTAAATATTTGAATGATTATTTGTTTTCTTTTGCCAGACAAAATCCCATTGCTTCATCTATATTCAGAGGAAATATTGAAATATCTGGTTATTCTGAACAGTGATCCTTTTTTATACCCTTTTTAGAGACGAACTTTAATTATTATAACCCTGTATAAAGAAAATTCGAAAAAAAGTTGAAATTATGGAATTTCTAATGCCTATCTTGTTTAAGAATCGCTTTTGAAAAAGGGACGGATAAAGCATATTTTTTTATTTATAAGATAGAACACAGTAAAGCAGGTTTTTTTGTAACGTGTAGTAATAATCAACGCTCTCCATACCCAATTTTTACTAAAAAATAAAATATTTTTATAGCTTACACAATACAATGTCTTCAGATCTGATGAAAAAAAATAATGTTTAATTAAATACAAGACATGCTATAAAATTTTAAATTGAATTTTCTTGATTAATTGTAATTTATAATTTTTTTCTGAGAAACTAATAATACGACTTTATATGTATATTATTACTAAATTATTATATAGTACATATTTAAGATAGCGCTTTTGAGAAGACAAAACTTTGAGCGGTGGAAAAGTTATATGAGTAATATTACAATTAGTCGTTACAGAAACGAGAGAAGAACCATGTATGTATTATTTTCCTCTGGCCTGAATGGCCGAGTGGCTAGCGCTCGGTACCACAGGTTTCGAGTTCGAGTACCGGCGGTGCCATGGATGTGTGTAGTGGTTCGGAATCCACTTTAAACCGTAGGTTCCGGTCCCAATATGATCGTTGAGAGTTGCGGGGGCATTGTTACTCTGAGTCCATGGCTTATCTTCAAGTTACACGCGCCTCCTGGGTAATGCAACGTGAGTAACGTCTGTGCAGCGCTTGCCTTAAGGCATCCAAGACCAAGCTATCCAAGTGTTTGCCAGCTGCATATGAACAAAAAAAATATTAGAGATTATTACTAGCATCGGGCTCTAATGAGAAAAAAGGGAGCTCAAACGAGATTAACAAAAAGAAAACGAGAGCTCGAACAAAAGCAATAGAATCTCAAACGGAAGTGAAAAAAAGTGAAGCTCAAACAACAAACAGAACGAAGGAAAAATAGAAAACTTGAAATAGAAGTCTTAGTTAAGAAAACTTGAAATCACATTTCAATCAGTTTTCATTTTAATGAAATTTCGATTTCAACTACTGCCTCGAGTGACAGTGGATAACGTTGTTTTAAATCAGTTAAGCTATTGACTAGATTCAATGACAAAATATTATTATAAATATCTATCAATCACAAAATGTTGAGTACGATATGCAGCAGAAGGATAACTTACAACAACCTCAATCGCAAGTTTCTTCTAAGTTGTCACTAAATGCTTCGTCTAATCTGCAACAACAACAAAATTCTATCATTAAATCCCAACAGCCAAATTTCAATATTAATCCACAAAAGCAAAATACGTCTACTAATCATCTCCATTCCCAAAGTACTATCCATTCAACTACAACTGAAATTCAGCATCAAGCTGCTACTCCTCTGAAATTCCGAGTTCCAACGCAGTCTATTATAGGCATTCAAAGCGTATCACAAACTCCGAGTACTGTTAAGGATTTAGTGACTGTTATTGCTGAAGGTCCAATTATAAATGGATTAAGCTCGAAATAATTCAATGGTTGCAGTAAGAAAAGCGTATGTTTCAAATGGAGAGAATTAATAGGAAGAATATCCAAATTCGAATCTGCAGATGATTATTTATGCGCAAAAGCTACCCTGGAAATTATTGATCAGCTTAATCAATTGCAATTTTTCGCAGTAAAAAATATTCAATATTCATGTTATTGGCCCACGATAGATCAAGATGTTAATAAAATGAATCGAAATTTGATTTCAAGTTTTATTAACTCAATCTTCTATTTCAAATTTCCTTTTTTCTGTTTGTTATATGAGTTCCCATTTTAGTTTTTGTTCCTTCCATTGTTCTTGTTCGAGCTCTATTTGTTCTCTTTCGAGCCTGATGTTAATCATCTCTAATGAAAAAAAAGGAAATCCTTCCCCAGTTGTTTGTTTGTTGTGATAGTGCAAGGTCTTCTATATCGTAATTACCAGAATTTATTTTGCACTCATTATCATTTGAAGAAGGAGACAAGGTACAATCAAGTGAAAACTTAAACGGGATTATCGATTTAAGAAGGTGAGAAAAAAAAAAAGAAATGGGAGAACTTTGGGATTACTGGTTTAAGAAAATGAGCAAAAAGAGAGGGAAACTTAAACAGGATTATGGATGCAAGAAAGTGAAAAAAATAAGAAAAAAAAAAAAAAAATCACTAACTGCCTAATAATTATGCCTTATCACAGTTTAATCTCCATTCTTATTTTTTATGTGGATAATGTCGAATTTATGATGTTATTTGTAGGTTTATCATTGAAAAGGGGTTAATCTTTATAGCTTGACGTATAAAAAAATGTTGTGTTATCGTCACTATTCTGTGCTATAAGTTTTCATGTGTATTTCTTGCTAATTTGTATAATGTTTAAATATGGTTAAGATATTTTTTTATTTTTTTAAATGTTCTCATAATTTGCATTGATAATGTGGGAGCTACATAGTATGCTGAATTTCACCTGAAATTTTTTTGTTGTTATGAAGAAATTACTGGATTTCAGTCTTTTTTTTTATTTAGCACAAATGCAACTCCTGTACTTTTCCCTGAAGGGAGTTGTAAAGATTGGTTTCATATCGACCGAATTGTGTATTCCCACTGGGAGTTTAAAGAGCGGTAAAGGGTAACACTCCTTAGAAAACTGCAAAGATATTTTCTTGGAAACGCTGGATCAATCAGGCAGACCTCCCAGGAAGAGACAGCAAGGAATAGGAAAGGGAAGAGACCAGAGTCAACAGGTTTCTTGGAGGACATCCAGCGGGACTTGTTTTCGTGTACACACAGAGATTCAGAGAACAAAAAGAAGAGTTAAAGATATGGTCAAGAGAGAGTGTACTACACCCTTTGCAGTCAACAGAGAGGGTACCTAATACATAAGAGAATTTGTTTAACAGGACTTTATAGATGTATTCCAAGTACAAATGAAACAATGTGCGTCGTGCTGTCTTTTCAAGATTCGATAAATACGATAGTAGCTAAACATTTAATTTATCCCTTTTACAGTTAATTATGACATTCCATCTGCAAAACAACTAATTTTACTGGACCAAGACAGCTGCTCACATCTCCTTAAATTTGATTGGAACGATTTCTATTCATTTTTCTATTGTTATTTTGAGAAACTTAATTAACACACTGATCAACCGATTTCTGTTCTTACTCAGTGACACAATTTAAATCAGAATAGGAGATTATATTTAGGCAAAGATTCCTGAGGTTTGACCTTTATATTACCATCAATCAATTTAGACATAATAAAACCGATTACTATGTTCATCTATCGACTGTGCGCATCGATTAGTACATCCCCATATCTTATTTTTTACTGATTTTCAAGTGCCGCGATAGCATGCAGGACCTTGCTGATATTAACAGAGATACATAACGGTTAGATCACGTTTAGTTACCGACAGAAACAGGAATCTGACAAAGTCTATAGTCATTTCATTTTCTTCTCATTTGATTCATCTATATACGGGACATAACAAGCAGTGTTCAAAACAGTTTGACAGCCACGAATTTAGATAATCGCTGAGGTAAACGTGTTTGATAGAGGGAAATACATGTAGTTGAAAAAAAATGTTCGCTTCTGATACGAACATGCACCAAGCCTCAAATGAGGAAAAGAAGCTTTCTGCAATGGCGCTTCTAAGGACCTATATGATCAGGATAATTTTTTACAGGGCTTCCACTTTTAGTAAAATGTCCAAGTGACCACTACTTGAATCCTAAGCAGTTTTAGCTCCTATAAGCTGATTAATATACCTATAAACAGAATTGAAGAGGTGCAGTTCCATCAGAAAATTTCCCCTGCTATTTATTCCTCTTAGAAGTTAACCCAGAACTAAAACTGTGCCAGAATTGTGTGTGGTTTTAGCGCGAGGGTTTTGTGGGTTTTCTTTGATTTGTTGATTTGTTTGATTTGTATAAAAAAATCTTTTTATTTGATTTGTATAAAAAAATGTATGTGTGGTTTGAGTGTTCATCCTTTTAAACTGTTGATGATTTATGTAGTATTTCATTACAATGATGTTTGGGGACAGAAGACCGTCGTCAGGATGTCCTCTAGACATGATCGGAGAAATCTGTGTAGCTTTGAATGATCCTGCGATAATGTTAAATTTTATGCTTTGCAAATGTAAATATTGTACATAATATGCATTAAAGCGGATTCAAATCGAACAGCCTATTTTTTAAAAATTAACCTAAACACCACTGACATTTTAAACCACGACACGTATATTTATGATTTAATAAAAATTAAAAAGTGCGCATGAACTAAATGTGCATATAAACTAAATATAATTAACTTTTTATCAAAATTTTAAAATAAAGAAATTCAAGAATTATTTAAAAAATTAAGAAGAATAAAGTAAAAGAAATGAAAAAAAAAATTTTTTTTTTTTGTCGGGGAAAAAAATTTACTTGTGTAAGTTTTGTAAATTAATCATATTTGTATGACAAAAACAGCTGTGCTGATAGATGGCTTATATTTTTTTCTTACATTTTTAAAGCATGTGCATCATTTTGCACCTAAATAAATATAATAATATATAACCGTAATAAATATGGTATAAATAAGTCAAAAAGGATTTATGAATTAGGGGTGCACTACATGAAAGTTATCGGACCATTCAGCGAATGTCTAAACGGAAACACGAGACCAGAACAACTAATATTAGAATGATAAATCAATGATCAATGAACTAACAAGACATCAGTTGACCAGTCAATATGAGTTCGTGTTATAGTGTAGTAGAATTATCAGTATGCAAATAAATAAAATTAGTTATGAAAACACATGCAAGTGTACGGATGCATAGAAAAATTGATTGAACTAATGCTGATTTGACCACTACAAACGAATGGCAGCGATTCGATTTATAAAGGACTTTTTTGTCAGTTTCCAGAACAGTGCACGTTCAACCGAGTAACTTCCCACGTGTTTTTATGGGCGATTTCCCCCAGTTTGTGGCAGAACTTGATCGATACTTCATTAAAATATAACGAACTCTCATTCTGATTACTTTTCGCTTTACCTCAGTGGGTTAACAGCAATGACCACATTTTATCATCGCTATGATAGTAATTTTGTGTGTAAATGAATTCCTGCAAGTCAACTCATTCTCTCGAACGCTGCCTGATGGCCAATTGGTTAGCGCTCTGGCCTTTGCTACCACAGGCTTCAGTTTCAAATCCTGGAGGTGGCATGTATGTATGTTAGTGATTCGGAATCCAGGTTAAGCAGTAGGTCCCGGTCTAATTAGCACGAAGTGTGCACAAAATGACAGTAGACCGACAAACCAACCCAACCCAAACCATACTCTCGTACAGTTATAGGGCTTGATCGATACTTCATTAAAATATAACGAACTCTCCTTCTGATTACTTTTCGCCTGACCTGTGTGGGTTAACAACAATGGCCAAGTTTTCTCTTCGCTAGGATAGATATAATTTTGTGCGTGAATGAATTCCTGCGAGCCAACTTATACTCTCGTACGATGCCTGAGGACCAATTTGTTATCGCTCTGTCCTTTGGTACCACTGCCTTCATGTTGGAATGCTGGCGGTGGCATGGATGTTTGTGAGTGGTTCGGAATACACGTTAAACTGTAGATCCCGGTCTAATTAGCCCAAAGTATATACAAAATGACCGTAAAGTGATAAACCAAGAAAACCCATATTCTAGTTATAGGGAACCGAACATTTAAAACACCGAATCACCGAACATTTAAAATACACCGTTTATTAAAAAATGAGGAAATTTTGAGGCATTTTTTCTATATTAAATTCTCCTGTCTATAGTAGTTTATGCAGTGATACTTGAATATCGTAAAGGTGAAAATGCAGAACCTCAATGATCTTCCAAGATCCAAAATAAATTATTTTCTATAGACGATTCTGAATGGATTTAAGTTATTCAAGTACAAGTTTTCTAATATTTGAAGTTAAAGTGTGATACACCACCTATAGAGATCGAAGATTTGTTAATTCGCTAGCTGAAACTAGCCCGTGAGCTCAAACAAGTTCAAGCAACTAATAGGCATTGCATTTCCAACATTTTCGCCTCATTAAGCCTTTGTCTAGATGGAAGCATAACATCTGTAAGTACATCGTGGATAAAAAAAATAACATATTAGTGAGAGCGAATTTTATAAAGTTAATAAGTAATGAAACATTCAAGTTGTATCCGGTTGCCATCATTAGGTTTTCGTTGCTGTATTTTTTTATTTTATCGTTGAATTTGCTTTGCAATAATAAAATGTAGCTGGCATATTCATTTTTAAGAAGTGACTAGTAAACTTATTTAATCAAAACAAAGAAAGCCAAAGATAACAAAAATTAAAACGAAAAGGAGGATGCAATAACATTATATATATATATATATATTACTTCTTTAGATCGGGAAATTTTTTCGTGTGTGACAGGTTTCTTTCCATGCAATGAATGGCGTACAGTTACTATTTGTTGGTTTCATATTAAACTTTACATAAAACTGTAAAGAGATGAGACATTTCTAAAATTAAAAGCGATGGCAGTAAAGATCTATCAGGCATTCCCACAAAAAGCTAAAATTCGAACTCAAAGTTAATAGATCCTCTTCTCAAGAATGGGTTGACGCTTACGTTAGACTTTGGACTTTGCATGCTCCTTTTAAGGACGGATTGATCTTTACGTTAGACTTTAAACTTTGCACCTTTTTTTTTCGTCCGTTAAACTTTAGAAACGATAAAGGAAAGGGAAGAAAAAGAAAAAGGAGCGTGAGCAGTCGAGTGAAGAATTCCAGGCAAAACCGGAGGTATAAAGAACCTCAAAGCGAACTGCTTTAATATGATTTTGTAAATATTTGTTATATAATTGCGTTTTATGTGTTATGCGTTGCAGTAAATTTGTTAAAAGTGCTGTCCGGTAAATTTTAATATAAAATGGAACTAAACATCATGTTTTTTATTTTAAGAAATAATTTAGTTCGTATCCATGAACAACACTGGATGAAGACCACACGCATATCCTACCCTAACATTTACTGTGGTTATGAGAATTTATTGCAATAATCCGTTGAAACGTTCTGTAAAGATTTTTGAAAAAGTTATTTATGATATAACATTAGGAATTAAACCAATAAAGCAAATAAGGCAAAAACCCTCCAAGTGATCAAGATAAGTCTAGCAATTTACTACCGTCCTGCCTAGGCATCGGGTTCTTCAGATCGGGGTTGCGACATAAAATATAAAATACTATCAAATATTTCCGTTTTATTTAGAAGAAAAAAATGTAGTTTTTTGCCTGCCATTTAGCGTGCAAACGGCAAAATTCAAGTAATAACAAAAAATGTGCGATAATCTGAGTTTGACAAATTCTGCAAAATTTACAGCAATAAAAATTTAATCCATCTCTAGTTAAATCTTTAAAACTTTTGTTTTAAAACGTCATCAATTAGGTAAAATTTTTTCGCTTTCGAAAAATCAGATTCCTCAAAGGATTTCTTAAATAAATAACAGTTCGCGAGTGGAAAATTAATTCCGAAATAATTAATTAAATTTGTGCCGCACGTAGATGTGAAGAGATTAAAAACCGTCTTTTTATGTCGTTTTTACTGACGCGACAGTAAAATATTTTTTAATGAGTGCATTAACTGTACTTTTCATCAGATAACTTATTTTAATTACACTATCAGACTTTTCCTTGTGTTTTGATTTTATTGATAACGTCTCTATAATGTGCTTTCTACTCATAAATGTTTTATCTATTGATTTTAAGTACAAATAAGATATTTAATAATAAATGATAAACTGACTCACGTGAAAATTTATTTCAATTAAAAAATTACATTAAATTCTGTCGAAATACTTTTATAGCTAGCTGAATTTTGCAAAAGGTTAATAGTAAGAATTATTTTAACATTTTTACAATTTTTCTTGAAAATAATTTTTTTTTAAATTGTATTTACAACAATCGTACAAATTTCTATTATTTTTTTTTTTTTTTGTATAAATTCATATTTTCATACTAGAACTACTGATTTGCTCTGTAGATTGAAGTGCTCTAAGACTGAAAATTGAAATCAAGACAGATTAGATGTTAAAGTACGTTAATAATTTCTAAAATAGAACACCTTAATATAATGTATACTAAAGAATACGTGTACATATAGTTATTTTTTGTTGTTCTCGTCGGACAGATTAGAAAACCCGGAAAACTCCCACCAGGCCGTCCGAGTAACGAGGCAAGATGTTGAACACCACAAACGCCATCGAATCTCCTTGTCTTTTGAAACAGTTTCTACAACAAAGCTGTCAGCGGATTAAACGTCTCATCTAAAGCTCATCAGTGGCGCCCATTGTCACTGAGCCACGAGTCGGGAAGTGTAATTGTTACTAATATCAGTCAATATGATTAAATTATAAAACTTATTTGTTAATTAATTGATTATCTTCATTTAATCTTTAATTTTTCACATTTTGCTCAGAGGAATATAGAATCATAATGAGATTAATCATCACGTAACTTTAAATTGATTAACTTTTCTCAATTATCTTATAAACCACATTAAAATATTTTTTTACGGATTTGTTCGTCACGCTATGTTGAGATGAAAATAAAACTTTCAGCAACAAAAATGCATAGCATGAAAAATATACGGATTTAATTCTTAACAAGAAATGCTTCTTTAATTAAGTTTAAAATAAAAAATAAATAAACTAAGAAAAGAAAACAAAAGTTGAATTGCAACACGATTCACTTGCCTGACACACTTTTAGAAAAATCTCGAAACGATTTAAAAATTTCATGACAAAAGTTATTTCACGACACAATTGTGGAAAAAAAACCCATTATATTTACGTAAGAACTTTCAGAAATAGTTTTTCTTAAAAAAATGTTATAAGATACTTTCTCTGCGAAAGAAAATAACTGATTTTACTACTACAAAATTAAAAGAAACCCAATTAAGAAATTTCTACGAATGACAAACAACGAAAACCGAAATTGCGTTTTTATTTTCACTTATTCCAAATCAAGCTTCATAATTATTAGTAGCAGAAAAAAATAGAAAACATATTATTAATGAGAGAAGAAAGTAAAAGGCATATTATTAATGCGATAGGGAAATTTGGTGTGTTATTAGGATAAAAATATTTTCTCCATATGGATATTTTTGATAAGTGCCTTAATTATATTTTTCTCTTTCTAGTTAATTGGTGAATAAAACGAAGGATAGTTACACAAACAACTTTGTTTTCATACAGTTTTGCAATTATACAAGCGTCCCTATAATAAATCTATTTGTAAATAATTAGGTGCTAACAGTGGAAGGATATAATAAATAATTACAAATACATTAAGCATTTACTAAGCAATTTTGTATTAATTGCATACATGAACCTTCTAATGTATATCGACTGTAATCTGTTATTTTTAATGATTAAATATTATTATCCTAAGTTATTACAGTGAATCAACAAAATGATAATTAGGTTAATCAATTACAGAAACATATTAAATACTGCTTATACTTTGAATCAAGTGATGCAATTATTTAAACACAATTATAGATAAGGGTTTTAAAAAAGCATAGTTAAGGGTATAATAAAGATGCGCATATTGATTTATGGTATCCTGCAATAAGTGAATATTAAACATTTACGAAATAGCTAAATTAATCAAAATTTTGATGCATCACAAATTGCGCTTTTGAAATTTGTTTACGAAAACAATTAAACGCAATTATAATGTACAAATTAAGATGTAAAGAGATTGTCTAGCAAATTTTATTGTCACACGCCAACAACCAATTGGGAACGTATATCTAAACCAGCAGAAAAAAAATTCTAAAAGGATTAAAAAATAAATAAAAATAATAAAATAAATTTTGAATAGGAACAAAAATAAAATCATTTGTGGTTATTTTAATAATGCTTTGAGATGACATTTTATAATATTTAAAAGACATGTTCCTTCAACTTTAAAACTATACACTCTTAAATAGAGATTCTTTAAAAACACACATATTTTATGAAAAATGTGAATCTTTTGGAAGTTTTAAAAGAAGTGATATATTCATTCTTCTTCTCTATTGGCGCAACAGACCCATGGTGAGCCAAGGTCGTCTGCCTACTGGTAGATTAAGAGACAGATGTTTTCTCTTTACGGAGTAAGATTCTCAGCCCTAAACCCAGTGTTCTACAGTCCTATTAGACAGGGACCTACAGTTTAAAGTAGATTCCAAACCACTACAAACATCCATGGCATTGCTGCGACTCGAACACGAAATATGTGGCACCGAGCACCAAAGTGCTAAACACTCGGCCTTCAGGCCCAATGATGTATTCAAGCATATCTATAATTAATCAATTTAATATATTGACTGTAGTGCATATAATTTTTAAAATATTTCTTTTATAAATGGGGAAATTATGGTGAATTATGGGTCTGAATTATGCAAATCAAGATGAAATTTTAGATTCCTTTAGTTAAATAAAGATGAATTTGGTATAATTTATCTTCATTAATTCATTGTGGCTAAAATAAAGAATATTTTATAAATAACAACAGATCTATACTATAGTTAAAATGATTCTAAAAACCTTATGTGGGAAATTTTGTATTCTACAAACGCTAAAAAAGAGTATTAAATCATCGAATGATTAAGGAAATGTAATTTTAAAGTATAGCGCTCTGCCGTCGGTGGGTTCCACAGCTTTCAGGTTCGAGTTTCGGCGGTGCCATGGTGTAGTTTTTAGTGGTTCGGAATCCACTTTAAACCGTTGGTCCCGGTACAATATGACTGTAGAACGATGGGAGTAGGGCTGATAAAAATTTTAATAAGAAATGTTCAATAAGAATGCTTTAAGCTTTAAATATCCTAAATTTATGTGGAGTTAATAAAAAATAACACAATCGCTAGTGCGAGAGTTTAATTAATTAGAGTTAAATTTAAGGTAACTCCGGGGGACACACTATTCAAACCTCTTCCTGTTAAAGAGTTGAATTTTTTAAAAGGAGTTAAAATTAACTGGTGTTTTAAAACTTCTCAATAACAGCAAAAATTAAATTTGTTTTACTCTAAACCCCACCGTAGCAACGAGGCTGTCAAGCACTGTTAAATAAATGTTGAATCAATTGCAAAATTCAATGGATGTTAAAAGTAACTTACTCCTATCGCCATCTGGCGTGAAAGTCGAGTACCACTTCTAAAAGTAACCGTTAATTCTTCGCCTTGTCAAGTGGAGTTGATTGCTAATTCTCGTCAACATAATTAAATTAACAGTTGTAATATTTGTATTTATTTTTGAGTTTTGGGATAGACAATGCGTACAAGTTTCAAATTTAATTGTCCTTTGATATAAGCATCAAAATTGCCCCATTATGTACAGTTTTGGTGACTACATCATGATAGTAATACCATGACAACTTTGACAATCCTTTTAAATTGATATTTAGATTGAATTACTGCCCGATAAATCTTTGGAATTCTTCAGAACCTTTACTTTTTAAATTTCGGATACCCCCCTCCCTTTCAATTAAAAAAGTTCGAAGCAATTCCTACATTGAATAATACTCTTAACTGGTGACAGGGCATCACCAAAAATTACAACGACGGTCTTTATCGACTCTTCTCTTTTGTCTTCTTTCCTATTCAAATATTTCTCCCTGCTGCTTCCGACATTTCATGTGTTTTCAGAGAAGAAAAGCGCGGAAAAAAAGAGTCGTTGTTTTTGTTTCCAATAAAAAATAATTGCTCTATGATTCTTTGACTTAAAGTCACGTAAAAGGATAACTTCCAGCAACTTAAGAAACAAACGGAGTTTTTTCTTTCGCTAAGAAGTTGTGTGTTTCGTGATTCTGTATTATCAATGGGAATAATGTTTACAAGAAATTTGAGAAAGTTATTGAATGCCATTGAACATCATCGCAAAAAACAAAAAGAAAACATCCCATGTTATGAAATCTATTGGATAGATAATGCTTGGATATATAAGTCATTTATAAACGCTATTTCTAATAGATTTCAAAATAAATGAAAAAATATATAAAATTATTTTATTTATGTTTATGCTGATTTCTAATGTTACTATAATCATCTTTTTGTAAATTATAACGCCATGCAGCAGAGGCAATCAGCTTTCTTCTAACGTGGCACAAAATGATTCTTCTGATCTACAATAACAATTAACAACAAAGTTCTGCTATTAATTCGTAACAGTCAAATTTGTGCATTAATTTATAAAAGCAAAATATTTCTGCTAGTCACCATCATTCCCAAAGTATTACTCATTCAACTACAACTGAAATTGAGCATCAAGCTGCTACTACTCTGAAACTACAAGTTCCAACCAAGCCTATTTCAGGCATTCAAAGCGTATCACAGACTCCGAGTACTGTTAAGGATTTAGTGACTGTTATTACTGAAGGTCCAATTATAAATGAACTGCAATAAGAGAAGAATCGTATGTTTCAAAAGGAGAGATGACAGAATTAATGGCAAGAATAACCAAATTCGAATATGAAGATAATTATTTACGAGCAACAGCTATCCATGAAATTATTGATCAATTTAATCAATTGCAACTTTTCGCAGCATCAAATACTGAATATTCATGTTATTTTCCCACGATTATTTAAGATGTAAATAAAATGTTGACTGTGATAGAAATTTGATTACAAGTTTTGTTTTTTTTCTTTGTTCTGTCTGTCGTTGAGTTCTCATTTTCGTTTTTTCCTTCCGTTTGAGCATCAGTTGTTCTTGATCGAGCTCTATTTGTTCTCTTTCGAGCCTGATGTTAATCATCTCTAACGGGAAAAAAAAAAAAAAAAAAAAACCTTTCCCAGTTGTTTGTTTGTTGTGATAATGCAAGGTATTCTATATTATAATTACCAGGATTTACTTTGCACTTATTATCATTTGAAGAAGAAGACAATCCGTCCAATCAGGAGGAAACTTAAACGGGATTATTGATTTAAGAAGGTGAGGGGAAAAAAAGGGAGATCTTTGGGATTACTAGTTTAAGAAGGCTAGGAAACAGAAAGGGAAATTTAAACAGGATTATGGATGCAAGAAAGTGAAAATGAAAAGAGAAGGAAAAAAATCACTAACTGCCTAATAATTATGCCTTATCACAGTTTAATCCCCATTATTATTTTTTTATGTTGATAGTAGTATGCTTGAAGTATAAAAGAAATTTGTGTTATTGTCCTTATTCTGTGCTATAAGTTTTAATGTGTAATTCTTGTAAATTTGTATAATATTAAAATATGTTCAAGATATTTTTTTTAGTTCTTAAATGTAATCATAATTTATATTGTTAATGTGAGAGCTGAATAGTATGTGGGTTTTCACATAAAAGTTTTGTGTTGTCATAAAGCAATTATTGGCTTTCAACATTTTTTTTATTATTTAGCCCCAACGTCAACTCCTATGCTTTTCCCCGAAGGGAGCTGTAAAGATTGGTTCCATATCGACCGAACTGTGCATTCCAACGGGGATTATAAAGGAAAGAAAGGTAAAGGGGAACATCTTAGAAAACTATTTTCTTGGAAACTCTGGATTAATCAGGTAGTCCTTCCGTGAAGAGAAAACAAGGAATAGAGAAAAAGAAGAGACCAGAGTCAACAGGTTTCTCGGAAGGCATCCAGCGGTTGGAACATCCAGTTTTTGTGTACACACAGATTCAGAAAACAAAAAGATTTAAAGAGAAGGTCGACAAAGAGTGTATTTAATCCTTAGATGAATGTAGGAAGTATTCCGAGTACAAATACAACAATGTGTATCATGCTGTCTTCAAATATTCAATAAATATGGTGGCAGCTAAACATTTCATTTAATATTTTTAAATTAATTTTGGAGTTCCATCTGCAAAACAACTAATTTTACTGGACCAAGACAGCTGCTTATTTCTCCTTAAATTTGATTGGAACTATTTCTTTTCATTTTTCTATTGATAGGTTGCGAAATTAGTTAATACTTCTATCAACCGATTTCTGTTCTTAACTCAGTTACACAAATTAAAGCAGAATCAGAGATTATATCTTGGCAGACATTCCTGAGGTTCGACCTTTATATTACCATCAATTAATTTAAACATGATGAAACTGATTACTGTGTGCATCTACAGACTGTATGCATCGAATAGTACATCCCCAGATCTTATTTTTGTTACTGTTTATCAAGTGCCTCGATATGCAAGACCTTGCTGATATTAACAGTGATACGTAACGGTTAGATCACGTTTAGTTACCGACAGAAACAGGAATCTGACAAAGTCTGTAGTCATTTCATTTTCTTCTCAACTAATTCATCTATATGCGTGGCATAACAATTAGTATTCAAAGCCGTTTGACAGCTACGAATTTAGACCATCACCGAAGTAAACCTTTTTGAGAGAGGAGAGCGCGTGTAGTTGAAAAAAGTTCGCTTCCTATACCATTGCGCACCATGTCCCAAATGAGGAAAAGAAGATTCCTACAATGGCTCTAATAGGACCTTTATAGTCAAGATTATTTCTTTACACGACTTCCACTTTTAGTAAATGACTAAAGTGACTAAACTTCCACTTTTTCCATCACACAAATGAACCATTATTTGAATCCTAACCAGTTTCAGCCCTGAAGAGGGCTGAATCCTAAGCAGTTTTAACTCCTACAAATTGATAAATATACTTATAAGCCGAATTGAAGAGGTGCAGTGCCGTCAGAAAATTTACTCTCATATTTATTCCGCTTAGAAGTGAACCCAGAATTAAAATTTATGCCAGTACTGTGTTCGATTTTAGCGCGACGTTTTATGATCCTCCTATGAGAACAAATTTTAATTGTGAAAAAATTATGTGGATGGCTAGTTCATCCTTTTAGACTGATGATGATTCATGAAGATTTTATTGCAATGGATAATTAAACACAGAAGTGCGGTGCCAGAATGTCATATAGACATGATCGGAGAACTGTGTAGCTTTGAATGGTCCTATGATAATGTAAAATTCAATGCTTTACAAATATAAATATTGTACATAATATGCCTTAAAGGTGATTTAAACCGAACAGGTTATTTATTTTTTTAAATTACCATAGATACCACTGACATTTTACACCACCATACCTACATGATCGATTTATCAAAACTTAAAAAGTGCAGATGAACGTAATATTAAATCTTCATCAAAAGTTTATAATTTTAATCTCCAAAATAACCAATGTTAGAATGATAATCAGTGATCAATGAACCAACATAAGATAAGATGACCAGTCAGTATGAGCTCGTGTCATAGTGGAATAAAATAATCAGTATGTAAATTGGTGAAATTAGTTATGAAGACACATGCAAGTGTACGGAATGTATCGAAAAATTGATTGAACTAATGCTGATTTGATCACTAAAAATGAATGACAGCGATTCGATTTATAAAGGTATTTTTTTGTCAGTTTCCCGAACAGTGCACGTTCAACCGAGTAACTTTCCATGTGTTTTTATGGGCGGTTTCACCCAGTTTGTAGCAGAACTTGATCGATACTCCATTAACATATAACGAACTCTCATACTGATTACTTTTCGTCTTACCTCAGTGGGTTAACAGCAATGACCACATTTTCTCTTAGCTAGGATAGTAATTTTGTGCGTGAATGAATTCCTGCGAGCCAACTCATACTATCGAATGCTGCCTGACGGCCAATTTGCTAACGCTCTGGTCGGAATCCGCGTTAAACTGTAGGTCCCAGCCTAATTAGCCCAAAGTATGCACAAAATGACCGTAAAGTGATAAACCAAGCCAACCCATATTCTCTTACAGTTATAGGGCTAATTACCGAACATTTTAAATACACCGTTCATTAAAAAATGAATAAATTTTAAGGCATTTTTTTCTATATTAAATTCTCATGTCTATAGTAGTTTACACAGCGATACTTGAATATCGTAAAAGTGAAAATGCAGAACCTCAATGATCTTCCAAGATCCAAAATAAATTATTTTCTATAGACGATTTTGAATGGATTTAAGTGATTCAAACACACGTTTTCTAATTTTTGAAGTTAAAGTGTGATACACCACCTATAGAGATCGAGAATTTGTCAATTTGCAAGCTGAAACTAGCCCATGACCTCAAACTAGTTCAAGAAACTAATAGCCATTGCATTTCAAACATTTTCGCTTCATTAGCCTTTGTCTAGATGAAAGCACGGCATATGTAAGTACATTGTTGATAAAAAAAAATAACATACTAATGGGAGCGAATTTTATAAAGTTAAGAAGTAATGAAACATTTCACTTTGTATCTGGCTGCCATCATTAGGTTTTAGTTGCTGTATTTTGTTATTTTATCGTCCAATTTGCTTTGCAATAATAAAATGTAACTGGCATGTTCTTTTTTTAAGAAGTGACTAGTAAACTTATCTAATAAAAACAAAGAAAGCCAAAGATGACAAAAAATAAAAAATAATAAAAAAAACCGAAAAGGATGATGCAATAACATATTATATATTGCTTCTTCAATAAGGGGAATTGCGGTGAATATTGCGGGGAATTTATTTTTGTGTGACAGGTTTCTTTCCATGCAATGAATGGCGTACAGTTACTATTTGTTGGTTTTATATTAAACTTTATATAAAACCGTAAAGAGATGAGACATTTCTAAAATTAAAAGCAATGGCAGTAAAGATCCATCAGACATTTCCACAAAAAGCTAAACCTTGAACTCAAAGTTAATAGATCCTCTTATCAAGAATGGGTTGACGCTTACGTTAGACTTGGGACTTTGCATGCTCCTTTTAAGGAAGGATTGATCTTTACGTTAGACATTGGACTTTGCATGCTCCTTTTAAGGAAGGATTGATCTTTACGTTAGACTTTGGACTTTGCATACTCCTTTTAAGGAAGGATTGATCTTTACGTTAGACATTGGACTTTGCATGCTCCTTTTAAGGAAGGATTGATCTTTACGTTAGACTTTGGACTTTGCATACTCCTTTTAAGGAAGGATTGATCTTTACGTTAGACATTGGACTTTGCATGCTCCTTTTAAGGAAGGATTGATCTTTACGTTAGACTTTGGACTTTGCATACTCCTTTCAAAGAAGGATTGATCTTTACGTTAGACATTGGACTTTGCATGCTCTTTTTAAGGAAGGATTGATCTTTACGTTAGACTTTGGACTTTGAATAATCCTTTTAAGGAAGGATTGATCTTTATGTTAGACTTTGGACTTTGCATGCTCCTTTTAAGAAAGGATTGATCTTTACGTTAGACTTTGGACTTCGCATACTCCTTTTAAAGAAGGATTGATCTTTACGTTAGACTTTGGACTTTGCATACTCCTTTTAAAGAAGGATTGATCTTTACGTTAGACTTTGGACTTTGCATCTTTTTTTTTCTTCCGTTAAACTTTAGAACCGATAAAGGAGAGGAAGAAAAAGAAAAAGCAGTGTGAGGAGTCGAGTGAAGAGTTCCAGGCAAAACCGGAGGTATAAAGACCCTCAAAGCGAACTGCTTTAATATGATTTTGTAAATATTTGTTATATAATGGTGTTTTATGTGTTATGCGTTGCAGTAAATTTGTTAAAAGTACTGTCCCGTAAATTTTAATAAAAATGGAACTAAACATCACGTTTTTTTATTTTAAGAAATAATTTAGTTCGTATCCATGAACAACACTGGATGAAGACCACACACATATCCTACCCTAGCTTTTATTGTGGTTATGAGAATTTATTGCAATAATCCGTTGAAACAATTTGTAACGATTTTTGAAAAAGTTACTTATAATTTAACATTAGAAATTAAATCAATAAGGAAGATATGATAAAAGCCCTTCAAATCATCAAGATAAATGAAATATAAAATGATAACAAATATTTCCTTTTATTTAGAAGAAAAATGTAGTTTATTTCCTGCCATTTAGCTTACAAACAGCAAAATTCAAGTAAAATAAATAAAAATGTGCTATAATTTCTTTTTTACAAATTCTGCAAGATTTAAAGCAATAAAAAATTAATCCATCTCTAGTTAAATCTTTAAAACTTTTCTTTTAAAACGTCATCAATTAGGTAAAAGGTTTTCGCTTTCGAAAAATCAGATTCCTCAAAGGATTTCTTAAATAAATAACAGTTCGCGAGTGGAAAATTAATTCCGAAATAATTACTTAAATTTATGTCGCACGTAGATGTGTACAGATTAAATGCTGACTTTTTATGCCGTTTTTCCTGACGCGACAGTGAAATATTTTTTAATGAGTGCATTAACTGTACTTTTCATCAGATAACTTATTTTTAATTACAATATCAGTCTGTTCCCTGTGTTTTGGTTTTGTTAATAACTACTCTGTAATGTGTTTTCTATACATAAATGTGTTATCTATTAATTTTATGTATATATGTGATATTTAATAATAAATGAAATAAATTTTTACATGAGCCAGTTTATTAATGAAAAAATTACATTAAATTCTGTTAAAATATTTTTATAGCTAGCTGAATTTTGAAAAAGGTTAATGGCAGAAATTGTTTTAACATCTCTTAAATATTTCATAGTAATAAATTTTTTAAATTGTATTCACAACAATCGAATAAATTTTAGTTTTATTAGTAAAAATTCATATTTTCACATTAGTCCATAAAATTGAAAATTTTTATTATTTATTATAAAAATTTCATGATTATTTTTGTGATTTCTTATACAGAAAAAAGATATATTTGTATACGGAGCTTAATAAAGTGAAATAAAAAATATTGCATTTATGTATGATAAGTAAATGAAAGGACAAATAACAGATTTTATGTTGTTGAAAGCGATTTAAAAGAGGATAAAACAACGAAAATACACTGGAAATTATATCTTGGACTAAAGATATAATTTCCAGTGTATTTCATATAGATCATATGAAATACACTATAAATTTGATTTTATATATATTCATATAGATTATATGATTTCATATTTCATATAGTTACTTCACATAGATTAAAAATAGGATTAGATATCTGTCAAATGTGCCCTTTGTAAATTCTACAACTTACTTTTATCTATTGATCTACTTTACTTTTATCTATTGAAAATCTAAGTTGAAACTTCTATAAATTATTGAAACAATATTTTAATATCCTCTTTAAATAATTTAGCAGGCTTTGGTCTATAAAGCAATTAAAATTTTTGCAAGTATTGAGCCCTACTCGGCGGGGTTCAGTGCCAGCGCGCGTAACTGGTGAGTTTTAGTGCGGAGGTTCAATCCACTGGCGGCTTTGTTGTAGACACTGCTTCAAAATCCGAGGAGCCTCAATGGCATTTGGGATGTTCGGCATCTTGCCTCGTGATTAGGACTAACTGGTAGAAGATTCCCGGGGTTTCTCACACACGATAAGCAAATGCGCGGTTGTTCCCCCTAAATGTCCTCATGGAAGGCACTGTCTTCCTTCTTCAGCGACTCAGAGTTAAGTCAGACTTCTATCTGAGGGTGCTCCTTCACAACAGAAGTTGCCTCCCTTCTTCCATGAGACCACCTACTTCCCTCCTTCCATGAGGGGTTCATGGACTTGATCTAGATGTTGCTGTCTAAAAAGTGGGATAAGAATAAGTTTCCATTTATTGTCCATTTGTTGGTATAGTAAGTATCGGTAAGGCATTATCCATTTGGAATTTTTGCTTTATTGCTCGCTGAAATATTGTTTGCTAACGTATTTTAAACCTATTTAGATATCTGTGTTCGTATGTAAATTACGTCATTCAGATGAACAAATCTGTTTTTATCAATCTTACAAAGAATTGAATTAAGTAGAATTCAGAAACATAGTCCAAGAAATTGCGAGTAACTTGATCTAATGCTCGTGTGTGAAATGGGAACAAATTAACGTAGGTTTTTAGACATTTGGGTCAGTCATAATAGATATTCAATATATATAAAATCAAATGTTAAATTAAAAAAAAAAATCAAAACTTTCTAAAATTTGGAATTTTTGTCGTTATTTTAGGTTTTTCTCCTTCATTCGTTATAAGAAGAAATTTAATTTTCATAAATTTTCTGAATCTAGTGTCTCTGGAGATAATAGAGAGTTTTTGCATACCGTATTTCGGACGTCCGTTAGCTTTCTCTCTCTAGCGCGCATGCTCATAGGAAACATTATTACAGATACGCATGCGCAATTTCCTATGAGCATGCGCTCTAGGGAGAAAAAGCTAACGAACGTCCAAAATACGGTATGCAAAAACTCTCTAATGAATGTATAATCGTGTTGTTGCTTCTTACCCCATTAGGTG
Organism: Caerostris darwini; assembly: GCA_021605075.1. NCBI lineage: Eukaryota > Metazoa > Arthropoda > Arachnida > Araneae > Araneidae > Caerostris > Caerostris darwini. Next base: position 85,001 of record BPLQ01009127.1, read on the forward strand.
GATAGCAACATGTAGACCAAGTCTATGAACTCGTGTGGTCTCATGGAAGGAGGGGAAGAGACTGTTCAGCAGGCGGCTTCTATTGAGGAAGCACCCGTAGATAGAAGTCTGATTTCGGTCCGTGTAGCTGCAAAAGGAGGGCACCGCCGCACGAAAGGACTTTTAGGGGGAACTACCCCGCATTTGCGAATCGAGTGGGAGAAAACCCGGATAACACCCACCAGATAGTCAGACTAATATGATTACTAATAATAACTTATTTTAATTACACTATCAGTCTTTTTCTCGTATTTTTGAAACAGTGTCTACCACAAGACCACCAGCGGATTGAACCTTGGCACTAATGCCCACCAGCAGTGCGTGTTGCCACGAGTCGAGCACTGCGAATGTTACTAATATCAATCAATAGGATTACATTCAATAGGATCAAATGAAAAAAAATTATAACTATTTAGGAAAATTGTTTTTTTTTATTTAGTCTTTAATTTTGCACGTTTTGCTTACAATAATCTAAATTCATAATGATGTTAAACACAACTCAACGTTCAAACTGATTAACTATTCCCAATTATTCTAAAAACTATATTAAAATAATTCTTTGCATGCTTGTTCGTCACATTACATTGATGAGAAAATAAAACTTTCAACAACAACAACAACAACAAAAAAAATCGCATAGCATGAAAAATCTACGGATTTAATTCTTACCAAAAAATACTACTTTAATTTAGCTGAAACAAAGAAAAGGGCTCTCATGTTGCTAAAACTTGCACTCTGGAGTATGTAACTTTAAAAAAATAAATAAATAAAATAAGAATAGAAAACAAAAGTTGAATTGCAACACGATTCACTTGCGTGACACACTTTTAGAAAAACCTCGAAACGATTTAAAAATTTCATGACAAAAGTTATTTTCACGACAAAATTGTGAAAAAAAAAATCCCATTATATTAACGTAAAAACTTTCAGAAATAGTTTTTGTTAAAAAAAAATATTTATGAAATACTTTCCCCGCGAAAGAAAAGAAGTGATTTAAAAATAAAACTAATTTAAAAATAGAAGAAACCAAATTAAGAAAACGCCAGATAAAAAAAAATTGCGTTTTTTTTTATTTTCACTTATTCAAAATCAACTAGTAGCACAAGAAAATTAAAAACATATTATTAATGTGATAGCGAAATTTAGTGTGCTATTAGGATGAAAATATTTCCCTTATATGGATATTTTTGATAAGTGCCTTAATTATATTTTTCTCTTCCTAGTTAATTGATGAATAAACAGAAGGATAATTACACAAAACAACTTTATTTTCGCACGGTTTTGCAATTATACAAGCGTGCCCGTAATAAATCTATTTGTAAATTACTAGGTGCTAACAGTGGAAGAATATAATAAATAATTATAGATACATAAACATTTACTAAGCAATTTTGCGTCAACATGGATCTTCCTAGGTAAATGGATTGTAATCCGTTATTTTTATTGATTAAATATTATCATCCTAAATTATTACAGTGAATCAAAGAAAGGATAATTAGGTTAATCAATTACAGAAACAAATTAAATACTGTTTATATTTTAAGTCAAGTAATGCAATTATTTAAACAGAATTCCAGGTATTCGTTTAAAAAAATTATAATTAAAGGTGTAATAAAGATGCTCATATTGATTCGTGATATCTTAAAATAAGGAATATTAAACATTTACGAAATAGCTAAATTGATCCAAATATTGACGTATCCCAAATTGTGCTTTTGAAATTTGTTTACGAAAACAATTAAATGCAATTATAATGCACAAATTAAGATGTAAAGAGATTGTCTAGCCATTTTTAATGTCATACACTAACGTCCAATTGGGAAAATTGTTGAAATAAATAAGATAAACATGTGTGTAATTATATCTCATGCAGCTAATAAAGAAAAGTGAAAAAAGGATTAAAAAGTAAAGTGAAAGTAAGTGAAATCACGAATTTCAAATGCGGAATAAAATAAGAAAATCGTTTGTCCTTACTTTAATAATGCTTTTAGATAATATTTCATAAGATTTAAAAGCACATGCTCCCTCAACTTTAAAACTAATATACCCTAATAGGTATTCTTAAAAAAATGAAACACATTCCTTGAAAGATGAGAATGTTTTGAAAGGTTTAAAAGAAATTATATATTAATTTTTCTTCTTCATTGGCGCAACAGCCCTATGCTGGGCTAAGGTCGTCTGCCTGCTGACTAATTTTAAGATAGGAAACGGGATTCTTATACGGGGTAAGTTGTCTTTGTACGGGGTTCTTTCGGACGAACGGGGGTTCGAAACGGGGTTCTTTTACGGGGTAAGTTGTCAGCCCTAGCCCCACCACTCTACAGACATATTAGACCGGGACCTACGGTGTAAAGTGGATTCCGAATCATTACAAACATCCATGGCATCGCCGGGACTCAAACCCGAAACCTGTGGCCCCGAGCGCTATTCGCTCAGCCATAAGGCCCAATGATATATTCCTGCATATTTATAATTAATCTACTTAAAAATTATATACAATGCAGTTAATATATTAAGAAAATTTTTCTTTTATAAATGGGGAAATTATGGGGTGAATTATGGGTCTGAATTAAATAAATCAAGAAGAAATTGGAGATTCGTTCAGTTAAATAAAGGTGAATTTGGTGAAATTGTGGGCCAAGATCGTCTGGAAGATTTCGAGACAGGAGGTGCTTTCTTTTTACGGAATAGGGTTGTCAGCTCCAAGCCTAACTCTCCACAGTCATATTAGTCCGGGGCCTATAGTTTAAAGTGGATTCCAAACCACTACAAACATCCATGGCCTTGCTGGGACTCGAACACGAAATATGTGGCACCGAACACCAGAGCACTAATAACTCGGCCATGATGCCTAATGATGTATTCATGCATATCTAAAAATAATCGACTTAATATAGTGACTGTATTTCGTATAATTTTTAAGAAGATTTTTCTTTTATAAACGAGGAAATTATGGGGGGAACTATGGGTCTGAATTTTTCTTTTTTAATTAAATATTTAAATAAAGATAAATTTCATAAAATTTATTATTAAATGAAATGAGTGTATAATAAAACCTTAAAAAAATAAACCCTTACAGTTTGCGTATCGGTGATTTTATTGTGGCCAAAATAAATTGCATTTTATAAATAATTAGAAATAAATCTATATTATAGTTAAAATTATTGCAAAAAAAATTTATTTGGGAAATTTTGTATTCGACACAAAGTAAAAAGAATAATAAATCATGAAAAAATTAAAGATATGCGATTTTAAAATAAATATCCTATTATTCCTTTCTATAATCCAAACCTCGTGGTCGAAAATAAAACGACTTTGTATAATACGTGATGATTATATTTTCTTCGGGACAATTTTTATAAATAAAACTACTTTTTTGGCTTATATATTTATTCATCATATATATATATATATATATATATATATATTACATCTTCAGACCGGGGAATTTATTCTTGTGTGGCAGGTTTATTTCCATGCTATGAATGGCATACAGTTACTATTTTTATATTGAATTTGATATTAAAATAAAAAAGTTGAAACATTTCTAAAATCAAAAACAGTGGTAGTAAATATCCACCATGCAATTCCTACAAAAAGCTACAACCTCGAACACAAAGTTCATACACTCTTCTGTCAAGAACTGATTGACCATTACGTTTGATCTCGCTTTTTTCGCCCGTAAGATTTTGAAACCGATAATGGGAGAGGGAGAATGTGAAAAGGGAGTGTGCAGAAAAGAGTGAAGAGTTCCAGGCAATACGGAGGGAGAGTATAAAGATCCGCAAAACGAACTGGATTTTAATATGATTTAGTAAATATTTGTTATTTAATGGTGTTTTGTGAGCTATGTGTTGCAGTAAATTTGCTAAAAGTGCTGTCTAGTAAACCTTAAAAATATGACAACTAAACATTACGTTTTTTTTTTACTTTAAGAAATAATTTAGTTCATATCCATGAACAACACTAAATAAAGACCACACGCATATCCTATCCTAACTTTTACTGCAGTTATTAGAATTCATTGTAATAGTCGGTTAAAACAATTTGTAGAGAATTATGAAAAAGTTATTTCTAATATAACATTAGGAATTAAATCAATAAAGAAGATAAGACAAAAGCCCTCCAAATGATCAAGATAAATGAAATATAAAATGGTGTCAAATATTTCTTTTTTACTTAGAAGGAAAATGTAGTTTATTTCCTGCCTTTTAGCGTACAAACAGCAAAATTAAAGTAATATAAACAACAAATGTGGCGTAATTTCAGTTTCATAAAAATTCTGCAAGATTTACAGCAATAAAAAAGTTAATTCATCTCTAGTTAAATCTTTAAAACTTTTCTTTTAAGACATCATCAATTAGATAAAATTTTTTCGCTTTCAAAAAATCAGATTCCTCAAAGTATTTCATAAATAAATAACAGTTCGCGAGTGGAAATTAATTTAGGAATAATTAATTAAATTTATGCCGCACGTAGATGTGCATAGATTAAGTGCTATCTTTTTATGCCGTTTTCCCTGGCGTGACACTGAAATATTTTTTAATGAGTGCATTACCTGTACTTTTCATCAGACAACTTATTTTAATTACAATATCAGTCTGTTCCTTGTGTTTTGATTTTATTGATTACGTCTCTATAATATGCTTTTTATTCATAAATGTTTCATCCATTAATTTTATGTACATATGTAGCATATAATAATAAATGATAAACTGACTCGCGTAAAAATTTAATTCAAAGAAAAAAATACATTCAATTTTGTCATATTTTTATAACTAGCTGAATTTTGGAAAAGGCTAATAGTAAGAATTACATTAACATTTCTTAAATATTCCATAGCAATAAATTTTAAAAAATTGTATTTACAACAATCGAATAAAATTTCGATTTATTAGCAAAAATTTCTATTTTTACACTAAAGCTACACATTTGCTTTCCAGTTTGAAGAATCATAAGGCCCGACTCGTGGCTCAGCGGCAACGTGCGCAGCTATGGAGCATTAGGCCTGAAGTTCAATCCTCTGGCGGTTTTGTTGTAGACACTGTTTCAAAAAACAAAGAGACTCTTATTACGTTTTTGATGTTTAGCATCTTGCCCATTTAGTCAGTCTTCCTGATGGGAGTTTTCCGGGTTTGTCCCCCATACGATAAGCAAATATGAATAGTTCCCCCTAAAAAGTCCTCCCTGGAAGGTATTGCCCTCCTTCTCCAGAGATTTCTACCTATGGGTGCTCCAGCACAACACATGCCCTTCACTCCTTCCATGAGACCATACCGGTTCACGGATTTGGTCTGGATATTGCTGTCAACCAAGTGGGGTATGAAACGAAAAGTCATAAGATTGAAAATTAAAATCATGAGAAATTACAATACGTTAATAATTTCTATAGCAGAACATTTAATACAACGTATACTTAAAGCATTCTTGTCGGATTGGCCGGACGGTTATTTTTGTAATTATCTACTAATTTACTTTTAAATCTGTTTAGATATCTGTGTTCGTATATAAATAAGTTATAAATTAAGTTAGTATATAATTTAAGTTAGTATATAATTTAAGTTAGTATATAAATGAAGTTAGTATATAAATTAAATTAGTATATAAATTAAGTTATTCAGATTAATAAATCTACTTTCATCAGTCTTACAACGAATTGAATCAAGTAAGAGTTCAGAAACACAGCTCAAGAAATTACGAGTAATTTTATATAATGCTCATGTGTAAAATGTGGACAAATTAGCGTAGGTTTTTCACCATACATATTCTATACTAAAATCAAATGTTACATTTTAAGAAAAATCGTAATCTGTAAAATTTGAAAACTTTGTCGTTAATTTAGGATTTTCTCCTTTGTTCGTGATACATGGAGCATTTTATTTTCATAAATTGTTTGAATCTAGTGTCTCTGAAGATAGGAAAGTGTAATTGTGTTGTTGCTGTTTCTTATCCCACTTAGAAAACAGCAACATTTTGATCCAGTCCATGAACACGTGTGGTCTCATGGAAGGAGGGAAAGGGAACGGCAGCTTCTCTTGTGATGGAGCTCCCGTAGGTAGAAGTCTGACTTGGCACCAGTCTCTGAAGAAGGAGGGCATTGCCTTTCGGGAGGAATTTAGGAGGTACTACCCCGCATTAACGTATCGTATGGGAGAACTTCCACCAGGTAGTCTGATTCACGAGGCAAGATGCTAAAACATCACAAACGCCATCGAGTCTTTTCGTTTTTTAAAACACAACAATGCGGATTACAAGCAACACACACGTCTGCAACAATGCGGATTGAACCTCAACCCACCACCAGCTCACCAGGGGCACGTGATGCCAGTTAGCCACAAGTCGGGCAATTACTACTAATTGTCACTGTTACTACCACGAGTTGCAATTATTGTAATTGTTGCTAATATCAATCAATAGGATTAATTATAACTATTTTGTTAAATAATTGATTATCTTTATTTAATCTTTAATTTTGCATGTTTTGCTTAGAAGAATGTAAATTCACAATGAGATTAATCATTACGAACTTTAAACTGATTAACTTTTCTCAATTATCCTAAAAACAGTATTAAATTATTTTTTTACAGATTTGTTCGTCACGCTATATTGAGATGAAAATAAAACTTTCAACAACAAAAAATACAAAAATGCATAGCATGAAAAATCTACGGATTTAATTCTTTTCCAACAAATACTTCTTTAATTAAGTTGAAACAAAGAAAATAGCTCTTATTTTATTTAAACTTGGACTCTGGAGTATGTAACTTTAAAATAAAAAATAAATAAACAAAGAATAGAAAAAAATGTTGAATTGCAACACAATTCACTTGCGTGACACACTTTTAGAAAAATCTCGAAAAGATTTAAAAATTTCACTACAAAAGTTATTTTCACGACAAAATTGTGAAAAAAAAAAAAAACCCCATTATATTTACGTAAAAACTTTCAGAAATAATTTTTGCTTAAAAAAAATGTTATGAAATACTTTCCACCCGAGAGAAAAGAACTGATTTTACCAACTTAAAAAAAAAAAAAAATCAAATTAAGAAACTTCTACGAATGGCAAACAACGAAAACCGAAATTGCGTTTTTATTTTCACTTATTCCAAATCAAGCTTCATAATTATTAGTAGCAGATGAAAATAAAAGACACATTATTAATGTACTAGCGAAATTTAGTGTGTTATTAGGGCGATAATATTTACTCCATATGGATATTTTTGATAAGTGCTTTAATTATATTTTTCTCTTCCTAGTTAATTGATGAATAAACAGAAGGATAATTACACAAAACAACTTTGTTTTCGCACGGTTTTGCAATTATACAAACGTGCCCATAATAAATCTATTTGCAAATAACTAGGTGCTAACAGTGGAAGGATATAATAAATAATTATAGATACATTAAGCATTTACTAAGCAATTTTGCATCAACTACATAGATGGATATTCTAATGAATATGGATTGTAATCCGTTATTTTTAATGATTAAATATTATCATCCTAAATTATTGCAGGGAATCAACGAAAGGATAATTAGGTTAATCAATTACAGAAACAAATTAAATGTGTTTTATACTTTGAGTCAAGTAATGCAATTATTAACACAATTCTTAGTATGAGTTTAAAAAAGTATAATTACAGGTGTAATAAAGAGGCATGATTCATGGTATCTTACAATAAGTCAACATTAAACATTTACTAAATAGCTAAATTGATTAAATTATGGGTGTATCTCAAATTGTGCCTTTGAAACTTGTTTATGAAAACAGTTAACCACAATAACAATGCACAAATTAAGATGTAAAATGATTGTCTAACAATTTTTATTGTCATACGCTAAAGTCCAATTTGGATAATTGTTGAAATGAATAACATAAGCAGTGTAATTATATCTAAACCAGCAGATAAAGAAAAGCGAAAAAGGATTAAAAAATAAATAAGAAATCACGAATTTTGAATAAATAAGAAAATCATTTGTGTTAGCTTTCGTAATGCTTTGAGATGATATTTTATAAGATTTAAAAAACATGTTCCTTCAACTTTAAAACAAATATACACTTAAATAGGTATTCTTAAAAAAAATAATACATTCTATGAAAAATGTGAATATTTTGAATGGTTTAAAGGAACTGTTATATTCATTCTTTTTCTTCATTGGCACAACAGCCCGGTGGTGGACCAAGACCTACTGGCAAATTTCGAGACAGGATATGTTTTTTTTTCAGGGTAGGGTTGTCATTCCTACGCCCAACGCTCTACAGTGATATTAGACTGGGATCTACGGTTTAAAGTGGATTCCAAACAACTGCAAATACCCAGGGCGCCGCCGTGGATCGAACCCAAAACCTGTGGCACGGAGGGCGATTCGCTCAGCTATTAGGCCCAATGATATATTCCTGCATATCTATAATTAATCAATTCAAACATTATATACAATACTGTCAATATATTAAGATTTTTCTTTTATAAATGGGGAAATTATGGGGTGAATTACAGGTCTGAATTAGGTAAATCAAGCTGAAATTGGAGATTCCTTTAGTTAAATAAAGATGAATTTGATTAAATTTATCGCTATGTTTATTATATCAAAACGGATGTATAATAAATTCCTTAAAGAAAATAAACCCTTATAGTTTATGGATTGGTCATTCATTGTAGCAAACATAAAGAACATTTTATAAATGTAGAACAATAGATCTATATTCTAGTTAAAATTATTCCAAAAAACCTTATTTGGCAAATTTGTTATTCACAAACAGTAAAAAAAGAGTATTAAACGATTAAAGACATAGAATTTTAAAGTAAATACTATATCCTATTAATCCTGTCTATGATCCAAACTCGTGGTAAATATATAACGACTTTGGATGATTCTATTTTCTTTGGCACAAGTTTTACAAATAAAACCACTTTTTTGCTTATATGCTTGAGTAAACGAATATGACATTTTTTCTGTTTTAAGAGCGTTTTCGACGTGAAAAAATCTTAATCCATGACACGTTACAAATTATGTCTAGCTTCGAAATTTGAGATAGCAGTGATAAATATGAAAAAGTATTTATAATTCCTACTTCCTGAAAATACAAACAAGTAAGTTTCTAGAACAGTAGTTCTCTCACAGATTGCCTCCTAGAAGATGAAAATTGAAAACATGGAAAATTGTCTGTTTAGAGTTTAATTAAAAGAAAAAGATATGAATTTCATGTTTTGTAATATATTGTAAATGTTGAGAAAAAAGCATTTGTGAATAATACGAAAGCCTGGATACAACAGCTAAATCTTTCATTATTTTTTTTACCCATATATAAAAGTATTATATCTATTGCTTATCGAGAAGGTAGCCATTAAAATGCTCTGTAATCTGGCTGCAACTTCTGGATGTAAGGAGTCTTATATATATATATATATATATATATATATATATAGGTAAAAACGAAATAAAATTGGAAGTTCAAGACGTTACTTCCAAGGAAGTTTCATTAATTTTTCTTTATTCCTTACCCATACATAAAAGTTTCATTTCTAATGACGCTAGCCATCGGTGAATATTTATCGCCGGTATGGATGAAACTTTTCTATTTACCGTTATTTCTTTTTTCTTTCTATTTTTATCCCTGATTTTCATTTTTATTGCTTATCAAGATGGTAGCCATCTATAAATATTAAACGCCAAGATGGATGCAAAGCTGAAATCTGTCGTTATTTTTTCTTTTTAAAAATATAAATAAAAGTTTCATTTCTATTGTTCATCAAGTCGTTAGCCATCGGTAAATGTTTATCATTAGGCAGGATTCAGCGTTTCGACCTCAGGTTCATTTTTTTTTTTTAACCCAGATATAGGAGTCGAATCTCCATTGCTTATCAAGACACTGGCCATCGGCAAATGTTTATCACCAATTTGTTTGCAAAGTCTCATTGCCTAACTTTTTTTTCTCATATACAAGTATATCATTTCTAATGCTTATAAAAACACTAGCCATCTATAAACATTTGTTTCCAAAATTCATTACAAATTTTAACAGATTATAAGAAACTTGTTCCATTTTAAAACTGTGCTCAACAAAATGCTTGCTGTCGTTACACAGTAAAGCATTAAAATAACAAAGCTATTTGGATTACTATTTATATGTGAGTAAATAATTTTTAATAACGACAAATAACTTTTCAAAAATATTTGCTGTGCCGAAGATCAAAACAACATATATTAAAAAGCTTATTAAAATAGATTTTAAAGATAATGAACCTAATAAATATTTATAACGTAATTAAAATTTAGAAACATTTTGCTTCTATAAAATTTTTTTTTTCTGATTATTCAAAATTACTAAGGTAAATTACTAAATGTAAGGCATCTTTTTTTTATTATATGCTTTCTATTACAGCATGTTCCTGTATAAATATATTTTATTCATAAATAAAATATGTATTAAATTATTTTCAATCTTTTCGTAGGGTTCTTGGTTTTCATAAATCTGCGTATCCTTATGTATGCATCATAATACTTCAACAACAATTAAATATGACGTATGATCTTCGACTTAATGAATTATTTAACAGAATATATTTACTGCAAACATAATATTAGTAAGAAATATTAATCTACGACAGAGAATATTTATTCTTTCAAAAATATTTAAACAAATGCTTTCTGTTGATAGATGTTATGGTTGTTATTATTTTAACTCTGTATTTGATGTAGAATCTTTTTAGTGCATCAGTAATATAAAATATTTCTAATTTACTGAATATAAATTAATGGTAAATATATAAAACCAACACTAAAAAATCTTTTTCGTTCTTATTTTAATTGTGTTTTATGATGTATTTTATTTATATATGTTATAGTTATATTTAATGTTAAAGGTAATAATTTAAAATATATGATTCAAACGAAATATTTATTTAAGATATTAAAATTATTTGACTCTTATTATTAGAAGAAAATTATAAGAACATAAATAACTTCTGGGAAAACATTTGTTTGTGCTGAAGAACAAAACAGCACGTATTGGAAAGCTTATTACAATAGATTTTAAAGATAAAAAAAAATGAAGGTAACAAAGATTTATAATGTAGCTAAAATTTAGAAAACATTTTATTTATACTAGAAAAGCACATATTTCTGATTTATCGCAAGAGATTTGCAATTTTATTTATCGCATTTGCAACTAGTTATTTTTATCATCGCTATTTTATTTATTTTGTTTTGTTTATAAATATTTATTTTTTTATTTTATTCTATTTAAGCAAACAGTACTTTCCATTTCTTTTGTGGAAATAAATATAGTTTTTTTTTCAATTCGTTTGTCGCAATAATTCAACGAAATTTACTTTTACATTCGTATGAGAGAAACTTTCAATGTGTTGAAAGTTATTATATTATTTTTTATGTTTTGCAGACTATGCAAAGAAAAACAAATTAAAATATTTCACAGAAGTTTTACCATATGTGTGATTCTCGTAACTATTCCAAGATATAATTAAAATTTTTTATGATTGCGAGGAAATATTTTAAGTTCCAAATAATGCAGTAAGGTTTATTAGATGAATTTTTTCATATTTTGAAAAAAATAGAAAAGAATATTTTTAAGCCTAAATAAAAAACAACAAAAATTTTCACATATTATTTAGTAACACATCAAATTTATCTGCTTTCCACTAATTTTCGATAGTAGTTTAAATATTGTTATTATAATATTTATTTATATAATTAGAATAATTCCACGACTAAAGATTTGGAAAAAATGCTTCATTAGAAATTTTAAAATTAACTATGAAGTTGTAAGTAGGGAAATATTAAGAAATAAATCAAGATTCAAAAAACACTAAAGTTGCATTATAGACTCATCCTGTGAAAAGTAAATGTAAATTCAAGGTGATTGGTTACAAAACTCATAATATAATTGTTAAAAATATTATGGAATACTTGTAGTTAAAAGAAAAGTTCAGCTGGATAACAAGGCGGTGTGGGTTGATGGAACTTTTTAATTAATATAAAAAAAAACTTCCAATTTCTTTTGTTAAAGCATAAAAAAAAAGGTTTTTAAAGTATCATATTTGCTTATTAACATATTTAAAGATACAGGTAGCATATTGGTTCGAAGAAAATCGAATGGGGATATTTAAAAAGAGAACTTATTCCATTCATTAAACAAGGCGGTGTAAAAGTTACGGTTGTAGCTACATTTCCCCCGCTGGAGTAACTAAGTGCGAACTCATTGATAAATGACACCATAGATTTGTATAAATATATTGAAATTTTAAATTGAACTAGAAAATCATCGGTAGAAACTCTCTGTCTATATAATGTCTACAAGTTTAATTAAGATAATGTTCATAACATTCTGCTTTAGATATATCATTGAGGTAAATAAATTATTAAAACGTTTTTTCAGTCACCATATTTGAATTAAACAGAACGCATATGGCTAGAATTTGAAAATAAAAAGATATTAAAAGAAAAAAAAAAATTAAAAGTCGATTTTTAAAAAGAGAACTTATTATATTCATTAAACATGGCGGTGGAAAAATTATGGCTGTCGCTATATTTCGTCCACTGGTGTAAATAAATTCGAATTCATGGATGGTACCATGGACTAGTATAAATAATATATTGGCACTTTAAACTGAATTAAAAAATCATCGGTAGAAAATCTCGGTCTATATAATATCTACAAGTTTAATTAATAAGCATTCAGAAGTATTTTGCTTTAAATGTTCTTGTCATAAATATATTATTAAAACGATTCTAAAGTCACCATATTTTAATTAAATAGAACATCATATATGGCTACAATTTGAAAATAGAAGGAATAACGTATCTTCAAAGTAGTATTAAAATCAATACAAGAAAAAGGGACAAAATGGCCTTGGATTTACTAAAAGAAAATTTGAATATACGAAAACAATTAAAAAAATGTCCTTGAACTCGTTGATGTTTAACAAAATGTTAAAAATTGCATAATGAGCAGCTTAAACTTTGTTATTGAATTTTATTTTTCTTAACCAAAATTTTTTGTGTGTAACAGCCATTCTTTTATTGTGTTTTATTGCTTTTAAAATGAATTTATTCGAAAAACAAAGATAATGTAAATAAAATGGAAAGCATGTTTAATTAAATATTACAAAGTAGTCAATTTTTATTATTTGGCTTAACATCTCTTTCATCTAATAATTTAAAAAAATACCAAGTCTATCCGAATACTGTTGTGAGGCAATGTCTATCGAAAAAACTTATAAAATCACAAAGGTCTTTTCAACACTACAGCTTTTAAAAACATTCTTTTGCTGATGTTCTAATTGCTTTTACAAGGCATTAAAAATCTCTGTTTTTCTTTCAATTCTATTTTAGTATGGAAACATTAATAGTTCTTTTTTTTAAATTCCCTTGTCAATGATTTAAGAAAGCTTATTTTGACTTCCGTAAAATGAGAAAAATATGTTATTTATAATGCTTACACATTGTTGAAAATATGCTATTTATGTTTTTTATGCTTTAGAGGATAGACAACGATATTTTTAAATGCAATAAATTTATCGTGTAAGAAAAATACGTAATTACCAAAATTCGAATTGAATTTTGAACCTTTTTTCTACGAATTTTATACGAGAAATGTTTGTTTTCTTAGTAAATTAAAGATAATAGTTTTTGTAGCATAATATATTAATCTATAGCTGAATTAATCTTTTTATTTCAGAAAAGTTTTGTAGAATAATTATTATAAAGCTCGCGAAGACGATGTCTAGAAGTTTCGACATTTGAAAGGTACTAAAAGTAGTCTCATTTAACCAGGCTCATCATTCAAAATTAGACTAGTAAGGAAAGTGTTATTTTTTTCTTGGTTCAAATAATCAGCATTAAATTTTGAAAAAATTAGAAACATTAAAAGAAATAGTTTTTTTAAATAATTAATTTTAATAAAATCCTTTGAAAGCGTATGAAATAAATATTTTATTTTCCAAGTGAGATGTGTAATTTATTTAATTAAATATATTAAAGAAAGCATTGCATAAATGTCCAGTTGGATAAAGACATAGAAATTCTGTCGTTTGTAACAGCAACATTATTTAATGTTCAGAATTAAAACCATTTTTTCTTACTGTAGTGCTTCCTTTTTTTTTTATTTAAGACGAATTTTTTATTAAATTTTATAAAGTCAGATTCTTTATTTTTTTATCCCCTTTTAATTTCATTATTTCTCTTTCATTGACAACCTTTTTTCCCCTTTTTAACTTGTTTTTATTACATTTTATTTAGTTTAATTGTGTATTTTTTTGTATTATTATTATTATTATTATTATTATTATTATTATATGTTTATGAATAAAAATTATGATAAATTCATTAAACTTTTTTTTTGCGAGAATTTTACTGAAAAGGTCAAATGTTAATAAAATTATTTTTCATAATTTGTATTGATAAACATATAATAATAATAATAATACTAAATAAATATACAGAAAAGTAATTAAAATGTAACAAAAAATAGGTTAAAAAGGAATATTCGGGGATGTAGAAATTGAAAAAAATGAAATGAAGATACAAAACCTGAGGAATCTGACATTTTTTTAATTAAAACATTTATTTTTGAAAACTGTAGATTTGTTCCTTTTTGTAACCCAGTGGTAATGAGAAGCACGTTTTACAATCATTGCCGTTAGCACTCGATGATGATTATATTAGCGTATCCTATCAAGAGTTAGGCTGTCTGGCAGAAGTTTATAGAAAATCCTCCTTTATGGGAGGATTGCCCTTATGGTGGCATCTCTTTCATACTATTAAGTCTAAAAAGTAAGACTAATTTTCAATTTAAAATTCCGGGACTTGTGGAATTTAATTTTTTTTTCTTTATTAGGTTGCTGGCACTGTCTTTGATATCTGTGTGAAATTTCACGTCAAAATATTCATGAGTACTTGAGTTACGCTTGCCTTAGTGAAACACTAACACTGATTCCGGCGATTTTTGAAATGTCTGAATTAATTTAGGAAAGAACTTGCATTCAATTTTTTTTTCAGAAACGCATAGAACGTTGCAGAAGGTATTCGGTGAGCATTCCTATATCGGAAAGAAATGTTTACAAGTGATATAAACAGTTCAAAGAAGGCAGAGAACGCGTTGAAGATGAACAGCCCTCTGGTCGACCATCAACCTCAAGCGACGAAGCTCACGTACCAAAAAATTAAAGATTTGGTGCTTGCAAACCGTCGATTTACAATTACAGACCTTGCGGAGGATGCTGGAATCTTCAAAAGGATCGGTCATTTGCATTTTGGGCCTCAAACGCGTGAAATCCCAATTGGTACTGAAAACACTGAATGCGCCAGCTCACACTGCATTGATTCTTCGCGGCTCTTTCGCCAAGAGTGAAACCCATATCGTACCACAACCCCCATATTCGCACCGTTCGACTTTTAACCATTCCCTAAACCCAAAACACAACTCCGGGGACACCTTTTTGAGTCGATTGAAGAGATTCAATGTGAATTGCCGTGCGCTTTGAAGGCCATCCATGCCGATGACTTTTTACATGCATGTCCATAAATTAAGGATAATTCAGAATCACACAGAAATTGAACTGTAAAATAAAAATTTCACCTATAGAGTTATCACACACATCTTGAAGAAGAATATGCAAATTACAGTAAACCACCAGATGGCGCGGATAGTACGTCACAATGACGAGAGTGTAAGAGAGGGCATCAGACCTGTCTCGTCAGCTCTCTTCAGCTACCGGTACGACAGTTTCAAGGCAGACCGTGTACAGACGCTTAGGGCACATTGGTCTATATGCTCGTAGGCCTGCCAGATGTGTTCCACTTACCGCAACTCACTGTCGCCTGCGATTAACCTGGAGTAGAGAGCATGCATTGTGGACACCGCAACAGTGGTCTTGTGTGATGTTTTCCGACTAGTCCAGGTTTAGTTTGCAGACTGATTCTTGCCGGACTTTCATATGGAGAGCGCCAGGTACCCGTTACCACCAAGAGAACACCATTGAACGACACCGTTACGGTGGTGCAGGATGGCTCGTTTGGGGAGGAATTATTCTTGGTTCCAGAACTGACCTGCATGTTCAGAGTGTAACGATGACAGGCCACATCTATCGGGATGTCATTCTGGAACAACATGTACGTTTGCTTCGGGGCGCCATGGCTGCTGAATTTCTGTTTATGGATGACAACGCCCGTCCTCACCGTGCAAACATCGTAGACGAATGCCTTCAATTGGAGGATATCACTCGTATGGATTAGCCAGCATACTCACCGGACTTGAATCCAATAGAGCATGTGTGGGATATGCTTGGCCGACGAATTGCAGCCCGTCAACCCCCTCCCACCTGTCAACTTCGGAGGGCATTGCTTGATGAGTGGTGTAATATTCCCCAAGATCAGATTGATAATTTGATACTCAGCATGCCTAGGCGTTGTAAGGCCTGTATTGCATCGTACGGGACACATACTCCATATTAACCATCATACCAACCATGTTATACTGTTTTTTGTAAATAGGTTCTTTTTTGAAATTTGCTCCAGGGAGTAAAAATCGCAATTTTTATTAATTATGTCAAACATATAGCATCTTTTTTGCTCTTTACCTTTTGTTTAATAAATAGACTTTACAAATAGGTCAAATTTGTTTTGCTTCTGTCTCTTTCTTTGCCTGAACTTCATTATCCTTAATTTATGGACATGAGTGTAGCATGCATTGAGGATTGGAAAAAAAGTTGGCATAAGTGCATTGTGTCTGGAGGGGATTACTTTGAAGACGATTAAATAAATTTGGAAGAATAAATAAAGAGTTTTTGCAAAAAAAAAAAAAATTATTCTTACTTTTTTGGGCACAATAGTAGATGTTCGTTGTATACGAAATCCCTAATGTATGAAAAAGAAAGCTAAAAGGAAGAAAGTCAAGATAGTTTGAATGCGAGATGATGCAGGTTTAACCCATTTAATTGCCACATGTTTTCCATTTAATCCACTCAAAGGTCACCCTCTCCAAGAAAATCTGGTTTGAGGCTGGATATCTTCTTTGGCTCATGTTTCCTTAAAGACCTTATCAGACGAGGTTTCGTTTCTTTCAGCGTGAAACAAAACCCTATTCCCATTCAAACAATGAGTTAAAGAAACACATCGGGCACATGAAATATTCATCACCAGTAGCTCAATTATATGAAGCATGCTATCGCTTATTTCAAGGGAATCAATGAGTATAGCGCAGTTTGGGAATACATGACATTTCTTTTTCAATTCCTTCTATTAGCTCACACTCTCCCTATCTATATCTTGTTCAAATTTTCAATCGCTCATAAAATTCTTTTTGTTCATCCACTCAAGTTCAAATACATTTTTTTGAACTTGTAGTGGATGACACTGGATGTTAATACAGTTTTTTCAAATATTAATTCAGTAATTAAATTTAATTAATTAATTTTAGTTTTTATAGATTTAAGTTGTATATATCTACCAATAGATGGCGCCAGATAAACTTAAAAAAATGAATGAAAATTAGTAATAAAGGACTTTCTGCAATATAGTGAAAACAAAGTAGGAATTGACTTTAAATTTTTTTTTTATTTTATTTGTTCTAAACAAGTTAGCCGAAAGCAATTTATATCATGAACTTATTGAATGAATAGCAAAGCCGGTTTGGTTCATGTTAAAGATAATGAAATAAACTATGTGGTAAGCGCTTTAAAGACTGAGGTGTGGATTAAGTTTGTCTTCTGCCTTAAATAAGATACTTCGTTTGAACTCTTTAATGCCGAAACAAAAATTTATAATTGAAAACACTAAGTCATGGGGATGTCTAAATATTTTAGTTTCACATAACAATAAATAGAAAAAAAATTTAAAGAGAACTAACTATTAACTAGTTATTTTCTCCGCATACCTCCTACATTCTGTCGTATTATTTATAGTAAGGTCGATAAGATATGAAAGCATGAGAATTTTCGTCAGTGATTGTATTAGCATCATCGATAGGATAATTGTTAGGGAATAATAAATAAGTTATAGTTGAATAGAATAACGAATTGATATTAATAATTATATTTAAAATATTAATAATTATAATGAAATATATTGTTAGAATTGAATAGGATTATTCAGCTGATGGCGCTAAGATAATCACTGATTCAGCAAAACGAACAGATAAGGCGATAATTATTTAGACTATCATGAAATGTCATGCAATCACAAACTGCGCTGTACTCATTGATTCCCTCGAAATAAGCGATAGACGTCTTGAAGTTTTTCATGCATATTTCTATTTGACTTGCAAATGCTGGGCAGTTGCCTCTGAATGACCTATGGGAAGGAATTATTTCTCTCCACACAAGGGCGTACAGATATGGCTAATTTTAGCCATTTGGGCAAATTTCAGAAATTGCTGGCTAATAAAAAAAATTTTAGCCTTTCAACTTTTGGCTAATTTCTTTTAATACCGGGTGATCAAAAAGTCAGGACGAACTTTAAAAATGAATAATTCGTAAACGAATCAAGATACAAAGATACGTTTTGTACCAAACGGATGGAAAAGTGTGGTTTTGTGGGCTGTTCTGTTGGCGACCAACAGATGGCGCTGTCGGATTTCTGATGTAGGATTATGCAAAGCAACAAGTGATATAAAAAGGAGCAACTGCAGCAGGTAATGGTAGTCGTAGCTTGTATGCATCGAAATGCTGTCCATAGTTGAGAAAGCCCTCTTAGTTAAACTTTATTATAAGAATTCGGAAAGTGCCATTGCGGTATTGCGAGCACATCGCTACATGAAAGGTATGCGAGATAGCAAAGGACCAATAACGTCTTCTGCATTGAAGAAAATGATGAAGAAATTTGAAGCTACAGGTTCTTTGGCATCACGTCAAAGAAGTGGACTTCCCTCAACAGCCGCTGCTGTTGCCACGACAGTGGAGCAAACAGTGCAATCCATGTCGGCGGTTGCTGCACATGGGGAGTGCAGTGCTCGAGAAGTTTCGAGGCAGACAGGAGTGTCGTACGGCAGTGTCTGGAAAGCATTGCGAATAACTCTGAAACGGCATCCCTACAAGTTGCAACATAAGCAAGAACTGAAACCTCCTGACTTCGACTCTCGCCGAGGTTTTGCGAATTTGGTATTCAATATGATGGAAGAGCAGCACGATTGGCTTCTCACTGTGCTTTGGACAGATGAAGCGCATTTCACGCTCTCTGGCGCTCTTAACACCCACAATTGTCGAGTGTGGACCACAGAAAATCCACATGTATTTGTTGAGGTACCCTTGCAACAGCCTACAGTGACAGTCTGGTGTGGCTTCACTGCTGATTTCATAATTGATCCATTGTTTTTCGAGGTAGTCACACAGACGGGTTTCAAAACAGTTTCTGTCACTGGTCAGCGATATGTAGCACTGTTACAGAACAACATTATTCCTGAACCGCAAGCGCGACAGGCACTCCAAACAGTCACCTTTATGCAAGATGGAGCACCACCTCATATTGCTCTGCCTGTGCAACGTCTGCTGCGCTCAACATTTGGGGAGGATCGCATTATCTGTCGCTATTTTAATCACGCATGGCCTCCATGATCGCCCAATCTGATACCCTGTGACTTTTGGCTGTGGGGATTCTTGAAGTCAAAAGTGTACCGCGACCAACCGGCATCACTAGCAACACTGAAAGATGCCATCCGCCAAAATGTGTCTGCCATAACGCAAGAAATGCTACTAAATGCTGAGAACGGTGTGGTGACTCGTCTCACAGCTGTACTTCTGAATGATGGACAGCACATTGAACATTTACTGTAGTACTCATTAACTGTAATTAAGCTGACTTGTAAGTTGTGAAAATTTTTTCATTTGTAAATCATCTTTTGGTGCAATAAAACACTATAGCGCCATCTGTTGGTCGCTAACAGAACTATTTTTCTTTCGTTGCCACACAACACCCGGTTTCATTTCCATCCGTTTGGTGCAAACCGTATCTTTGTATCTTGATACGTTTTCGAATTATTCATTTTTAAAGTTCGTCCTGACTTTTTCATCACCCGTTATATATATATATATACTAGTTGACCCGGCAAACGTTGTTTTGCCTTATACATTATTTCTATAAAATATTTTTTTAGTTAAATAAAAAAAAAAAACTTACTTACTATAAGTGTGTAGAAATGTGGTTATGATTGGAAGAGGAATGAAACGTTGCAGACAATGACGGCGTATAAAATGATAATACACTAACCAGTTATTTATTTCCTCCTTTATATTTCATTAAATTAATAAATATATTTTAAATTGCATTATATAATAGCTGTATATGCATCAAAAATAGTTATTTACATATTTACTACTAATTATGGCAATTAAAAAATAATCAACATCAATCTCTAAGTGCAATGGAGTGTACGATATTTTTGGTTAGTCCGTCTTTAGCCAACACAAACAAACTGGATGGTTTACCCACACGCGAACATGCCACGTATAGTTGTCCGTGGGAAAACACGGTGTGCCCAAATCTAAACCACAAACAGACATCGTTTGGCCTTGCGACTTATTGATTGTCATTGCGAATGCCAATCTAATTGGAAATTGAATGCGTTTGAATTCAATTGGCCCATCTGTGGAAATCATAGGGATTCGTGGCAGCGATATATTTTCGCCTCGAACTTGCCATTCAAAATGCTGGCTTCGATAATGTTTTTCATTAATTTTTTAATGACTAATCGTATTCCATTGCACAGCCGTGGTGGGTTCAAATTAAGAATCAAAATAACCGGAGATCCAACCTTTAATTGTAAATGATGCGGTGGCATGCCTGGCAAATCCAATGAATTCAAAAACTCAATTGTATAATTTACAGCTTCATTATCATCGCAAACTGTATCGATAGATTTGTATGACACCAAGTTCAATGGCAACAACTGTTGTATCTTGGAATTTAAACCATTGACGTCCACATTTTTTGCTGCCAAAATTGCTCTTACTGCCAACCAATCAAGATTTTTGAATTGTGTGCATACATCGGGAAATATGTGGGCGATGAGATTATTTTGCGAGTCGATGATTGTGCAGAAATCTATCGGAAATTTTATGCATCCAGTATTTTCATGTACAGCAATTTTTCCATCTCCATTATCTAACAGTTGCTTGGAGAATGTTTCAGCGGATGGATCTTGAAGCATTTGAACGCGCATGTTTACTTTTAGTTGTCATTTTTCAGCATTACACCACAGTGACGATGATTTTAAGCAAGCTTTGATCTCATCAGCGTACGTTGAACGTGGAATGGCAGGAAGTGTTTGCCTGAAATCACCTGAAAGGAGTAACAGAGTGCCGCCAAATAGTTTCTGCTTCCGATAATCTTATGCTTTCAAATTGCAAATAACACTTACTTTACTGGAATCCCAGATTCGCCACAATAAAGAAAACAGCCATCTTTTTTTTTTTAGAACAATAATAAAGTTGCCAATTTTGCTTAACTAAACATTAACACACGCTACACGCTAAATATAATTTAATGCTACACGTGCAAAGAATATAACTTAACAAAACATTAACTTAAGACATTAACACGCTACACGTGCAAATATAACAGTATTTGTTCTCTTATTATTTGACTTACCTTTAACAATGATAAAACACGTATATTTATTTAACACGTAAATATTTCTCTTTTAAATTAAAACTATTCCCACAAAAACGTTGCGTATAATATATACCGGTAAAGCAACGGCCGTTGTTGGCGCGAGTTCACGACACGTGTTGATTTATATAAGATCACTTAATTATATAAAAGTAAAAAAAATAAAGCCGATTAAAGACTTTAATTTTTGTTTAAGCACACGTGCTGTAATGTCATGACTAAGAAATTAAAAAAAAAAACACTACATTGTTTTACGAAAGAAATTTTAAAAAATATTTAGGGGTAGACCACCCTTATCACTTAGGGGTTTAAAAAATAGATTACGACCGATTCGCATACCTACCAAATAGGCACAAAAAATTTCATAAGAATCGGTCAAGCCGTTTCGGAGGAGTTTGGCAACAAACACTGTGACACGAGAGTTTTATATATTAGATGTGCCGATCCATCATTGTTATAAAATACATAAACATCATAATTATCTAGTTTTTTTAATTATTCATAATGGGATCATTGCATTGTTTTCGTTTGATTTTTTTTGTCTAGAACAGATATTATTAGTCTGGCTGGCGCGCTTCCTATAAGGAAGAGATAACACTAAAGAGGGGAAGAAAAAAAAAATTATTTAAAAAGAGTGATTAAGTTACTGAACTTCATTTTACAAAACAAAATACATTCTGACAAAATAAAAAATAAAATACTCAGTTACACTATAATACTTTGGACATGTGACAGAGGACAATAAAGGAGCATAGATTCTGGTTACGCCAATACAGCGGATCGGTGTTGCCAAATACCAATAAATTTACATATTTTTGGTAATGTATAATGTTTGTAATTATTTTCGTAGTGTAGCTTTAGAGTCAAAATACTTAAACTAAATTATTATTTTATACATTGTTTTTATGTTGGGGGATACAATGAAAATTAAGTCTCAAAGGTTGAGAACGTTATCTGGGCTGTGAACAGTTTAATTTCTATTCTTTTCTTTCTAAGAATTTTATAAAAAAACTGTTTGAAAAGAAAACCAAATTATTATATTATAACAATATTTTCTAGCAACTCTTGTTAAATTAGTAATATTTTATGCATAACCCATGGAAGATATTCCTTTTCTGTTCGCTATGGAGTTTCTCTTTATGTATATTTATTCCAAATACAATTTTTTTATGAAGTAGACAAAAATAGGGCTATTTTTTTAATTAGTATTTAAGCGAATGATCAATGTACTAGATTATTCTAAGAAACAAATTAAGTGCCGAAGATTCATAATTTCTGGAAATTTGCATTTTAAAAATATATCACTAAAATATTTACATTTACTAATTGAGAACTAAAAAAAAAGAAGAAAAATTGTTGAATGTTCTGCATTTTTTTTAAATACGCAGAAATAATAAAGACTACTTTTTCCATTAGCTGATTAAGCATCTCAAAAAAATAAATAAATATAAATAAATCATCTTCCTACTCTGCATGGAATTTTTTTTTTCTCATTTATTTGCAGATATGCAAAGGAGAATGAAGTACAGGAACTTGAATATTAAGTTAATTGGTGGAATGTTTTCTATCCTGTTTAAAAATATTTCATATTTTTAAACAGGATAGAAAACAGGTATAGTTCTTTCAGAACTATACCTGAAATGTACAACTTTCTGTAGCAGATATAAAAGGATCAATTATGACTAATGGGCGAAATCGTAGAATAGAGGCTGTTGGGATTTTGCTTCAAAACTCTTTTCGCCAAAGTGTGCCAAGTAACTGGTTGCGATTGTAAGTGAAGGGAATTGGAAACAGTACAAGGAACACGGGGCGACACATTTGGCGACTTATCGCCACAAAAAAGTCGCCAAATACCAACAGCCCCTATTTTACAATTTGCCAAATAATGAAGAACAAAGAAATTAAAATAATAATTTACCATTGAAGTAAATTCTAAATTAGTAAAATGAAAAGTAATTAAATAAAATCTTTGCAAAAATTTAAAAAAATATTACATTAAAAATAATGAATAATTTACTGTAATATTTGGCTAAATTTCACCTAATTAAGGGCTAAAATTAATTAATTGTATTTCATCTGACAACCCTGCTCCACATTATTATTAGCTAACAATCAAAATATATCACCCATTTAACGGGCTTATAAACATTCAGTAATTAGAAAACGAAATATTTCAGATTAGGTAAATACTACGAAAATACAACTGCTGCTTGAAAATAATTAAATTTTATAACTGGTTTAATTACACGTGACGGTGGAAATAGGAAATACTGTTAATCTCCGTTAGTGGTCATAACTGTTAATGTTGATGTAAATTAACGATTAATTTTAACCGTTAAATTCTCACACCTCTAAATTTTTTAATGTTTGCTTTAAGTTATTTACATTAATAATATACGACCATCCATATTAATTTGAATCGTAACATAGAATATATTTACTGAGATAAATGTTACATTTTCGTATTATATTTCTGTGTCCAACAATAAAACTCAATTTTTTTTATCTACAGAAAATGAAGTTTCCTAATTTAATATCTTCTACTTCAATGGCGCAACAACTCCATTGGGGGCTGAGGCCATCTGCCTATTAGCAGATTTGGAGACAGATGTTTTCTTTTTAAGAGATATGGTTGTTAAAAAAAGGTTGTAGAGCGTCAGGCCTATGCCCAACGCTCTACAGTCCTATTAGACAAGTTTAAAGTGGATTCCGAAGCACTACAAAATCCATGACACCACCGGAACATGAACCCGAAACCTGTGGCACCGACCGCCAGAGCAATTCAATATACTGGAATAAAATTAAACAAAGGCATTTTGATTGAGTTTTCCTTTTTAAAATTTTATATGATAATCGATATTATTTTCAGAATAGATGTGTTGTGACAATAAATATTTCGTTAATTAAAATTAAGTTAATTAAATTAAATATTAATAAGCAATTAATTAGCTATTTTAATTAAGTATTATTTTAAATATATGAATTTTTTTTTTTGTCGAATATTTCATAATATATTAGAAGCAAATTAAATTCATTATTCGTCAGTACTTTCTTTACTTTGACAAGTTTTATTGATACAAAATTATAAAAGTAATGAATTGGAATTAAAAAAAATATGCATTATATAATATCTTATAAGTACTGGATAAATAAATCAATTGCAATTTTTCAGAATCTTTAAGATTTTTTTTATTTTTATTGTATTATTATTTTATTATTATTATTTTCTTTGGATTTCGGTTTTCAATTAAAAAATAAATAAATTCGCAGCAATTACTTGCATAACAAACTTTCATAACTGGTGACAGTACATCACCAGAAATCACACTGACGGTCCTTATCGACTCATCTCTTTTGTCTTCTCTCCTATTCACAAATTTCTTCTTTCATAGGGGCCTGAATGGCCAAGTGGCTAGCGCTTTGGCGCTCGGTACCACAGGTTTCGGGTTCGAGTCCCGGCCGTGCCATGGATGTTTGTAGTGGTTCGGAATCCACTTTAAATCATAGGTCCCGGTCTAACACGATCGTAGAGCGTTGTGGAGAGTGACATATTAAAAAAATAAGGAAAAACTAACTGTTCATATATATAGTGATTAGAGGATTATAGTCCTTGTTGCTTCACATCCCACCACTTCATTCATCATTCTTAACTTCATTTTATGTCTTTTCAGAGAAGAAAAACACGGAATAAAAGAGTTGTTGTTTTTGTTTCCAATAAAAAATAATTGTTCTATGATTCTTTGACTTAAAGTCACGTAACGGATAACTTCCAGCAACTTAAGAAGGAAACGGAGTCTTTTCTTTTTCTAAAGAAGTAATATTCTTTATGTACTTGTTTGTTTCATGACTGTATATTATCAATGGGAATAATGTTTACAAAAAATCTGAGTGAGTTACTGAATGCCCTTGGCCATCATCGCAAACAACAAAGAAAACGTAAGATTTTATAACAACTATTACACAGACAACGCTTAGTTTTATGAGCCAGTTATAAATGGTATTTCTAAATCGAAAACCTATTTCAAAATAAACGAATTAATAAATAAAACTACTCCATTTACGTTTAAATGGATTTCTACTGTTAATATAATCATATTTTTGAAAATTGCAACGCCATGAAGGATTCGCTAAAGTTCAAGAAAATATATTAGTTTTCATTCAACTATAGCATTTAATTGTTTCTTTGCAGATATAAAAAAAATGATTAAATTTAAAGAAAAAAAATTATTATTTGCCAAAAGTAAGTATTTCATTCCCGAGCTGATATACACACAGTTGCATAAAAGAAATATACTTTAAATATGTATTTGAGAAAATAAACATTCTAGGTTACTACTATATGAGCTGAAAAATCAGCCTTATTCGGTGAACGAAAGATACTTGTGAGTTACCAGTCATCAGAATTCCATATATAGGGTGCATATCTGGTGAATGAACCAACCAAGGATTGGTTTGGTTTGTCGCTCTACGATCATCTTGTGCATACTTTAGGCTAATTAGACCGGGATCTACAGTTTAACGTGGATTCCGAACCCCTAACAAAAATGCATTTTGCAAAAATGCAAAAAATGCACGCCAGGATTCGAATTGTGTTACCTGTGGTACCACAAGCCAGAGCGCAAGCCAATTGGCCATCGAGCCACTTTTAATTTTGGAGAAAATACATATCATTATATATGATTGTAAAACGATCATAAATTCATGCCCTCTGACTTACTTTTCAGCTGACTTGCTACCACTAACACCAGCCATGTTTAATTGAAAACTCTAGTTCCAATGTTCCTGATGTTGACTATCGATGTTAACAATTGTCGCAGATGGTTAAGATACAGAAAAAAAGGCCCTTTGAAGGATTATGGTCTCTCTTCCTTTTCGAATATCTAGCCCGCCTTATACAAAGGCATCGTCAAGCTTCCAGTCTCCTATATTGAAACCAGGTGATATTGAAATAATTGGATTTGCTGCCATCTTACTTGATGACTTAGTACTGTTAGCAATACAAATTCAAAGGCAAGTACTTATATTAAAAAACCCCTTTAATTAAATGTCTTACGTGAAAAAAAACTTGCACATAAAAGTTTTTAAGAAGTTCTAATCCTCAAGATATTACAACTCAAGATAATTTGAAAGAAGTTTATTTCACGGAAAAGTTAATCTAAAAAATATAAAGTTTTTATAATAAATAACCAAAATATTAATGTTACAAATATATAGAGTCAAAATGAGGACAAAATATATAAGGCGATAAAATTATTATTAATTTTTTTTCAACTCATAGTACCACTTTTGATGATTAATATTTTTTTCGTTTAGTTGGAAGATCATTAATATTACTATAGTGACAGTGGTATCATGGTTACACTATTAATAGTACATTGGAAAATGAATTAAATGTTTAGTAATAAAAAGTATGTAAATAAAAATTTATAAAATTCTTTAAAACTTAAAGGATAATAAAATACACCATCCAGAAATTAATATAATTTTATTTAATATAACATCGGTTTCTATCCAACAACTATTAAGGATATCAAAATTTTAATTAAAATATTTGGTAACTTTTAACTAAAATGTTTGGTTTCGAAAACTTTTAAAATAATGGATTATTTTATTATTACAGATTATATTGCAACATAATTCATATTAATTTTGAATTTTATATTAAATTGCACCAATTTTTATTTTATACTTTTACAAATTATATTTTTTATAAAGTTTTAATGTCACTAGGTAGTTATTTTAAATAGAGCAAATAATTTATTATTTAAAATTTGTTTTGACAACTTTACAAAATAATAATAAATACTATTTTGTTAATAATTTTGTAACATATATAATGTTTTATTCTTGTTATATTCGTTCAAATAATTTTAGAATAACTACTTTTTATAAAAATCACTGCCTTTTTTTAGGCGAAATATTGTTTTTGACACCAGAAATAGATTGCGTAAAAATACTAATTGATGTTATTTAATTATCTTTAGTTGGGAATTAGCTTCTTAGGCGTGATAAAATACTTTTAGATTATGAATTTATTATAAGCTGAAAAATATTTAAAAATGATCTCAGAATGATATTTTATTTATCACAACGTAAAGAACTGAAAGGAACAATGTAACACAATGAATAAGTTAAAAAAAAAAAAATTTTTTTTTCAACTGCATGAAGTTTTTTTTTTTTTTTTTTTTTTTTTTTTTTTTTGCAAAAAAAATAAATGTAGAGAAATTAGTCAATTTGCTTTCTAAATAAGAAAAATATTATTACTTATTTAATTAAGAATTTAATTTACTTATTTAATTATGTACTTTAGATTTTAGAGGGGACTATTATTTAACAAAATTAATTGCATTCATGTCCGTACTTTTCAAACTTTTTAATTTAATTTGTTTTGCTCCATTTTTAGATTTATGTTTATACAAAATCTTGTGTCCTTAAAAATGTTTAATGAATATAATTTTACATGGATATACATAAATACGATTGCCTTAGTTACGTATAAATATAAAATATTTGATTACAATGTGGTTGTATAAAAAGCTGAGTATCTACGCCTGGAATGTTTGCGGAATTTTGATTTTGTAAACATTATCTATGAGTTTCAGCAACAAACTTATTATAAGGAAATATATTATGATTACACAAACGAACCGAAGAAGAGATACATCAAATAGTTTATTATATGCTTTGATAATCAAAGATTCCACAGACTGAATTTACTGCAAAAAAGATAAAGCAATCGTCTTCTGGTAAATGGAGATCTTCTCATGTGGTTTGGACGAGATGTAAGTGGAGAGTTTGAGGATTCCCGCAAACCACTCAAAATGCAAATCTATCGTCTTGACAAAGGGTTTCGTGATTTTAAAATAACCGCATTTCGAATAGAATTGTATCATAAACATTTGGGAATAGGAAAGTTAAAGGATTGAGAAGTTTTGAGAGCATAAATACCTCACGGCACGTTAACCTCAAGGTACTTTACGATCCTTAGATGGCGACAAAAAAAAGAAATGAAAGTTCAGTCTCTTTAGCCATAAGCTTTCGATATTTTTATGTGTATACAAATACTTCAAGATTGTATTTTAAAGTGCCGAAGAGTTTCAGAGCAATGAATTAAGGAAAATTTAAACAAAAAATCTAAATTATGTGTTCAGAATTTCAAGTTTTCAATTGTAAAATGTTTTTTTTATAATTTTCCTATTTTAATACATTTTCACTTAATTTAACTATTACTTAATATTATACATTCAAGTTATCTTTCATAGATACCATTTTTAAAATCACTTACATTCCTGCTTTAAAAATAAATAATTGAGTTGCTTTATAATTGCATTTATAAATCAATCTTAAAACAAATGCAAATTTGGGACTAAAACTGCTGAAAAATCAATTTTTGTGCTTAAATAAAGTGCAAATGGTGTTGCTTATAACGTCTAAGCTATAATAGACCTACAACGGCTTCAAGGAGATGGCCACTTTCATGATTATGGGAACGCTTTAATTTTTATTTAAAAGCATTATATAATATCTATATGTATACAGATACAGAACTCTGGGTTATTGTACAAAGAAATGAAAAATTAAAAATATAATAAACTTGATAAGTGCACGACTAAAACACAAGTACAGTTCACTCGAAGGTCGGAGATTTTCAGAGTTCTCGAGTCAGCCGAATATGTCGAATCTCAAAACACGTGGTCTGCGGAAGACCTTAATTATCACACGGAGTGATTACACAAAACCACAAGGAGCTCACTTTGGAAACAGGCGGAAACTCCAGCCTAATCTGTCACTTCAGAGAAAAAGACAAAAAGAGCATTCTTTGTTGACTCGTCGCAGAACTTTCCCTCCTCCCTCCGTGAACGTTCCCATTCTCTTCCGAAGACCTCTCTTTAAAAAAATCCGTCAAGAGGGGAGGGAGGTTCCCCCACTTCTCTTTGGAGTAGCATTTTCACATTTCATCTTCCATCACTAATCAAGATGCAACAACTCACGGCTTAGTCCCTATTCCATCTAATTGTTTCGGCCTGTGAAGATCGCACAGATAATCGCTAATTTCACGGGACTCATTATACATAACAGTGATGATCTGCTATCAGACTTAAGTGACAGGT
Source organism: Caerostris darwini (assembly GCA_021605075.1). NCBI lineage: Eukaryota > Metazoa > Arthropoda > Arachnida > Araneae > Araneidae > Caerostris > Caerostris darwini. Next base: position 114,773 of record BPLQ01009127.1, read on the forward strand.
TGTTCTCATTAGTACAAAACACTAATTGCATGTAATATAACTACCCACAACACGGTTTGTCTTGCTGTCAAGTTTGAGTGATGGGTTGTTATTATGTATTTGTCAAAGAATATACATTCCTCTCTCTTGGGAATGAAATACCACAACTTTTCGCGTGAAAAAAGTTGCTTCATGTTAAAAAAATTTCTGTATTACTGATAAAAAAAATCTTCATTAACTGTAATTTTTTTATATTCAGTCAATGAAAATTTCACGCAATACAGGACAATCGAATGCAAAACTGTTCAATGGAGAAAAGATGATGATCGGATATTATTGAGAGTATCTATTCTATTTCAATTAAGAAACTATACAAAGGCAAAAAATTCCAACTATCTTATATTTGGAAATTCTCTTTTCCAGTATGTATCATTAACTGTAATGATTCCCTCATAGGACTATTTGGTAAGACTTGGGTATACATTCCACAGCATACTAGAATATCTCCTACCATTTTCCCAGAATAAGTCAGCACTAAGAATAACAAAAAAATGTGCCCAGAAAGCAAAGCAGTGTGAGCTTCTCTTATATATATTTGGACACATTTAGAAATAAGAATAAAGAAATCATGCTTAACATCAAATAAAAACATTCATTCTGTCTGAGATTTGAATGTCAAATACTAAATTGTCACATTTCATAATAAAATTATATGTTGTTGCACGTATGAGAGAAAAATAAATTCAAAATAAAGCTTAGTTTAAGTAAGTTTACTTAATCAAGTTTGCTTAGTAAAAGCAAATTTACTTAAGGTGACACGCAACTCCCTATACACATACACACAGTTAAAATGACTTATTTTATGTTCCTTTCATCCGAAATTACTAAATGTATTGTCTTGAAATTTTTCATGCTTGCTTAAAATACATAGTAAATTAATCTCAGGCTGAAATTGAAAAGGTTATTTCGAAAGGTCAAATATTGAACTTATACGTTCAAAAATGTTAATTTCCCCTCCAAGATTTTAATTAAAAACATTTTTTACAAGATGCTTACATTATTAACCTTAGATTGAAATATAAAGTAATTATTCTTCTTCATTGGTGCAACAGTCCAATAGTAGGCTAAGACCGCCTGCCTACTGGCAGATTTCGAGACAGGATATATTTTCTTTTCAGGAGTACGGTTGCCAGCATATTAGACCAGGACCTACGGTTTAGGGTGAATTCCGAACGACTACAAGCATCCATGACAACTCCGGGACTCGAACCCTTAAACCTGCAGCACTGAACGCCACAGCACTTGTCACTCGGCCTATCAGGCCCAATCAGCCCAATATAAAGCTTTATATAAAGCACCATCAGGCCCAATATAAAAATTTACTTTTATGTAAAGAATTTTAATGTTTTATATGTTGTAGTTTTATAGAAAAGGTACATCGAAATTCAAAATTTCACTTTGAGAAAATTATATTTAATTATAAGGTAGATGATCACTTAAATTACTCCTCCCTATCATGAAAAGGCATTTTAATATACTTCTCGTTGGAGTAGAGGAATAAATAACCTTTGATAGAACTACAATAAATCAAAATTGATCAAAATAATTTTTTTTCAATTTCGTTATTGACAGGTGGTCATAACGGTTTGGCTCTTGAGTGTATATACTACATTATCAATGAAGTTAATAATAGTGATGGTATTGGAATATACTTTCATAATGTACGTTTTTGTGTACGGTTTGCAGGGCCACTGTCTTATTTGGGAGTCTATGATAAAGTTGATCAAATGCGCTAGTACATAAAAAGATATGTATTTAAGAACTGCGAGTATGGTGAAAACAAGCACTGACAATTTGTAATCTTCATGTTTGCTAATCATGATCAGTATCACTGTTAATTATAAATTTGGCTTTCTACAAAGTTCTTTAATTTTTATATATATCTTGTTTTTGGGTTTCCCTGTTTTATTTTCCTCCGCTACTACACACCGATGTAGAATGCTTGCCATAATTTGAACTTTTATAAAAATTCAGCTATTTTTTAATCGTACAAAACTGTCCCGTTTTTTTATTTATGTTTAGAATATTGTTTATTTTTCTCTAATACCAGGCTGTGGCATTTATTATTATTATTATTATTATTTTTGAGAGATGAGACAAAAAGAAGTTTTACAAAATTCATTTTTATGAAGCTTTCGAAAAAAAAATGATCACAGATCATGCTCAGTGCCTAAACTCCACATCACAAAATTCTAAGGATTTTAACGGATAATTAGCAGATAAGCAGAAAATAACGATATATCGATGTCATGACTTATTTTACGATCAAAGAATCTATAATAATTGTGAAATGAAATTAATTTCATGATCAAAACATTTTACCTTAGAGCACTAGTAATCCCTTAACTTTTTGAAACATATCATATAGTGAGTATGCGTCCGATTGCACTTTTGGGTGTTGGAATTACCTTTATCCATCCTTTTTCTTATTGCACTCACAACAGCGAGTATAGAAAAACCCATTCTAAATCAAGAATAAAAAAATGCACGACCTACCCCGTTCTCCTCCAGGACCGTGTTGCTCCTGTCGGAGGGGAGGTCGAGCTGCTCCAGGATGATGAAGCTCTTGAAAATGATGCACATGAGGGCGTTGAGCAACAGGGCGGTGAACAGGTGCTTGTGCATCGTGATGCGGTACACCTGCAGCTGCCTGCAAGGAAAGAACAAAAATCATTCATAAAATAAAGGCAACATACTTATTAACCATTACTCTGCAAATCTCAAAACAATTGGCAATTACTACTTAGTGCTTAATTTAACATTTCTCAATGTTACTATGACATTTTCTGTTCCTTTAATGAAATATATAATCGTAGTAAACTATGTATATACCTCCTTTTTATTTATTTATATTTCATTACTGTTTGTACAATCAGCACCATCTGTAAAGAGATGGGGATTCCTCGGATCTATGTAGATTGATCAGTGTGTTAAGTGAGAGGAAAAAGGTAGAAGCTATGGTCAAACCATCCTGGAGTGTGATGGCTGTTACAGTCCATCGTGTTTTTATTTGAGTTGGGTTTGTTGTGAAAGGGCTATTGATTACTATAATTACTAATAGGAACATTGAAATATCTTACTTATGTTTGCTTTTCACTTTTACAATTCTCATACATATTCAGCCATTCTTATAAACATGTAGCTCCTTATAATTACATTCCACGTCATTCATTAATTTCTTTTTATGCTGTTTTTGTGATGAATTAGTAAATCGAGCGTAATAACATTGTTTATCCTCAAGTTGAAGATAAAAGCAATTATGATCAATTTTTGCCCTCATATTACTTTACTTTCACTGTCATATATTGAATTAATTTAGGCTTGAATTAATATTTATAGAATTTTGCCTTTAAATGTACGTCTATCGTTAATCATCTCATTTAGTGTTTTTTCCTTTAGCATGCAGCCATTGTTAACTAAATAACATTAAAAAAAAATTAAAGATGGATTTATAAATAAACAATTATTTGTTTAAAATTTGTCATTTACCAGATTTGTAATTAGTAAGATTATTTTAAATTTGATATTTTATCAAATATAATTTCAACACAAATTTATCCTGATATGTTCTGTTTACGCTCATTTTCTCGGCCTTGTTTATAAATATTTGCTTCACAGACTGAATGATGGACAAATCGATATTATTCGCAGATGAGGCGTAGCATTACACATATTATTTTATTAATAAGTAATGCACCACTAATGACTCAGTGGAGATGTACACTAGATGTCTTGCAAGAAGACGAAGGTTAAATTCCAATTGGAGACATGCATTACAGTTACTTCTTTGAAAGTGTGTGAAATTGGTAAAAGTTATTACAGAAATTCTGACATCTACAATCAGATTACGTAATTTAACACAACATGCAAATAATTTCTCAGAAATTGATATTCTTCAATGTCATCTTCCTAACCCCTCCTTAAATATTAATACTTTTCTCTATATAAGGATATGATGTTTACACGCTGAGACAGTGTAATGCAGAAGGCCATCTGTGAACCACTCTTGTGTAAAATACATCTATACCATGCCTGTAGATAGTTATGTACCAATAATTAAAAGGAAATCTAATTAAATAAACAGCAAAAATAATGTCGCGAGCATGACATAGGATTTGTAACTTTACATAATTCTTTTTTAATAATATTTTTTTGAAAATTTATAAATTTTCTCTCTGTTAAAAAAGCGATCTGAAAAACAACACAACAAAAGTTTCTAATATTTCCGAAAGTATATTAAAAAATGAAATTAATGTTTTATAATCTGATCTTAGGAAGATCCAAAGAAAAGGTTAAAAGTATGAATGAAATGTAACTGTCTCAATACAAACAAAAGAATGTCAGCAGATAATATTACTTTGGATCCGGGTACTTAACGAAATTCTTTTGCTGACTAACTTGAGACAAATTTTATCAAAATTTACAAAATCCTTCAGATGTAAAAACGTAACTTAAAAAGAAATATTTACGAAAAAGCTTCATCGAAGTCTCCGCGCTTTACTCAAGTATGCCACGAACAATCTGGAGATGAGATGCCTTCTAGATGAACTTTCTGTAGTAGCTGTCACTTTCAGGACTAAATGCATGACAGGAATAAATGCCCTATATTTGCGTGTCATAGATAAAAATTGGATAGCTAAGGCTAGAATGCCAGGCCATTAATAACTTCTGAACCAACTTTCAGGATAAAACGCCACGGATATGTGTGTCATACATACAAAAATTAATAATTTTCATTAGCCTTGTGGTTGATATCTTCTGAGTGACTTTTCACGAAAAAACGCCACGAATATACGTATCGTTAAATATAAAAATTGGGCCAAATGGATTAAAATTTAGTCTTTCTGCATGTTAGATTTATGTTAGCATAGATATGTATTGTATGCATGTTAGTTACCATCAGGACCCAAGTTGGTCAATGAGTAATGTTTAGAAATCAAGCAGCTTGTGAACTATCTATTTGATGCAATTGTGTTTTCTTTATTATTGTTAAATGTTTCATTATTGCTACAATATTTTGTTTTCTGTTATTTCTGAATATATCATAATATTACACATTGTATTTAAAATACACTATTATTATGTTATTGTATTTATTAAATTTTCTACGTAACAATATATTAGTTTTCTTGTTATTTAACTCACAAGTTTCATTGTTCATAAGGTTGAATTTTTTAATATTATTTTTAAACAATATATTATTACAGCAAAAATTGGAGTTTCTTTAAGGTAATTTTTTGGCTAAAATCTGGGATACTGTACCCCTGAGGAAGTCACCAATCTTGCAACCCTGAATATTTCACAAATTTTTCCCCAATTTCTTTAGGGTTTCAATTAGAGGAATTCGTAGCTTCATTTTCCGAACAATATAATGACTATTTTATTGCTATTTCGATAATTAGTTACAGAATTCTTATTTGAACTAATTAAGAACAGAAATATATATTCTTTTAAATAAGTATTCCGATAAATTATTGATTATTCTGAGCATATTCTTATAACATACGTCTGTCGCTGATACAGAACAACACAATTTTTATGATGTTGCCACTCAAAATAAAATGATGAAAATAAGAAACAAACAAGAAAAACGATTTTTTAATTTATTCATAACTTATATTTATTCTTAAATAATTGATTTCCTTTTTAAAGATGTTCTTTTAGTTAGGATTTTGTGGCAACCGTAATTAGAATTCGCATGGAGTATTTGAAGCTTTAGCTTTTTAACATTACATAGTAGTTAACGTTACAATTTAAAAGCATTATTAACACGACATCACAAATTTGACATCCGCAAAATTTTTTTATGATTACATTGTTGGAATAAAACGTTCGTTTCCACCACAGACGAACGACATATCACTATTAAAGGTTGGTTTCTTCTTCTTTTTTCTCTTTTATTAATATTAATTTATTATTCGAATCTGTCTTCATAAAGAACATGATTTATTTTTTGACATTAAAAAAAAATGATTAAATAGCAAAAAGATTTTGGCAAAATTTTATCGTAACAGCGATTATTATTTTTGTCTAAACGATGCATTTTTGTGAGTTAGCAAAATAAAATTACACATAATAATTTGGCGATAAATGTTGACTATAAAGCTTTTGGCAGGATAGTGATAATTTTTGGCGTTAAAGCGATAAACCTTGGCTTCCAAGCCTTTTCAGGTATAAACTCTGACGTAATAGTTATTTGGCTACTAATGTTGGCGTAATAGCGCTGTTAGGCTATAAATTTTGGTGAAATAATATTTTACAATGATACCGAACTTTGGTAGCCATTTTGTTTATTTACTTGGCGACTTGGCAATCCAGTGAAGGATTTTGGCGTAATATCCTTTTACCGCGCAAACTAACTGGCCCATTGATTTCTATGCTTACTTACCGACTTGGCAACTTGGCGATTGTTTGGCACATAGGGTACAGGATTCTAGATTTTAACCAATTTAATTTATTTAGAATAAAATATTTTTTCTAATATTTACGAAAATGTTTCAAATTTACTTTTGCGATAAATATTCTGGAAAAATCACAGAATCGCACTGGGATTTGGCGTCAAAAATTCTTTTCACCAAAGTGCGCCAAGAAAAGGGTTGCGAAGGTAAGTGAAGTAAATTACAAACAATATAAGAAATCCGGGTTACTACATTTGGCAAATTATCACTCAGTTAGCGTCACAAAAAAGTTACGAATCTATTCGCCAAGATTTTTTTCTTTTGGAGTTCTTGTTCAAAAAAGGAACAAAAATAAGATGACTAATTTCTCTACATTTTAAACAATTTATAGCATTTGTGACAATTTAAAACAAAAAATAAATAAATATTCATTACTTTAATATTATAAGCGAGTAGCATACATTTTAAATACTTAGTTAAAATAAATAGATGATTGTATTCTAATAACAGCAAATTTATAAATCTGCAAATTAATAGGTCGATTACTTCTATACAAAATTAATTTTATTGAATTATTTAAAATAATTAGTTTATATTCAAGATATTAATTAATAATGAATAGCCAACCTTTGTTTAAAACACACATCAACAAAGAAAATATTTCTTTAAAATATTTTTCCTTTGAATGGTTGTTTTAAGAAAAAGCCTCTTTGGTTTTTTAATTTAAAACTTAAAGAAAATCATGGAATTTTATGGATTACGCTTATGAATTTAATTTATTAAACTCTACTTAAACTACTGAAATGCAGGCTTATCACTCAAAAATCGATATTAAATAAAATAAGAAAGTGTTCAACAAAGAAGTCTCCTTAAAATTCAGTCATATTTTCAAATTGCTTTTTGAAATTTCGTTTAGCGTAAGTAATTGAAGAAGCGTACTTATTACACGCAGGCTATTCAAAAAAAAAGTAAACAATTTTTCATTTAGAAAATTTTGAGACTATTTTAATTATCAGCGTCCTTATGATTAATTTTCTCTAAATTCTGGGGTTTTTTTTTGTGAAGTTTTTCTAAGATGGCATTTACAATACGTCTATTTAAATTGATTACTTGCTTTGCCATTAATTTGAAGAATTATTTGCGTGTAATAAATATACTGATGACAAGAATTTTAAAAATGCTCTTTATCATCCACAGTTAGAGCATGTTTAGAGATTTTAATTAATTTAATAAGCTATAAATTTATTTTTGTTAGTTTACGATATTTATTATGTTAACTATTAATCAAATATTCGCTAATTGATTACATTCTTATAGAATAATACAATGAACAAAGCAACATAGAATTTATGAATAAAATTAAAAAAAGTTTTAAAAAATAATTTTTAAATTTTTCGAAATTAATTTTTTAATAAGTTAAAAATTCAGTTATAATTTAAATCTACCAAAAATAAAGCAATAAATACAACTATATTTAAATAACTGTAGAATCTTAAGTTTACAACGAAGTTTTTAAATGTGCTAAAGCAAATTTTAAATGTAGTTTTACTGAGTACGGCACAGGAAGAATAATGGCATTTTTTTTCTGTGTATGGTATGCAGGAAGTAATGTGTGTGTATGTATGGCATGTATGTATGTGTATTCATGTATATGTTTGTATGCATGTATGTGTGTGTATGTGTGTGTGTGTGTATGTATGTGTGTGTATGTATGTATTCATGTATGTGTATGTATTCATGTATATGTTTGTATGCATGTATGTGTATGTGTTTGTGTGTATTTATGTGTGTGTGAGTGTATTTATGTGTGTCTATGTATATGTGTTAGTGTATATTTATGTGTATGTGTGTGTATGTATGTATGTATGTATGTACGTATGTATGTGTATATTATATATATATATAAACTAGTGATACATATAATACTTGAAGAACTTTTGTGAAGAATTAACAGGATCTAGTTTTCAGTTACCAATAAATCTTTCAAAAAAAGGCAAACATTTTCTTGTACCAAAAAAATATTAAGATTTAAAAATGTATATTTGCTATTAAAAAATGAATAAGTTATTTTATTTTTCATTTTTTAAGATTAAAAATTTAATCGTTAATTTTACAGAATCCTAAGTTATTCTACTACGCGATAAAAACATTTTGACTGTAAATTTATTTTACATCTAGGTGTTAAATATCAGATAAGACATAAGTAAATGATAGGAATTAATTTATCGATTTCTATGTATGAAAACTGCATATTTTGTACGTTTTCTTTCCCAAGTCTTGGATGAAACACGAACCCTATTTTAAGAATTACTCTAACGATTTTACAAACAAATTTATTTTTAGTAATGCTTCTTTTAAATAGAAAATAGAAAAGTAATCTAAAATAAATATTTAAATATTCTCTCGTGCAGCGCTAAGAAAAGATTTTCTAAACAGAAATCTTTATTTAAGTCTCGATTCGCAAGAACTTTTGAAATTTTACCAGATTAAATGGGAGCTTTCCCATGGCAAATTTTGACTGGAAATGAAAGTTTCTATTTGTCTGTGCAGTGTTCTTAGCTTGAATAAAGGCCGCGGTAATGATATACTTGTGATGCACTTTAAAATATGCAAACCTTTGAAGTTCCTTTGAAGTTGGGAATTTTCTTCCAGTTAATTAGAAATATTTATCAACAGGAATATAAATCCATTAAAAGGGAAAACTACCTTAGGATGTTTAACAAAAGAACATCAATAACAACTTTCAAAATGGAAAATTATTTTAGTATAAATTCTCAACTACAGGGTATTATCAAAATAATGGAAACACCATAGATTTATAAAGAATCCTTTATTAGTATGGTGTGGGACCGCCTTTGGCATGTAATACAGTTTGGATTCGAATAGGAATCGATTCATACAAGTGCTGAATAGTGTCAAGAGGAATATTGTACCATTCTTCAAAGAGATAGTGTGAAAGTTATGGGAGAGGATATCGATTCCGTAACTCTCTAAAACAGATTCATAACGGTTCAATAATATTGAGGTCGGGTGACTGTGCGGGACAAGGTCGATGTTCAACTTCATCCTCGGGTCCATCAAACCATGATTGGACAAGTACCGCTGCATGGATGGGTGTATTATCACCCTGAAAAATTGCATCTCCTGCAGGAAACAAAGTTTGAATCCCAGGATGAACCTGGTCAGCTAAAATTTCTCTATACTTCTCCCCAGTGATCCTTCCTTTCAAGGTTACGAATGGTTCAGAAGAAAACCACGACACGGCTGCCCATATCATGACTGATCCATCTACATGCGTGACAGTTGGAAGGAGACAATCACGATCATACGCTTGTGCAGCTGCCCTCCAAACTTACACCAGTCCTGTTGTAGGGAAAAGTGTGAAAGACGATTCGTTAGATCATATTACTTTCTTCCACTTATCAATCGACCAAGTTTTGTGAGTGTGGCACCACTGTAGACGACGTTTGGCATTAACATTTGTTACAAGTGGCTTGGGAATTGCTGCTAAGGCGTAAATGTCCTGTTTATAAAGGTACCTTCTAACTGTAAGAATTGATACTGGAAAATCTAGATGCTGATTGAGCTCTGCGATCACTTTTGCTGCAGTTATTCGCTTTTGAGACATCACAATCCGCTTCAATACCCGTCGTTCTCTTTCACTGAGCTTCTCTTTCCGTCCACTCTTTTACTTTGTCGAGCCTGTCTTGCCAAGCTGTGTGTATGCTGTCAGGACTTTAGACACCATATCACTAGAAACGCCTAAAAGTTGGAATGTTTCGGTAACACTTGCTCCAACTAGACGGGCTCCTACAATTTGGCCTCTTTGAAAATCTGAAAGGTCCGATATTTGACGCGTTTGAAATAAATCCAAGTCTTACAGAACTTCAATAAAGCCGCCACATACTACCAGAATATATACATTTCTATTTTTAAAATAACTGGCTTCTATTATTATATTTTAATGCTTACGAAGCGCATTCAAAAAGGTCACTTTTATTCACAGGTGTTTCCATTATTTTGATAAACCACTTAATTTTCTATATTATGAGAGTAAGAATATAACAAATTGTACGTATATAAAAACTAATAATTTTTTTAATTAGACATTTGCCTTTACGATATTTATCAATGGAATTTAAGGGTTCTGAAATAAAATCCGAATACACCATACAAGGTTACTGCACCACAATGTTAAATAGGAACTCTATTAATGATTTTGAAATAGCAAATTCAATGGTAAGTTCTGCATAAATATTATAATTAAATTTTTAAATAAATGTAAAATAAAGTTCAAAATATAATTTTTGTTTCAAATGTTCTTTATATGCTTTCTATATTGTAGCATTTTTCCCCCGAAAAGACTATCACTCAAAGTAGACAACAGATAAGCAGTGTTGTGGATAGTTATATTGCATGCTATTAGTGTTTTCTACTAATGAGAGCAACCTGTTACTCACATCTGATAGCAGATAGTCATTGTTGTGGATTATTGGCGTTATTATTGATTAGTGATGGTCTATGGGACTTTCACAGGTCGAAACAATTACAGATGGAATGTAGACTACGACATGAGTTGTTGCATCGTGATTAGCAATAAACCATGAGCTGAGAAAGTGTCTACTCCAATAAAAAGTAAGAGAAACAGAACGGATCGGTGGATTTTCTTAAAGGGAGGTTTTTCGAGAAAAGGGAGAGAGTTCTGCGACAAGAAGCGTTGTTTTTTATTTGTTCTCTCAAGTGACTGAAGTTTCCACCTGTTTTCAAAGTGAGCCCCCTGTAGTTTCATATATCACGCCATATGATAATTAAGGTCTGCCGTAGATTCGAGAACTCGGAAAATCTCTGCCTTTTGAGTGAACTGCATTTGTGAATCAAATTATCTTTAATTTTCATGTATTTGTAAATAGAATTCTGTATATATGTGTAAATAAAAATGAAAGTGTTCCCATGAATCTGAAAGTGGCCCTCTTCTTGAAGACGTTATAGGTCTAGTATAGTCCGACGTTACAATGTATTAATCTTTTTAAAAAATCTGTAAATTTTTCAAAAAAGTAAATAAATAAAAACATAATTGGTAGTTTTTTTAAGTAAATTGGACAGATGGTGACAAACTATTAGTGATTATGAAAACTATATCAACTATAAAAATTTATACAACCTAAAATAAAATAGATTTATTCCAAAATTTATACTAATTTCTTTGGTTATTTACTGGATCATTATCAAGTATACGAGCGTGAATTTCAATTTCATTAATTTTTCATGTGCCAACTATTTGTATATCGTAGCTAAAGATTCTTTAAAAACTTTAAGTTGAAGTAATTTGCACACATAAAAAGAAGACCTCTTTTTTTTTCACATATTGTTTTGTGAGCACTATATTCAATTAATTCTTACAAAAAAATAATTTGTGCACAATGTGTATCTTAATTTTTTTTTTTTCGAGTTCCTTATTAAAATAAAAATTTAAAAAAAAAAGGCTACTATACAAAAATTAATTCAAGGGCAAATAGATTTTTTTACCCTGACTCCTAAAACAATTTTTTTTCATGTATTACCATATATTAATGTAAAAAAAATTGTGAAAATTTTTTTTTATTTGATTGACAGTAAATTTGTTTCAAGTTTTTAGTTCATTAAAACAAAGTGAAGCGCTATTTTTTCATTAAATTAACAACAGAGCAACATCATAAAGGTTTTTATAGAGAGCTTAAAAAATAGGCTTTCGTAGTAAAAAAGCTCCGTAAATTTTTACTTTCTTTATCAGTTTGTTATAGCCGCTTGACATGCCAAGACTGTTAACATGCATTAGAGGTTAGAGGAATTTTAAAAAACCCATAGAAAACACCTGTTCGGAATAAATTGATTTCCCTATCCAAGAAACTATTAGCATTTTATTTATTTTTTTATGTTAAAAAATGAACGAAGAAAGCTATTTGCTTTCTATCAAAACTCCTTTCTTCAGAAGTTTTTGAGAAAATTTGAATAAACTCCTGATTATTAATCAACAATTGGTTAATACATAACAAGTTATTGTTAAATTTTAATATTCATAAATTTGATAAAGTTCAATATTCATAAATCTGTTAAATTTCAATATTTCATTATATGTAAGGTTTACGATTATTAAAATATTTTTAGAAGTATAGTCCTTTATTTGGGGACTGATGGCTGAGTGACTAGATCTCTGGCGCTCGGTGCCACATGCTTCGGATTCGAGTCCTGGCGGTGCCTTGGATGTTTGTAGTGGTTCGTAATCTACTTTAAACTATAGGTTCCAGTCTAATATGACTGTAAAACGTTGTGCGTAGGGCTGACAACCCTACCACGTAAAAAAAAAGCAAACATCTCCTATCTTGTAACCTGCGAGTAAACAGACGGCCTTGGTTCACCATGGGGCTGTTGCGTTAATGTAGAAGTTATTTATTTATTAGATCTCTGATTGATAATCGCTGAATTCTTATAAAATAACGATATTTTGACGCCATTTGTCCGCTATTCATTTTTAATACTAAATATTATTAAACAGTCGAATTTTTATGGAGTATATCCGGCTACTAATTCAATTATAAGTAAAAAAAAATAAAAAGTAAGCATTTTATTTCGAACATATTATATTATATTATATTATAATGAAACAGAATTTCAAGAATTACAAAGCCAGATATATAAATTGATAAAATAATTCGAATAATATTAAATAATAATACATTTTGCTTTTTTATTGATGTAAATTTTTGTCCTGCTTTTACATTTGTCCTGTATTTGAATATTTCACTCCTTTTCGAGGATACATTGCCATATAAAAATTAATTAAAGCAAAAAAAAAATTTTCAGAATAATTTTTATTTTAGGAAAAAAAATAGACTGAAATTTTTTTTTGATATTAGAAACATTAAAAGTTGACACTAGAATCATCTTTTCCTAGATAGCAGTGAGTCTAATTAACAATAAAAAATAATTTTAAAAAATGGATGATAGCAGATAATGTATTACTGCAATAATAATCCCTGTAATAAATTCTACTATTAGGTCTGATGCTCGAGTGATTACCTCTGGCGTTCGGTGTCACAGTTTTCGAGTGCCGGCAGTACCGTGGCTGTTTGTAGTGGTTCGGAATCCACGTCTGGTATGACCAGGAATTGGTATAGATCAGGTCCTGGTTTAATATGACTGTTGGTCGTAGGGATGACAACCCTATTCGGTAAAAAGAAAATATGGGGTCTAATGGTTGAATAACTAGCGTTCGGTGCCACAGGTTTCGGGTTCGAGTCTCGGCAGTGCCATGGGTGTTTGTAGTAGTTCATAATCCACTTTAAACCGTAGGTTCCGGTATAATATGGCTATAGGGCTGACAAAATTACCCTGTAAAAAGAAATCTTCTTATGTTTCGAAACCTGCGAGTAGGCAGATGGCCTTGGCCCATAATGGGGCTATTACGCCAAAGAAGAAAAATAAAAATATATATTATTTAAGTTCTAATTTTGTTGTTCACAAAATTAATATTTAATCTTAAAAATTTAGTTTCTATTTTAAAAGATTCCTCTTCATTTATTGTTGTAAAAATTTTATTTTATTACGCTTTTCATTTTTTTTACTATTAATCTTTGGAAGTTAAAGAAAACTATTTTTGTATAGCTAATATTACATAACTCTCTATAGAAATTATGTAATTCGATTAGTATGCGAAGAAACCATACAACCATCTGTACAAATAATGTATTGTATTTCCCCTAATTGATTATATATTTTTTCTTAGTCACATTGCACTTATGGTTTATGTACTAACCTAACAGAATAAATAGCCAAAAAGGTTTTATAAGAATGCAAGTAGATGTATGGATTTTATCTCACGAGGTCTCGAGTTTCTGTCCAGTCAAAACAGATCGAAAATTTCCCGATTGTATTAGTATGATGGCTCTTACAGTGGAATAGTTTATAACACGGTAAAAACCATACAAGATCATACTATAAGAAATAACTTTTAGATTAGAAGTTAATTTTAATTTTTATATTTATTATTTGATGGAAAATTTCTTATTTTTAAATCCTCTAAAATCACTGGGAGATTTTGCTGTTCTGAAAATTTGAAATTGATAACTTTTCTGGTAATGCTTGTACATTTTCGACATGCTGCTCTTAAATTTTGTATGCCAAACATCAATAAATAGGGGCCTGAATGGCCGAGTGGCTAGCGCTCTGGCGCTCGGTTCCACAGGTTTCGGGTTCGAGTCCCGGCGGTGCCATGGTTGTTTGTAGTGATTCAGAATCCACTTTAAAAAGTAGGTCCCGGTCTAATAGGATCGTAGAGCGTTGCGGGGGCATTGTTACTCCGCGTCCGTGGCTTATCTTCAAGTTACACGCCCCCCTGGGTAATGCAAAGGAAATACGTCTGTGCAGCACTTGCCTTAAGGCATCCAAGACCAAGCTGTCTGTGTTTGCCAGTTGCATTAGAAAGGAGGACATCAATAAATTTATGGGATGAGTTAAAATATTTTTTTACAAAGTTACTAAAATGCAATACATGAATTATGGATAAAAAGTAATGAATAAATGTATAACAAATGTAGAGCTGTTGTTTCTAATCCTCAGTGTCCTGCAATGCGGGGCTGATATTCCATCACTAATCTACTCATGTGTGCAGGGAAAGGGGGTGCTTCTGTTGTGATGGAGCACTCTGAAGAAGTCTGACTTGGCTCCGTGACGCTGAAGACGGAGGGCAGAGCCTTCAGAGAGGACATTTAGGGGGAACTATCCCGCATTTGGGTATCGTATGGGAGAATAGCGGGATACCTCCAACCAGGTAGACTGATTGACGAGGCAAGATGTTGCACATCTCAAACGCCATCGAGTCGCCTTTTTGAGACAGTGTCTACAATAAAGCCGTCAGCGGATTGAACCTAAGCCTTAATGGTCCCCAGCGGCGCACGTTGCCACTGAGCCAAGAGTCGGGCAAAAGAAAGTTAATGTCTACAAAGACTCATGAATATTGTGAAGTAAATATACATTTAATAGTATTTTAACTAATATTACTATAATATATTTTCTAAGAAGTCCACAGGGCCTTAATGGCCGAGTGTCTAGCGCTCTGGCAGTCGGTGCCACAGGTTTCGGGTTCGAGTCCCGGCGGTGCCATGGATCTTTGTAGTGGTTCGGAATCCACTTTAAGCAGTAGGTCCCGGTCTCATATGACTGTAAGAGTGTTACGGAGCAGAAGTCAGACTTCTACCTACGGGTGCTCCATCCGAACAGAAGCTGCATCCCTTGTTCCATGAGGAACACAACAACAAGAAGTCGAAAAAATAAATTTTAATTGATTTTTTTGCTATAAATATACTTTTAATAATTAACAATATTATCACTTTACATCATTTAATGTAACAGAATTATAATAAATAATATAATAACATTATTTTATGCAGCTGTAATTGTTGAGCAAAAAACATTTTAAAATAATTTTTAATTGACGTATAATACACATAATTCTTTTAATTGATAAAAAATGTCATGAATTCAAACGTGTTTTTCTTAAGATAAATTATAATTTAAAAATATTTACTCGCTTAGAATAGAATTCAAATAGAAATTAGAAGAAAAAAAATATACACTCAATTTTTCATTCCAGCTTTAAAGGACTTTTGATAAACAAAGTTTAGATTTTGAATATTTATAAGAAATAAAAAAAATCTTGTAGAATCTTTAATTTTATATAAAGTTTTCGCTAACTTGCTTTAAGATTAACATTAGTTTCCCTTTTGTTAATTTTTAAGCATACATTTTCACAGCAAAAATGAAAAATAACAATAAACAAACAGAATATATTTTTAAATCTCACACAGTGTTTTATAACAGTTATAAAAGAAAAAAAAAGGAAAGAATTTTTTTCATATTATAAATAATAGGATAATATACGTATAACTTATAATTAATGTATTTTATCATAAAAAATTAATTGCTACAAACGAAATGCTACTTTTGCAAAGGATTAAAAGTAATTCTTTTGCAACATTTATTATTTATGAATGTAAATACATATTTTACTGTAGCTTAATTTTTATTGCTTTTTTAGAATATACAAATATTCATTAATTCAAATAGGATTTACAGTAATAAAAATTAGAGCGAAAAGTTTTAGTAGTTATAAGAAATTTCTAGTAGTAGTAATAATTTTTAGTCTTGAAGTTATTAAAAATTTATTAAGTATTCATTTTATTTATAGACGAGTAAAAAATTAAAAACATTATTATTAGTATGCAACGAAGATTTTTTTTAAAGAAAAATATTTGAATATAATTTATTCATTGGCTTAAAACACAAGAGATGCTTATTAAATAACTAGAATAATTAGGTGATGGACAAAATAATTATCTTCTAGTCAAAATATTTTATTATTTTATCCTCAAAACAATAGAAAATTCTATGGAACATCTATGAAAATTTTGCTTAATTAGAATCACAACATTTAAAATTACTTGATGAATTAAGTATAAATCTTTTATTATAAATAAATTATTTTTAAATGTTAAATATAGTAAATGTCTTAATTAAGCATTTCCTTAACCGTTTCTTTTTAAAAAAAATATGTGCAAATAATGGAAGGAATTAATTTAAGGAATGGTTAGAGAAATGTTTAATTAATTTATTAACGCAAAACAATTTAAAAAGAAAGAAAAAATAGTATTTTTTAATTAAAAATGTGGCACAAATTCTGTCGTAAACGTAATTATAAAATTTACAGTACAGGTTCTAAAATATTGACACAAAGTTAACATGGCAGGTAAAGGATTTACGAAATAAGGTAGCTTGGTATTAGGAAAAGTGGTGAAGGCTTTAGTTATGCAGGATTTATGGTGCCTCCATAGTAGTGACCTCTGCTAGTGTTCACCATGCTGGTATTTTCTTTTACAAAAAATACTTTTCCGGAGTGTTATAAGTGATAGCAGGAATAATTAATATATTGATGTGGTGTAAAATTTAAATAATAGGTTCAAATATTGAATAATATTATTGAATATTGATATGAATATTGAATATTGTTATTGAATATTGATATGAATATTGAATATTGATGTGAATATTGAATATTGAATTGAATATTGAATTGAATATTGAATTGAATATTGATATGAATATTGAATATTGATATGAATATTGAATATTGATATGAATATTGAATATTGATGTGAATATTGAATATTGATGTGAATATTGAAATTGAATATTGAATATTGAAATGAATATTAAATTGAATATTGAATATTGAATTGAATATTGATATGAATATTGAATATTAATATGAATATTGAATATTGTTATTGAATATTGAAAATATTAATATTGAATATTGAATATGAATATATGAATATTGAATATTGAATATTGTTATTGAATTGAATATTGAATATTGATATGAATATTGAATATTGATATGAATTAAATATTGAATATTGAATTGAATATTGATATGAATATTGAATATTGTTATTGAATATTGAACATTGTTATTGAATATTGAAATGAATATTAAATTGAATATTGAATATTGAATTGAATATTGATATGAATATTGAATATTAGATATGAATATTAAATATTGTTATTGAATATTGAAAATATTAAATTGAATATTGAATATTGAATTGAATATTGATATGAATATTGAATATTGAATATTGATATGAATATTGAATATTGATATGAATTGAATATTGAATATTGTTATTGAATTGAATATTGAATATTGATATGAATATTGAATATTGATATGAATATTGAATTGAATATTGAAATGAATATTATGAATATTGAATTGAATATTGAAATGAATATTGAATATTGAATTGAATATTGAATATTGATATGAATATTGAATATTGAATGAATATTTACTGATATGAATATTGAATATGGTCTGTCTAAGTGTTTGCCATATTCATAAAAAAAAAAAATATTGAATAAGAATATTGATATTGTTCAAATATATAGATTGATGCCTATTCCTTGACAGTACGAGAAGTAATTTTACTCATTTTTACAAAAGGTGTAAAAGTACTATTGATTGGATCTGACGCAAGATACATCAAGCATTTAAAAAGTAATAAAAAGAAACTGAGATCGCCAACTTGCAAGACAATTTTAATTTTCATAAAAAACAATACCTCACTTTGTTTGGAAAATAAAAGTGAAATTTTGTGTTGAATTTTGCTGAGGATTTAAGTAGTAAAAGTTGAGGGAGGCGGGTGATAAGATAGAATACATTTAAAAATTGTGCAAACAGATTTAAATTTATTGTTATGTTTAAAGATAGGATATAGAATTTTGATAACTGATTATACTGTTGAAGGGACTTCTAGTCGATGGGTTTCATATAGAGCTCTTCGTGGATTACTGATTCCTGATATATCAATTAGCACTTGTGGTGATTTAGAAGTGGTTTTATGTATGTGATTGATGCAGTATGTGGGTGGGGAATGGGAGGATGCATACTAACGATCACTCGTCTGAATGCCGGTTGGTTGGAGTTTTATGAGACAAAGGCTAGTTTTAGCCAAGCTGCACCAAACAAAGTGTAAAAAGCAACACATGTAGTAAAATCATGAATATAGCATTAAAAGAATTTTCATCTTAAAAAGACAAAATTGATTAAAAATAATAAGATTAGTATCGAAATGTTAAAAACGTCAAATAATAGTAAATTTCGGATAAAATTTATCACTCCAAGACCATATCTTTCATATCGTATTCTACATATTCATGAGAACTACCTGTTAACATAGAGATTGAGGCATGACGGTAATAAGACATAATGAAGCAATATAATAATGAGGTCTGTGATCTAGACGACGAAAATGAAAAAAAAAGTAGACAAAAGGATGAAGGAAAAAATCACCATGTCGTGCCGGCGTCGTGACAACAGTACACAGCTAAAGAAGATGCTCCTAGGAGGGGCACTCATCTTGAAATGTTTGGTTTGGTTTATCGCTCTACGATCATTTTATGCACACATTGGGCTAATTAATTAGACCGGGATCTACAGTTTAACGTAGATTCCGAACCCCTAACATACATCTATTACACCGCCTGAATTTGAACCTGAAATTTCAAAGGCCAGAGCGCTAGCCGTTTAACCACTAGGCCCCCATCTTGAAAGAGTACGGTGCAAATACTTTTACCGTCACTGATGGTGTCGTATTCTTCTGGTCTCAGAAGATTAATTATGGTGTCCAACCTTGTCCTATAGCGTTTGAAGAGGTGCGTAGAGGCTACGGTTTCTCAAATATAGGTTAAAGGAAGGTTCTACTTGGAAACAATGTTTGACTCTCCAGTATGGGGATCCTACCATTTACCGGTTAAAAAGTTTAGTAGATATGGAGGCCAACATTAGAAAGGCATATATCCCTTCTGGTAAAAAGTTGTTGTTGTTTCTTATCCCACTTGGCTGGCCAAGCCCAAGATCCCGTACGTACTCATGATTGAAGGGGAAGGAAGCAACTTCTGTTGTGATGGAGCACCCGTAGGTAAAAGCCTGACTGTGGCTCCGTGACGCTCTTACAGTCATAGGAGACCGGGACCTAAGGTTTAAAGTGGATTCCGAACCACTACAAACCTCCATGGCACTGCCGGGATTCGAACCTGAAACCTGTGGCATCGAGCGCCAGAGCGCTAGACACTCGGCCATTCAGGTCCCAAATTTGTGAATGCCAACGGCACGCGGTGTTCCCAGGTGGTCACCCACCCAAGTACTTGGTAAAAAGTAGTAGTAAGAAACGTCTGGGGGCCTGATGGCCGAGTGACTAGTGCTCTAGTGCTCGATGCCACAAGTTTCGGATTCGAGACTTGGCGGTGCCATGGATGTTTATAGTCGTTCGGAATTCACTTTAAATAGTAGGTCTCGGTCTCAAATGACTGTAGAGCATTGAGCGTAAGCCTGACAACCCTACCCCGTAAAAAAAGAATATACCCCGTCTCGAAATCTGATAGTAGGCAGACATCTTGGCCCATCGTGGGACTGTTGAACCAATGAAGAAGACTCTAGTTGTAAAATTCTAAATATTTATATATAATTTAATAGTATTTAATAAATGGACAAGTGGATAAAATAATATGAAATACTTCCACAGATAGATGGAACGACAAGGCATCTTTATTTCACACTTTATTAATTGATGCACTGTAATTAAAATATTTCCTTATTTCAGTTTTTTAATGAATAATTTGTATTATTTTTATGAATTTTACCCCATTTATATGGAAGATGGATTAATTAAATAAGAAAAAAAAATTAACAACTGAATTTATAATAAACATTTTGAAAATAACTTTTGTGAAGTAGTTGAAATAAAAAGACTTACTCTCAAGTTTAATTGCAACAAAAACTATACGGTTATATTGAAGATCTAAAGCTGTTCACATGCAAAATTTAAAAAAAGCTAACGGATGAATTTTAGAAATTGCTGACTTACTTGTAGTTGACAAAGATGAAGAGAGCAGGTATCAAGAACAGCATCGACACAGCGTACGTGACAATGTGGAAGTATTGCAAACGCCGCATTCCCTGCAAGAAAAAAAAACATTTGGCTCTTGTACTATGCAACATAAAACAAATAAAAAGCACGTACAAAATGAGCAATTATCTAGAATATTTAAATCATTATTTTTTTTGTATAAATATCGTATAATTTCTCATAAATGTTAAAGCCTCAATCTTAAAAACTTTGGCATCATTATCAAGCCATTCATTTTTGAACAATTTTATAAAATATTTTATTTAACTTATATGTTATTCAAGATGTGTATTTATGTATTGAAAATAATTTAGGATCAATTTTAAAAAAATACTTAGAAAATGTTTAATAATTTAAAACGTGAACAGTCGTCAAAAAGATAAAAGAGATCGATTTCATTTTTTCATTTAGTTATCAATAAAAATAATTTTTTATCATCAGAAAATCGTTAAAAATAAAAGTCTGTTATTCCCTAAAACGTATTTCCTTTGATTCCGTAAAGTCGGCGAAAGTCCGTATTCATTTATTTCAAATATAATTAAAAAAATGACACAGAAA